>OX375867.1:72099710-72484593 GCA_947359475.1 Heligmosomoides polygyrus bakeri
GTTCGCTAGAGCTTTTCGTGGTGAAGCTAATGTTGTTATTACGAGTGTCGAAAACCCAAATATGGGCGAGTAGGAGAGAAGGAAACTTCAACCGCTGTGTCCGTGGCCCTAAAATGGCAGCTTGTGCTAAGGCAGTTTAATCAACTAGGGAGTTGTGAGTATGTCATCGTAAAGAACTTTAAGCGTTCTGCTTGGAGGCGCATTTTTAGGTTGTTGGCTCTCTGCATCTTCTCGAAGGGGTCGACTGAAATTGGAAAAAATCGCGTCACACAAGGCTAACCTGCATTTTCGCACTGCTGTAACTTTTTCCTGTCATAAGCTACATTGCTGTATTTCGGCGCACCAATAGACCATTTTGCTGCTTACAGAATTTACAAGCTGCAACCATAAAGGTTCAAACATGACAGAGTTATCGCGCTCAGAACACGCCCGCGCGTGCAATTTAGCACAACAGCAGTCGATGTTCTCCTCGCTCTTACCCGCCCGCATTAAAGTTTTTCCTACTCCCAATAACACCGTTCAATTCAACATGAAAAGTTCTATCGAATGGTATCAAGCATCGCCCAACTCGAAGACATCGATTTTTCGATGACGTCGTCGTCCTTTCGCCGCGGCCTCGTCCTCGATGCGAAACAATCAAAAATCGATATTTCCAAAATCGGTCGAAATTGATACCGTTCGATAGCGCTTTCCATGCTGAACGGAACGGTGCCATTGCGAGTGTCGAAGACTCAAATCTGGGCGAGTAGGAGCGCAAGAAACTCTAACCGCTAGCTTTCGCCGCTCTAAAACGGCAGCGGAGGCTAGGCAGTTTGGGCAGCTGAGGAGCTATGAGCACGTCGTCGTAAAGTACCTTAAGCGCTCTGTTCACGTACGTATTTTAAGGCCGCTAGCTTGTGGCGTCTTCTCGCAGTGGTCCACGGAAATCGGAAAAAAATGCTTCACACAAGCCTCACCTGCATATTCGCACCCCTATAACATTGTCCCCTCCTATGTTAAACCATTCTGCTTTGGCGTGCTAGCAGACCGTTCGACTGCTTACAAGACCTACAAGCTGCAACCTGAAAGGTTCCAACTTGACAGAGCTATTGTGCTCCGAAGACGCCCGCGCGTGCAATTTGCGAGCGGTCCCCCCCCCCCTCGATTGAAAGGTTCGATTCTGTATGCATTGTTCATGGCGCACTCCAAAGGCTCGCTGGACAGCCTTGGAGCAATTCCGGAGTAGGGCGGCAGAAAATTTCTGATAAAACTCTCCAAACGCTCAGTCTATAAGCTGTCCCCCCCCCCCCTCGATTGGAAGGTTCGATTCTGTATGCATTGTTCACGGCGCACATCAAAGTTTCGCTGGTACAGATTGGAGCTAATCCTGAGTGGGGTGGCGGAAAATTTCTGATAACATTCTCCAAACGGCTCGAAGTAGTCTTGAAAACGTCACAGTTCCCAGTGCGAGAAGATAGAAGCGCAGGGACATGCGCTCGCTCACTCGATTGATAGGTTAGGTTCTGTGTGCATTGTGTACGGCGCACTCTCGGGGCATTCTTGGCATGACGGAGCACTGGCAACCTTCGCCATCTTTGAGATACTCCGAAAGCACGCATATCCTGGGAAATAACCTAATCGCCCGTCCAGCCAATTTTGGACCACCCACGGGGAAAATACGGGTGCTCCGGTAAAGATTTACACATGTTTGTGTAGATCTCGAAAAGGCGAATCGAATGGTACCAACCTTTATTCAAGAAACCTAAAACTGAAGGAGTTATGAGCGTGCGACGCTTTGCGACGCCATGTTGGCGTTTTTTCGCCCACTTTTGACCGTGCGGCGCGAGCGGTATTGTATGTACACATGAGGTAGTTTCGGTTCGGAGAGAAGACATCACATAACGCGCAGACAACGGCAAACTGTATCGGAGCACATCCATACAGCATGCTTCGAGGAAGCATCTCAGCGGCATAAGAAGCGGAATTGTTTGGAGAGCAACCATCGGATCAGCGCCTTCATATCAGCACTGGTCGAAGCCGGATGAAGACTATTCGACATCGCTGATGCCTGAAGAATTAATTCATGAGTGAATTTCTGGTTGTCATAGGGAAGCGGACCGTTGGTGCGCGTTCAAGGAACTCCAGCCCAACATTTCTTCCCTTCATCCCAACATTTATCATCTTCTTGCGTTTCTCGTCTTCTTGCGTTTCTCGTCACATTATCGATCATGGTTAAGAAAAATCCCGTAAGTGTTAATTCTAAAGTGGAGGAACCTCCTCCATCTTGGCTCCAAACTATTCTCGATAGATGGGATGGTTTCTTCTTACGATTGGATCGCATGTTCGACGTTGTTCTTAAATTGCAGGAGACACACAATGTTGTTCTGTCAAAATTAAATGCTCTAGAGGAACGCCTTGCGTCGACCGTGGAGCATGATTGCGCATCCCAAGCCACCTTGTACAGCACGTTGGTAAAATTTCATGCTGATTCTAAGCTGGTGAATGCTAAGTGTTGTGGGATCACATGGGTAGGTATAGGAGAACAGATCGATGATCATGCCACCCATGCGTTCGATCGCGAGGCGCTCAAAGAGGTCATTGACGCGTCTGGAGATGAAGAACTAATGAAGGAGCTCTGCGCGAACAATATCAGTATTCACCGGCACCCTAAGGCCAAAGGTGTTACTAATGATCGTCCGCGAATCATTAAAATTTATTTAAGAAATCAAGAACTCAGAGACAGGCTGTTGGTCAGCATGCGATCTGGTCGGCGCTCGCTCACTAAGGACTTCGTACACTCGTACGCAAGAAAGGATTATACGCGGGAGGAACTTGAGCTCGACCGCAGCCTCCGTAAGAAAGCCGGTTTACTAAATCAGAAAGAAGGTATGCTCAAGTACATTGTCAGAGACCTAAGTATTCACGAACTTCGTTATCCTCGTGACCTTCCAAATCAAACCCTTCCCTCTATGCCAGCACCTCACTTGTACAGATCCTCGTCGAACCGTATTGCGGCCGAGCTGCCCTCCTCTACTCCGTGCAATGAGCAAACTCACTCCCGCTAGGGACACGAATCGTTCAACTTCTTCAATCCGATACCAAACCCATTTTCCAAAACTTCCATTAATGGGAAGTCTCTTTCAAAAAAGTTCCTTTTATTCAATGCTCGTTCCATCGCAAACAAGATTCCTGAATTAAACTATCTCTTATCCCATAGCCCACTTGGAGTGTTTATTACTGAAAGTTGGTGTAAGCCGGACAAAATCAATGATGCGGTCTTAAGCTATAACTCCTCGTACACAGTTCACCGTTGTGATAGGTTGGAGAGCCGTCAAGGTGGAGGAGTATTAGTTCTAATCCATAACACAGTCCCTCACCGTTTCGTTATCAGCAAAAATTTTTCCGAATATTGCCAAGTTGCATCAATTCAACTCGAATTACGATATCAAACTGTTCTTGTAGTTGTCATATACAGAAGTCCGTCTTGCACCTCCTCAGAACTTTCTTCACTCATATCGTACCTTTCTGAAAGCTGTCTTGATTGGAACGGGAACATTCTCATTGTGGGGGACCTCAATTTCCCTCTAATCGATTGGAACACAATGTCCCATAGGGGAAATACTGCTCCGCCCTCTTCGACGGCTTTCCTTGATTTTATTAAGTCCTTTGGTTTTCACCAAATTGTCGACCAGCCGACCCACAGCATGAACATTTTAGACATCATTCTTACCACAGACTCATTGCTTGTTAAAGGTTTTTCCATCTTGCCGCCATTTAGTACCTCGGATCATAACTGCATCTCCTTCGAACTTGAAGAAACCAATATAATCTATGCGAAGTCCAAAAGAAGAAACAGAAATTTTGCTGCTGGTGACTATGATGCCATTGTTGAGTCCCTCAGTTCAATAGATTGGACATACATGATCAATAGCCAGCCGGACATAAACGACTGTTACCTAGGCTTTGTGAACATTTGTCAGGAACTCATCATGAAATACATACCGTTCTACAAAGGCAATAGTCAATATCTGACGTACCCCAAATACATCCATACACTCGAAGCAAAACTAAATTTCTACCGTGGTAGAAGAAACATTTTCGGCAACTGCAAAGTGGCAAGTTATACTCGTAGGCTGAGACGCGCCCTCGCTCGCTGTTCTAGGATCGAAGAGGAAAAAATCGCCAAAAGCAAAGATCAGAGGCGGTTTTTCAGGTACTGTAATCAAAAGCTAAAGATTTGCGAATCTATTCCCGCTATTATTGATCACAACTCGAGAGTGTCAAAAAGCGATGTCGAAAAGTCGGAAATGTTTGCCAATTACTTCGAATCGGTATACAAAACTCCAGACCGTGTAGAAGCGGAAGGCTCATTACTGACGGATAAGAAACTTGAGTGGGTTGACATCTCATGCAATATAGTGTATAGCGCACTTCGCCGCCTCCCGAACAGAGTCTCGACTTCTCCTGACGACATTCCCTATATTTTCCTCAGAAAAGCAGCCGTTGGTCTAACGTCCCCTCTAACTGTTCTATTTAACCGCTGCTTGCTTCGAGGCGAAATCCCAGACTTATGGAAAATAGGATTAGTACGCCCAATCCACAAGAAGGGCCCTAAGTATGACGTGTCTAATTACCGCCCAATCTGTTTAACTAGCACAGTGAGTAAGCTGATGGAGCGTATCGTATGTAAACAGATATTATCCCACCTGTCTAATAATGATCTGATTTGCCCTGACCAGCACGGCTTCCTCAGCAAGAGATCCACTCTCTCTGCCTTGATGTCAACTGTGCCAAAATGGCATAGAGAAACAAACAAGGGAAATTTTGTGTCAGCTTGTTACATCGACTTCAAAAAGGCGTTTGATTCTATTCCTATCCCCCTACTACTACAAAAAGTTGCATCCTTCGGCATAGGTGGATGTCTCCTCAAATTTATTCGTTCTTTTCTATCGGAGAGAGTTCAGTCAGTTATAATAAACGATGACCGCTCGCGAACGTATAAAACACCTAGTGGGGTTCCGCAGGGTTCTTGCCTTGGACCATTGTTGTTCTTAATGTATGTTAACGATCTCCCTAACGCATTACCCCATGGAGTTTTTTGTTCAATGTACGCTGACGATTCAAAAATTTTCTCAGTAAATGATTGCGCCTTATTGCAGCAAGGCATCGATGCTTTAGCAAACTGGTCTGAAACATGGGGGCTTGAAATTTCAAAAGAAAAGACGTTCGTAATGTGCTTTGGGAAAAATCACCCTATGACAGAGTTTTCTCTTCATAGCAACACCTTAGTGAAGGCCAACAAGATGCGTGACCTTGGTGTCACTTACACAGATAATTTTTGTTTTGAAGATTATATAGAGGGAATAACGGCGAAGGCCAGGTGTAGAGCTAATTACATTTTGAGGGCTTTCATTTCGAGAAACCCGAAACTACTCTTCAAGCTTTTTACTGTGTATGTTAGACCGCTACTGGAATACTGTAGTCCGCTGTGGTCTCCACAGAAGAAAAGACTGATAGAAAACATTGAGCAAGTTCAGAAGAGTTTCACCTATAGGTGTTTTAGAAGAAAAGGGATGTCTAGACTTTCTTACAAAAAACGTCTCGAGATACTTGGAGCGCATTCATTAGAATTTCGTAGGAAAATATATGATTACGTTTGCATGTACAAGCTCACTACTGAAGAAAGTGATTTGGAATTGTTCGATATCTTTGAAAAGCAACCTATGACGGACGTTACCCGTGGTCACCCTTTCCGAATCATTCCGGATGTGCCAACCTCCTCCGCTTACGCAGGTTCGTTCCTTGTCAGGACTGTTCATGAATGGAATAAATTCGATGCTGAATTCTTCAGGTGGAAGCGATCATGTTCATTCCAGAAGCACATAATCGATTACTTCCAGAGAAGGCTCCTATAACCATTCTCAACTACGCCACATGCGATCCGGACTTGTATTTCTTCTTTTTCTCCCCTTCCACCGATCCTACTGTTGGGCTCGCTAAATGAACCGCCTAGATCATGCTATAGTGTCATGTCGGATATTTAGCCTTCGACAAGTCTATACAGTGACTTTGCAGGGCGGACTGTGTCTATTTTTCGCACTTGTTTCAAGACTCTGCTTAGTCTGAGTTAAGCCCAGGGACTGCATTTATTATTTAGAGCACATATGACTGAACCCAGTTATTTTGCATCTCTCTCCTCTTGATACGTTAAATCATCTTTTTTCCAGTAGTATCATGCAATTTACTATGTGCCGAATGGTAGGCTGGATGGCAAAGAAGACAATACACTAGCATACTCCGAAAACTTTTATCACCCTACCAATCGTAGCGGTTTTATTGTCAACCAGTCTGAAGTTATAGAAGCAACGAAGGCTGTCACTGAAAGAAGCACTGCCTCGCCTAAGTTCGAAAGGCCATATCCTTCGCTTAGGTGTGACCTGCCGAAAATGTTGCTCGAAAGTGGTGCGTAATAAACAAATTTTATACAAACCATGCTATAACTTGGCTGGTTTTGTAAAACCGCTTCATTCTATGCTGTTTCACTTTTTAACATATAGCGCCTAATTGCCCTCCAATAGTACGTTCGCACACAGTCAATTGTAGTAGCCTATAAATGAGGATAAAAGATAACATATCTTCTCAAAATCTTGCATGGTAATGGCTTCTACGAAATTGATAGCTAAACGTTGAAGAAGAATTAAATTAAATCATGGGCCTTTCTCAGCTAACAGAATACTTGTTTCTAATATAACATACGCCTTCATTTGCCTTCATTATTTTGTGCATAGCCAATCATAGTGTTTGTTACATGTTTTGTTTGTCGACTTCCTTTGTGTGTTGGCCTAAATAAATAAATAAATAAATAAATCCTGTACTCCTCTACGTCAGCGGAAGAGAGCACACATTTCAATCAAAACATTCCTTGTGCGCGATCTCGGTTCCCCATAAAACGTAAAGAGTTGCTTCATTTGTTTTGTTACTTACCCAAGGCCCAATAATATCCTCTAAGCCATCACCTCCAAAAATTGCAGGCATTTTAGGCTTCACGGTATCCATACTGCTACCCGTCTCATCACAGGCTAGCTATTTAAAACCATCTAGTTGAAACGGCACCGACCACATTCTGGACATAAGCAGAAGCAGTCAATTATAGATGACCTTCTGCTGTGCACTTTTTGAGCTGTTTAGCAACTCGACGTTTGTGACACGGGCACAACTAGAAATGAACTAAGGACAAATCTTAAGTGGAATCGAAAGGTTTCAGGAATCACAAGGACGAGAAAATGCTCTCCCTAAGAACGCATCCAATATCCGTGAACCTGAGAGATAGCCCAATGCCGAGATTGTCATATTGGGAAGGGTTAAAAATGGGAAAATTTCATGGGGAGATCAAGGCGGTTAAGGAAGCGATAAGATCACTAGCTTTGACGGAGTGGTCCTCACATTTCTCGGAGCACTTTCAAATCCGTTTCCTGGTACGCGCAGATGGGAACTGCTTTCCAGTTCAACGAGTGCTCTAACTCAGCAATAAGCAGCTGCCTAAGCGCTGAAAACTGGAGCAGGTACACTCACCTCCTCGAACACTTCCGAAGGCGTTGAGACGCTGCGTCCAGGCGGTCAATGGGAGGCCAGGCTGCGTAAACAAGCCCGGCCCCGCCCGTCGCAGCGCCGCCACTGCGTAAACAACGGCGCTCTCTCCGTATTCGACTCTTCAGTCCGAATGCGACCTTGGACCGAGCTGCGGCAGCCTACAAGTCTCGACACAAAGAGCTGCGGATGATCGGATGACGAGCTTGGGATGACCGGAGAGCGAACGAACGGCGGGAATTGTGTCCCTTCAAAGCCCTTTGTCCACAGCGCATCCTGGAATGCTTCAACCACTCCTTCACCTGGTGTATAGATGGTGAGACTTCATGACCTCACGGGCGTTGCTCAGCCGTGCAAAACGTGGCCAACATCCGACAATTATACACTCTGCTGAAGCAACAATGCCGCTCCAGTCGCAAGCTCATAACTCTTCAACAGCAATGTTTTATGGGGTCTAACAGGTATCCTCGTCGAAATCTTCACCAAAGCACTCCATTAAAAAAGCTCTCTTCTATGTACGAGGAAGGCTGCTTGACAATCCTAATACTATTATTCCTGAAATTTACTTATTGGTTTATTTATCAAATTTTGGTTAGATTATGACCAAAAAATTTACGGATGGGCTAACGAGGGAGGTCATCGAACTCACCGTGGCAATTTTGAAAGTGATCTATTGAGAATTGTAGGGGATTGTCTGAGAAGCACCGTACTTTTTCCAAATTTCCTGCGGACATCTGGGCAGGTCAAAAATTGCAAAAAATCGCATCACTCCAGTGCGACCGAGAAAGCAAAAACAACGCCTAGAACTGCCATGTCGTGGTTAGAATCTAACCTGCAAAAGGTATGGGATTAGAGCAGCAGCGGAATTACAACGATCTCACAATCTGCTTGTTAGCGGTACAGTAACGGAAGTGGAACATTGAGGTGCACTGCTCATCAGCAAGGCGCCAGCGACTGTATGTATGGCAGAGTGGATATGGGAGTGGACCTGTAAGAAAGGGATTGAGTGTTCGGATCCGGCAGTGGGGATTCTGCATTGCTGGGATTGCCCACTCTTCTCTTGTCGGTGTAAAATGTCTCTTGAACACTGTAGTGTACCATTCTGACATTATGACTTTATCAGCCCGTATGGTACGATTTAACAACGAAAATAAACACACAAGGTAACTGCGTTTGAAATATATCGTTCAACAATTATGACAAAGCTCTACAAGGCATTCAAAGTAAAGCAGCTTCTGAAAAGTTTCTTTTCTGGAAATGTTGAAAACAAAATTGGACAAAAATGATTTTTTATTTATATTTATTTTTTATTTATTTATTTGGTACTAAGCGGGCTGGTGCCCGCTCCATTATTACGCCATAGTCGTGGAAAAATAAACACTGTTTCTATACTCGAACAAGGCAAAGAAAGGGACTCCGGGGTGTGGCTGATCTAACTTACCCGTTTAAGATACCTTGCCGGTGTACGGCGGACACCAGCCCGCTTGGTACTATTTATTTATTAGTTATAATACTATTTTATTTTTAGATTTATACCTATTTATTTATAAACTAATTTATATACTTAAAAATTATATATTTATCATTTTGTACATATACTTTTATATAATTATAATTTTTATATATAACCACATAATTTATAGTTTATATATAATTTATGTTTACATTACATATTTCATTTATTTCTTTCGACCCCTCTTCGACCTCTAGAGATAGATTGTATCAGTACCAATCTGTCTTTTTCATGCTCAACCAACCATATTGCTAGTGATCTCACGGCCGTCACATACAGAACCTCCTCACTGCTACAAGAAGGCGTAATACAACCCACATCATCGTCATCGTCCGGCGACCAGTCTACATATTGCGCTTCGTTCAAATAAAACTAGCCCCTAGTGACATTTGCTATGTTGACCTCTGTACGAATAGGGGCAGAGTAGTCGGGAGGAAGGCGAGTAGCAAGACGACGAACAACTCGGCGCGGAGAACCCATTGTATTATACAATTGATATCAACTCTAGAAAGAGGTCTCGTGTAGTGTGCCGAAGGATGATCGCAACAATCGATGAAATATAAATATATACAGTAATTAATTAACTGAAAATAGAAATATAAATAATAAATAAAATAATAGTCTGAAATCATCATGCCAAGATTCACTGAAAGCCGAACATGGACAATAAAATAATAATAAATGAAAAATAAAGAAACCTTTTTTACAATTTTTTTCAATCTCTCCTCTACTTTTGGAATAATGAAATACATTAGTGCTGACAGGCCCACCGTCAATGCCTAATGAAGACGATCAAGATAAGGAATATTATCTAATTTGTAGAGGGAAAGGCCCTTGGATGCTACTGAGGAACTGCGAAGAAAAGTCGCCTGTTCTCTCATCCGTCATGTTAGCTTGACATGAACTCGAAACGCAACATGCAGACTGGACGCCGTGCGATGACGATGATGTGGGTATATGATATTGCGTGAGGAGGTAGCTATATGTGACGGCCGTGAGATCACTAGCAATATCGCTGGATGAGCATGAAGAAGAGAGATTGGTATTATTATACTTTCTCTCCAGTGGTCGAAGAGAGGTCGGAAAATAAATAAATAAAATATTTAAGAATATATAAATTAAATATAAATTATATAAAGCCAGCGTCCGTCGCCGGCCTCACCGTACACTGGACGTGCGGGTCACGTCAGGCTTGCCGGCTTCACCGGCTTCGGATATGGCGGGCCACGCTGGGAACGTAGCCCAAACCTAGCTAGGGATGCTTCCTCAGCCGGGAATCTAGTCCAGGCCTAACTAGGGATGCTTCTTCAATCAGCGTCCGTCGACGTCTTCGCCGGCGCCGCAGGCTGGACCTGCGGACCACGCCCTGCTTGCCGGCTTCGGATGTGGCGGGCCTTCTAGGAACGTAGCCCACCTAGCTAGGGATGCTTCTTCAGTCAGCGTTCGTCGACGGCTTCGCCGCACGCTGGACGTGCCGGCTTCGGGTATGGCGGGCCACGCTGGGAACCTATCCCAAACCTAGATAGGGATGCTTCCTCACCTAGCGTCGAAGTCGAACACATTGAGACGAACTCCTACTACAGATCGATTGATGCCTTGCTGAGTATTTGTCACATCCCAGTAGAGCACTCAGGAAAATGTTCACAGCACTCCTGCTTCGTCTAGGGTTGTGTTCACAACCTATTGCAGCTCGTCAAACGTAATCGAATTTCTGACGTCTCTGTCCAGTCGTCGTGCATTAAGCCACGAGGTGTGATAAACTTCGTAAAGGGTGACTTAAAGGATAAAGGATAAATGGCGGCGTTACTCGATTCCTTTTGGGGTGCGCCGGACATTCTACTTCTACGGGATATCGTGGAGGCGATTTGAATGCGTATATGGCCATACAATGACTTTGCGGTGGCCAACCGATGAACGGGTCAGCGTTCTAGCCTTCCTAGACAAGTCTGGTACCAATTCACCAACCCCGGAGGGATGAAAGGCTTGGTTGACCTGGGCAGGAAATCCGAACGGAACTTGGTATCGGGTGCACGCGACAGCCGGCGCTTCCTCCGTCTGCACCACACGCGCCCATGGGTGACTTAGGACAAAAAAAAACTACTCTCCTCCTCTGCATACAGTAGTATGGAAATTGGTCAAAGCACTGCCGAAAATTAAGGACCAAGGAGCAAAACTTGGTTGAAACCGTAGTCGAACCGAGCGTAGGTCCAACGAACTTTCTTCGCTGACCCCTGGTCCACCCTTTAAAGATTGGAGGAGCTGGGCAGGTAGAAACAGATTAGTAATCCAGCGCGCGAAGTATGTATGCTCTTGATATCAAAGTGAACAATTTCTAAATCAAAAGAAGCGTCTTCCAGACTATGACATTGAGCAATCAATAATATCGGTTGATCTTGACTGTTTGATGAAAGCCTCACCATGGTGGCTGATTACCTGAATGACCTTCCATCGGCACTCATCGCCACGATTCCATCGCGGCGATGGGAACTCTGCACGAGGCCTTAAAGGCGGTCTCGAATCGCCTTACATGTACTCCAAGTCTACCGAGTGCAAGCTTTTGGCCGGATCGACGCAGTTACAATCCCCACAGGCGCGAACACATCCACGCACACTGTGCATGGACACGCCGACACAAGGAACGAGTCGATCCGACACAGCAGGAGCAAGGAGTCCACCCCCTGCATCCCACCTGCATCTCTGGCAGTACACGTCGCATTTGGTTTGCGATTCATTCCCCTATCCGCCACCCGGGGGCGCGCCACGTGGCCCTGCGACAAGCGGCCTCTTAATGGGAGAGCCCGAACGCTCTCTTTCCGAGGAGATCCGTGGGTCCGCAAGTAAGGAGGTAGAAAACCATAGGCTATTCCACAACTACAGTAGCTTATCAACTAATAGCCTTGTTACCCCTCCCTAAATCTTCTTATTCTTACCCTTTACCTGCAGTAGAACGTATCCCAGACTCAAGCACCCGATTTCAAGCTCTTGGTTCGAACCTGTTTTAACCTGAGGAAGCACCATATAAAAACGAGCATTAGAACGTTGTTTAGTTTTATAACTCGAGCTCAATCTCTGAACCAGAGCATGTTTTCCCGCAGCTCCTGCAACAGCAGAAGGGGATATCAACAACTCAAACCTGGCGTCTGCAGCAGGTCATGAGCCACAACTCGCACGACCGCAGCGAAGCTCATCGCGCACACGGCGGTCGCCGTCGCGGGCGCGGTGACCATCCGTACATGAAAATCGCCCTCCCGGGGTGCAGTTCCACCGCCGCTGCCCGCTGCAAAGTGTGCACGCGGCTTATCTTGCGTGGTCTGCTGTCGCTTGCTTTACCCGTCGTTACTGCAGAGTGCGCAGATTTGAGATCAACCGTGCTCTTGCTTAGAAGAGCTCCAAGCTCCTTTCTGCGATTCCAATGTCGCCTTTTGTATACCTTTTAGAGCGGGAAGGGACGTAGGACATAGGACATAACGCCGAAAGTATTACAAGCAGGAGTTTCTGAAATCCGTCCGTTCTGTCCTAGAGATGGACACTGTAAAGGACTGAAAAAGCGAAGAACCCGCCAAATCCCCGAAACCCTCATAGGTAACTAACCACTTGTAAAGTTAGATTTTCAGGGAAGGGATGACCACATCCAATAAGATTCTCACCCTATTTTGTGACGCCTGAAAATCAGAAACGTATTTATAGCATGTCTTCAAATCCTGCAAGCGTTTCTCGCGCTTATTTACCCTCAGCTCAACTTAGGTAAAGATTCTGATTAGAATGGATCAACAATGTGGAAACGAACAGAAACATTTCATTCCGCATAACAAATAACAATTTAGAGACGACGTCCTCTGCGTCCTCCCTTTCGCCTGGTCTGATCCGAAGGAATGGGCGTCACGTCCTCAATGCGGCCGATCTTCATGCCGCTACGGGCGAGCGCTCGGAGAGCAGCCTGAGCTCCAGGTCCGGGAGTCTTCGTCTTCGTTCCACCGGTGGCACGGAGCTTGATGTGCAGAGCGTTGATGCCCAACTGGAAACTGCGGCTATCGACGGAGCTCCGATAAACAACAACTAACGAGAGAAAGCATTATCTATTTAGGTATTTCTGAATGCACCAAAAGTACGCTCATGATGCAAAAAGTAACCATCAAGGATATAAATATAGTTATCTTGAACAACTACGATAACCAACGCTAAGAAAACCATGGAAAAAGAATGGGATATCACTGTGAACTGGGGTTCTTCTATTTCAAGAACGAACATCGACACAACAATAAGCCCTTACGAAAGCCTACGCTTGTCGCACCTGATTTGCTCTTGAATGCAACATACGCCACACGGCCCCGACCAGTCCACTTTCTGATTTTTACACTTCATCCTACCAAATTAACGCGCAAATAAAGAAAAAGATGTCTACCCCAACTTACAAGGAGAGCCTCCAAATGGGCGGTGAGCTTTTGCGATGCAATTTTTACAGGATGCTGGGTCCCACGTGGGGAGTCCAAACCATAGTTACTTTTTTCGGAATTCTATTCTATGGTCGAAAAAAAGCGTGTGGACGTGTGAGCGCGAAGTTCATGGCGCCCTGCTGCCATCCCCCCTTGAAAGAGGAAAGGTGAGAATTTTTGACTTCCAGGTTAATTATTATTATTATTTATTACATGGCTAAAATCCATGTGAAGAACAATATAATTAGAAACAGTATAGAATGACATCCACATGACATTGGCTAACGATCCAGACCAAAGTGTAATAGAATGATTAGAAAGTATATGCGATAACAAACACCCGGAGAATGAAGAATAGAAAGGAGAACAGACCAAGAGGGGCTCTGCCACAAGATCTCTTTATGTCCTAGAATTATTTATGAATCGACTTGCATTCGTAATAAATGGCTTCAGCTTGTACGGAATAACTGAGTTTTTGGCAAGTTTCATATAATCCGAACCTGCCCTATTGACAAAAAAATTATGTCGAATTGAAGATTTTGCAGTACTTAGTGAAAGCTTCTCTCCTCCACCTCGGGTTCTAGATGGTCTTACCATGAAGAAATCACGTTTATCAAGTCCACAGAAACCATGGAGAATTTTGTGTACTATTACGAGGTCGTATATTCTGTATGAAAGTGTCTGTAGTCCAAGTTGTTTGTTTCTTGTATCACTGCTGGGAATAGCATGGTAATCAAAGCCACACTTCCTAATAAATAGTTTTCTAGTGAAGCTATTTTGGACTTTTCAAGTCGAAGTATATTTTTCTTCTGAACTGGGTAAAAAATTGTTGTTCCATACTCAAGTATAGGCCTAATTGTGAGTCTTATAAGCTTTGACAAGGACAAATGGGTTTTTTGTGGAAAGACTTCTAAAGAGATTGTGTACCACAGCTATCGCTTTATTTGCAATTTGTTCACAATGCGCGTCCAAAGCTAAATTTGCATCGAGGAGGAACCCAAGATCTGTTGTTTGATCAGTGCTTGTAATCTCATTTTCACCTAACTTGCATGTGTAGCCGGGATTTCTTCTTCCTAAATGGAGCACCTTAGTTTTTTCTTTTGATAAAGGGAGCCGCCATTCACACCAGAGCCATAGGTTAAGCAAGTAAAGATTCGTGATCGGCACCCCAAATAACCCCCATACATAAAGTTTGGGCGGAAATCGGGAAATCCAGAAACCGATGTCAGGTCCATGATCAGCACTCTAAGTTACACCCGTAACCGAAGTATGAATAAGTTTTTTTCGACCTCGCTAGTACAGTGCATGGCCCCTTTTTGATTTTCGAACAGTCAAGCTGTTTCAAGATGTGTTGCAGATAGCAAATTCTATTCTATTTTTTACATGGATGGAGTCAAAACGTAGTAACCAACTGGTAAGAATAGCTAATGATGTACCAACCATCTTCAACAATGATGGAGGATTGCAATAAAGCATTCAGGCGAAATACACTGCTCACAAACTGAACATCTACGCTTCTATCTACCACCCTTTCAAAAAAAAGGACGTAGTAGCACCGATATTTTACTTTCAGTGTAGCCCTCAACCGCTTAACGTGTTCAGTTGGTTTTCACCTCAAATGGCTTCACACCTCAATGACCGCCCTTGCTTGACCACGAAGGCCGCAGTGCAAATCCCGCTCTAGGCTCGAGTGAGGGTGATGAGGTCAGAAGCACCAATATTGCCCAAACTTTGTACGTGGGGGTTGTTTGGGTGCTGATCACGAATCTGGCATCCGTTTTTACTTGCTTAACCCGAAAGTCAAAAATTCTCACCTTCCCACTTTCAAAGAGCTCAATGAACGTAAACGACATTTGTTGCCGTGTTTTTGATCAAAAATGTGTCGGAAATGGGGAGTAAGGGTCCCACTGACGATAAATCGTAAAATGCAAGAACACCGGTACAATGGGGAATCGAACCCACGACCGTGCTCCTGTGAAGCTACAACAGCACCACTACGCCAACCGACAACATTGGGCTGGAAAGCAGTAGGACGTCACGAACTTCGCGCTTACGCGTCTACACGGTTTTTTTTTCGACCACAGAAGAGCATTCCGAAAAAAGTGACTATGGATTTGGACTCCCCACACGGGACCCTACATCCTGTACAAATTGCATCGCAAAAGCTCACCGCCAGTTTGGAGGCTCTCCTTGTTAGGCTACCTAATCGTGATCAGTATGATATGAAAACTTTTCTAAGAACAGCACTGCGCACCAACAAAAGCCTGCGCTCTGTGGAAGCGCTTTATGAAACTGTGTGCTTTCCAACTTGCAAAGACATACCCCCCCCCCCTCCTTCATCACTGATCAGGTGCGAAGATGTAGATTGACTGCGTGTTTGAACAGCGTTATCAGAAGATATCACAGCTTGTCACCTGATTGGAATCTCGAAAACAAGTTGACAAAAATACGGCCTCGTCTTACGCAAACTTTCGAGTGTAACTATCGGCTCCCCCAGTTGCGATTCAGACACACTGGGGAGGCTATGTTATTCTCGTCAGGGGGTTTATGTACACTCTCACCCCCCCCCCCCCCCCTCCCCCACCCATCCTCCCAATTCTCATTCTTCACCCCCCCCCCCCCGCTTTCCGCTCTTTTTTCTATTTTTTAAAATATCTCCTATTTAATTTTTTCTATGAACCTCTAATTCCCTAAGCCCTTTTCATTCTGCTTACCTCAGCTGAGGCCTTTTTCATGCTTTTTTTGTTGATAAAGCGTAGCCATGACAGTTGTCACCTAAATCGAGAAGCCTCCAATTTTCGAATGCTCCTAGGCCCATACATGTTAAAGAGTTTTACCACACGCCTTTTATAAGTTGTCTGAGAAGCTTATTTTGTAACAAGTAGATAAAGCTCAGCTTCAATGCGTCCTGATAAATCAGAACGCATTGAACAGAGAGGAGAACACAACAAATGCCCTGATTGGCTGGCGCGTATTCGGTTGGTGCTCTCAGTGGTTGCGATTGTTTATTCCCACATCCCCGGACACATTCACGACAAGCATCGAAAATTTTCATTCGCTATAGGCAGGAATTATTTCTTGCCTTCTGTTTACGTTCTTTTTGGAAACTTCATCCTCATCGAATAGACAGAGAATGGTGGATTTCTGACCAAGCAATAGCATTCCATCTACCATTAGGGCTGATTGTACCTAGGTAGTGAAATAGCTTAGCAATCTTCATACAAGTAACTTCACATTAATCACAGACGTCAAAACTTTTGAGGCCTTCGCCCTCTACCGTTTGCTATCCTGTGTTACACCTTGACTTAGTCATTAAAGAACAAGAAGTAAATGCTACCGTCAAGCACTACCCTATGACGCGACACAATGTCTCTTATTTGGTATCATGAACCCATACTGAATGGGCGCTCGGAGCAAATAATGATATTAGTCCTCTGCTGAGATGGTTCAGCGCTCTACACTCCCAGCTTTTGGCAATAACTTACCAAGTGGGGGAATTACAGTGAATGGTCTATGTTATCCTAGAATCGATTTGCGCGCTAGATCAGTTCCTCTCAATGATTGCGGAGACCGCTAAACTGTATACCATGCCCTATCAAACTCCGGTATTTATAACTTCACCTCATTCGCATAACAGCAGCAATGTCACTCCTTCTGACAACTTACCATAACCCACGCCCCGATACCATTTTAATGAATGGGTGCAAAACTAAGTCAAGCCTCACGTCTAACAATAGTGGACAATTTCTACCCAAAAAAAGGTCTGCAATCCGCCCGTTCTGCTACTATACATTGGATCCGAATGAATCATTTTCAGATATCCGATTCGGATAACCCGATCCGAATCATCCAAAAATTCGGTGTCCGCAAAATCACAGGTATCCGAATCATCCAAAAATCCGTCGTCCGCAAAATCGCCGTTATCCGAATCATCCAATTATCCGAAGATTTTCGATCGGATCCATTGTATCGAATGAATCATTTTCGGATTCCCGATTCGGATAACCCGATCCGAATCATCCAAAAATCCGGGTTTCGCAAAATCACCGTTATCCGAATCATCCAAAAATCCGGTGCTCCCAAAATCGTCGTTATCCGAATCATTCAAAAATCCGTCGTCCGCAAAATCGCCGTTATCCGAATCATCCAATTATCCGAAGATTTTCGATCGGATCCATTGTATCGAATGAATCATTTTCGGATTCCCGATTCGGATAACCCGATCCGAATCATCCAAAAATCCGGGTTTCGCAAAATCACCGTTATCCGAATCATCCAAAAATCCGGTGCTCCCAAAATCGTCGTTATCCGAATCATTCAAAAATCCGTCGTCCGCAAAATCGCCGTTATCCGAATCATCCAATTATCCGAAGATTTTCGATCGGATCCATTGTATCGAATGAATCATTTTCGGATTCCCGATTCGGATAACCCGATCCGAATCATCCAAAAATCCGGGGTCCACGAAATCGCCCTTATCCGAATCATCCAATTATCCGAAGATTTTCGATCGGATCCAATGTATATCTGCTACCCCCCTCCCTCCCGAAAAAGGTTCGCTTCTGCACGAGACAGCGTCTGTGGCGCAGTCTGCGAGAAACACGAGCTGTCGCGTCACCACTCATCGATAATAATTTAGTGCCATTTCTCATGAGGTGGGTGAAGCCCTGCTAGTCGTGTTTGCGAAACATAAAACGCCGAGCTCCTTGACGGACAGCCAATGCAGGTCACTCGTGCCAGAAGCACCTTGAGTGAACGCAGAACAATACTATGTGACCTAGCTCACAAGGGAAATGTACCAGGAGACCATGGCATCTTGAGGTGAGATGTATATCACTGGATGCGGCTTCGAACATTGGGTGTGTTTCATATCTGCTAAACGCTTCTGGGAACAGAGCTGTGGACCATTTCCAGTTTGTCTTCTTGATCATCTGCCTGCGCGCATAGTTCACCGATCACAAGGGGGTGAGCTCATGTAGGTTGGAGACAGTGATTGGCCGATCAGTGGTGACGCAGCGGACAGAGGAGCGACGTGAGGGTCACTCTAGTAGAGCCATGGCCACTAAAGGCAAGTCGGATTAGATATTGGAGCGCGAAATTTAGACTGCAGCATGGTTTCCCTCGCGCAAGCGCTTAACACTGAGGCACTCACATCTCCATCTGATGATTCTGAGCGCACTAAAACTGCTCTCGTCGCTCAGCGTATAGTCCACAGCTGAGTTCTGCGCTTTGAAGCGCAGAACCACGCTAGGGCCTGTTCATACTTCGGCGACAAGAGCGACTGGGGCTACGCGCGGATAATTACTAGCACGATCCTGACGAACACACCGTTACCGCATCATTTAGGGGCGCGATGGCGATGGAGCGCGAAATCCTTCATGGATGGCATCACACGCGAACCTCTCGTCACTCAAGGAATGCGGATCTGAGCTCTGCGCCCTTCAAGCGCAGAACCAGGCTAAGGAATGGACTCCAGGGTGTGTGCCATCCACGCTGCCCGTGTGGAAACTGCTTTCGACGCCCAGGGTTCTGCGCTGTTCGAACGGCGAAACGCATACGGCTGGGAAAAATGCGCAAAAAATGCCTCAGAAAAAAAAAACGCCTATACGTCAAAGCCCCTCAAACCCCAAGAAGTCAGCTGAGATGCAAGTATGCCACAACGCTGAAGAACCGAACCCTCCACCTCCGTCGCAGGAAGTGACGTCCCTTCCACTGCACCACGACCCCCTTGCCGGTGGTGCCATCGCGGGTGTACAAGACATCGATCGAACGTGGCAACGTGGACGCCGACGCGCCATCTCTAAGCTAGGAGGGCGCAGACAACCGGTATACAGTAACCATTCGGGGGTGAATCCGTCGGAATCGTTTTACACGGATAATTACGTACTCCACACCGCCCGTCCTGGAGCCAGATTCATCAACGATATCGCTGGTATCATCTTACCGCGGATGCATCATACCGGCTTATGTAGTATGTGATACAGAGATACAGACACGACAACCGATATATCGTTACCGCTGTAAGATGATAACAGCGGTATCGTTGATGAATCTGGCCCCTGGTGTAGGGAGGTCCGTCGCTCTTGTCGCCGAAGTATGAAACTAGGCTGTGGACTTCGGGGTGTGGCCCCTCCAAGCTGTTCGTGTTAAAACTGGGGCCGAATTCATCAACGACTAACCCGCGGGTATAGGGGGTAGAGATACCCACGATGAGGCCTGCGTCTCTCACTCTGACCTTATCTCCACCTGCTCGTATCTTATCTCTGTGCATTATACCCCGCATACCCACGGGTTTAATTGTTGATGAATCCGGGCCCTGCTCTCGTCGCTCAGCGGGGTTACGCATCCATCGAATGTCCACGTGGACACCGACGCAATCCACGTATGCGGGGCATTGACCGGGAAATGGAAAAAGTGCGCGCTCTTATGCCACGCACCTAATCCGACTTCACTTGTCTTAGCAATTCCCGGGTCACTCAACCACGCTCACCCATACCTAGAGTGACCCACCGAAATTGAAATTTTGGAAACAGACCACAGATAAACGATCAGCGCCTGAAATAACCTCTTGGCGAAAAAAAAATCTCTCCACCTCTTAAGTCGTGCAAGTACGACGGGACCTATAAATCAGGCTTCCTGTCTCGCAACCTTTTTCGATGTGACTTTACACAGAATGGCGTATTTAAATGAGGTGGTTCTTTCTTAGATGCAACAGTGTTGCATCACAGGAGAACCTCACAACAAACCACACCGTTTCACCACGCCGCTCCTTTATCCACTGCACCACCACTGCTATTTGGAATCAGCGTTCGCCGCCGCATCCCGTGATATACATCTCAACACAGCGGAAGATCTCAACACGAGAGCTGCATGAAATGTTTAGTTTCGAGCTCACAAGAACTTTCATAGGGCTGGCCTATATGACCTCGATGCAAATAGAGTCGCGGGAGGGGTCAACAAGAATCTAGATAACGGAAAATGCAGTACCGACCTACCGTAACCCAAAATTGCGTAAGCGGTGTGTTGTGCAATCACGACCGCCCTGTTCCGGGATTTTCACGCGATGTACAAGGAGCATGCTTTGGGAATAATTCCCCCAGCTGATTAAAGATAAGAGATAGTGCAGAATTGTCCAGATGTTTAGTATAGAACCAGTTTTATTCCAGGAAAAGCACTTAATTGTTAGTATCTTAAGGTTAACGTCAATGAACCATAGAATTTCTTGTGTAAAATCAGGCAAACGTTTTTCCTAAACTAGATAAATCAAGGAAGACTAGTAACCGGGATGTGAATCAAAACCATACTTCACATTCAGTTTCACATTTTTTCAGTTTAACATTCAGTTTCAATAGCACCAAGTGGAAGTACAACGCGCGGAGCACGCCGACGTGGTGAAATACTGATGAATTTAGTGCACATTTATATCAAAGGCAGACCTAGCAAGCGAATTTACACTCTGGAATAGTTACCACTCTCCGAATTCTATATTGGAACACCTCTTACGATGCAATGAAGCGAAGACGTGAGCAAATACTTGTAGTATACATAAGTATAAAAAAGTAAAAGACAGCCTTACTCCAACCCTCTTGCGATCCGCCGCGCTCTGTTCTTCTACGTATTACGTGAAAAGGATTTTTATCTCAACAATGACTTGCGGTCGCCAGCCGACGTACAACTTAGCGCTTTATCCTTCCGATAATATCGATCGGCACTGATTGCTCCCCCCCCCCCCTTCTGTGAAGTCCTTCCGTCGGACCATACGAGCCCCTAATCACATTGGACGCCGTGTTCGGCACGTCTCTGAACCCCTATGCACATTGGACGACGTGTTCACGTCTTCTGAACCCCTACGCACATTGGACGACGTGTTCACGTCTTCTGAACCCCTACGCACATTGGACGACGTGTTCGGCACCTCTTCTCAACCCCTACGCACATTGGACTGCGCAGACCTTACCAGCAATTCTGTAGATTCCGGTAGAATTCATTAAGATTAAGTCTGAACGAAAATACTTCAATTTGAATGTAACGGCTTAAATCCGACAGCCTTCGATCAAACTAATAGAACAACAACGTTAAAGTGGATGCGATTCCTTAAGAAAATGTAGATTCTAGGAGAGCTGCATGAACAAAACCGACTGCGTGACACATAAACTCAGTTAAGGAACTGAATTTCACAACCCCCCGGTTCGTAGGAGCAGTTCCAAAGTGCATCTCCTTCGCATTCACTGTCTTCCGATTTCGTAAGAGCTGTTGTAGAGCACTTTCTCTAAGCGTTCACTGTGAAACGGCGTGTCGTGATTGCACAACACACCGCTTACGCAACTTTGGGTTACGGTAAATCGGGCTTGCATTTTCCGTAATCTAGATTCTTGTGAGGGGCCACCTCATAAAAAGTGTCACTAACACGAAAAAAGAGACAAGACACACTGATAGTAAAGAAAAGAGACAGAGACAAACAATGCTACAGCTCTGCCCTGTGCTCTCCTCCGCGTCAGCAGAGGAGAGCACAGATTTGGGCAGGGGAAGTGACTCCAGGGTGTGGCTCTAGTCGCGCATCTGTGTTAAAATCGCCTGGAGTTCCCTCCCTTGCCCAATTCGGAGAAGATAACACACGGATCTGTAATCGAAACCAGGAGATAAGAGTGTATTAACATTCGGTGTATGCAGAGACGCCAGAATGGGTGCGCGCCACGGCTCGGCATGGTGACCTCCGTCTCAGTATCCAAACTGTTCACAATAACAGCGGCTGTTATTGTGAAAAGTAAGACTTGATATTCCTACTCGGTGCAAAAATTTTGAAACCATTCGACATTTATAAAAACGCCAATACGATAGAACTAACGTTAATAACAAATAAATCTTGGCAAAAATCCAAATGCTAAATTTGAACGAAAGAAGAATGAAATTTGAAACGAAACCAGTCTAAATAGCGGGATAAACCAAGATACCGACCTGCTTGCATCTCTCGGCCACGTCCTGAGCTGCAAGCATGGCAGCGTACGGCGAGGACTCATCTCTGTCCGCTTTCACTTTCATACCACCAGTCACACGAACAATGGTCTCGCGACCTGCAACCAATAAAATCAATGCGCATCATGTATAGTTGACAGTCTGAGGAAAGCTCACCAGAGATGTCGGTAACGTGGACGAATGTATCATTGAAAGAGGCATAAATGTGGGCTACTCCAAAAACGAGTTCGCCCTCCTTAGCCTGAGGTCCAAGAGTGACCACTGGCTGCTCTTCTTTAGCCTTTCCCTTACGAGCGGGAGCCATTATCCAAGACTAAACGGTGATGATCAGAGTGCTGCAGCTGCACACGTTACACCAGCGGCAACAGGTCCTACGACTATTATAAAGTAGCCTAAAGCGGACTAAAGTGGAATAAACGATAACTGCGCAGAATCTTGTCATCGAAATACCACAAATCCAGCATCACATGAAAGGAAAGCTCGATTTAGAAAGTAGTTGGAAGTTTTGGGGATCATATGCTTTTTAAAGGGCGGGTCCCAGTGTGCGAAACAGCGTATCGCCACGACGAACCAGTCGACGCGCACTCAACTCTCCGCTCGTCCCGGATACGGTCGCGGTCGTCCACTTCACTTTCCACTTTCTTCAGCGTTTTTGGGACTTTAGCTTTTTCGCTCTTTTATGGCAAAGCGGTGAAGGCGGCAGTTTTGGTGCAGCTGCACCGCGTGTTGATCTGCGGTTGTCGCGCAGTGAGTGGAGTCGTTGTGTTTGCCGGTGATGGGCGCCTTTTTAGATGTTCTGATGTAATGTCGCGTCTTCTTTGGGACGTATCTTGCGAGCTGGTCAGAGGAGGTGTGGATGCATTCAGAGGACTGGCGGTGAGTAGAATTTTTTCTGTTGCGGTGGTAACCTTTTGCAAACTTTTACGTAGCCATTTCCGAGGGTTTCGATTAATGGATTACTTTCACTTTGGTTTTTGACGCTACTTATCTGGAATAACTTTTTTTTCGAAGGATTGCTGCAAGCGTAGAGAGGTGTATTTCTGCTTCATAATAAAATAAATAATATCCAGTACGCTTCTTACGAAACAAGATCGGGACGTTAGGCACGGATGCTGTCACGTTACCCTAGGATACCCAAATTCTCCGTGGGAAGTGCTGCCGTTTGAAAAGATGCAGGGTAACCCAACCTCCCTAGTGTAGCATCGAGGTTTCTTATACCAAAGAGGCGCCGCTCTAGCAACTTGTCATATGGACTCTATGAACGAGCAAACAACAAACTGGATTCGTTGTGGAAGTTTGTGTGTGGAGAACCCGTATTGCGCGCAGGATATCGTAACTATTTACAGTGCAAATGAAACGATTCCATTATCTTGAGCGGTATTAAAGCAATCCGTCTTTTTGATCAAACCCTGGTTAGCTTGATTGTGCTAACAATGGGTTTTTTGAAACGCCCAGATCTTACCATTAGAGCGGTTCACATAGGGGTGGTTTTCACTGATCGAATTTTCGGATAATTTAGACAACTGATTTTGATCATAAATCACCGTCTCTCTGTTAACATCATGTCCTTTTCGATGTGAAATCCGAAAACAAATAAGTCATTTGGACTAAGAAAAAGTTGTCAAAGCTACTCTTATCTGAAGCACTCTAAGATGCGGACTCTCCAATGTTTCCATTATTCGCATAGGCCTTTCAACGGGGTTTGAAAAATTTGACGATTCGAATCATGCCAATTTGGTTCAAGTTCCGCCTGGCGCAAGAGTTCTTATTGCAACAAAACATCCTGTAACAGCATGTATCCGAATTTGCGTCGGATCGAATATCTAGTACCAGTCGTTCAGCGGGCTATGGGCCGCCAAACAACTGGTTGGGGGCTTCGCCCCCAAACCCCGAGAATAGAATACCTAGTAAGTGGGCAACACATCCCTATAGTGGAAGACTGGGAGTTTAGCTTTCAGACAGAAATAAGTTCTGAGTCAGTGATTGCACAGAAGTGGAAGAAAACTGAGAGCATATCATCTGATATCACGACCTTGTGATAATTCCGTCCCTTTACACTCCTCTGTTGCTCCCTGAGTAAATCCGTGACTGCCAGAAATTTCAGCAGACGCTTTTCGTGTGGGTCCCGTGTTTTTTTTGAACGTGTTTTTTCTTTGCAACCCATTCAACACGTTTTCTAATCCCAATGTGGATAAGGCCCCTGGCATATCAACACCGACGGGAGGGACCCTGCCGACGTCGCATCGTCGCAATGTGCGATTCGTCGTCAATGCGTTGGCGGTGGAGCGCGTTATTAGCGCGGAATTGTAAACGGCAACAAAGGGATCATACCATCGCAGGCCATCGCAGTGCTTAGCACTGCGAGAACACGTGGACGAGGGGGGCACCTTGGTTTCGACCGCCTTGACCGTAGCAGTCGGGTTTGGTGACGTGGAATTTCCCCCATTGTACGCGTACGTACGTGTAATGCAAGTTGCACCGAGAGGGGCCTAGGTCAAACGGGTAAAAACCCGTAACTTTTTCGAGTACTGATGAACTGCCCCCCACCCTCCACTAGTAGCGCCGAATCTTCCCACCCAGAGAGGGCTCCACCTCATAACGGGATGTGTGCGTTCTACCTTCATCCTCTTGACGTGTCCCCCCCCCCCCCCCCCCCCAACCACCACCACCACCACCACCACCACTACCAACCGCTTCATCGAGTAAGAGAGATGGGAAAAGATGAGGGAGCAAGCAGGTCGGTTGCTCAGGGGGAGTGACAGTACCCAGTCCAGTGACAGACAGTAGTGTCCTAGTGTCGAGAGAGCCTAACACTTTGCTTTACGACCGAATCTTCTGAATTTGTCTGACCAGGAGAATCTCAACGTAGATCGGAACGGCTCACGTGTTGTGTATGGGCAGAATCGCCTCTCTCTCTGGGAAACAACAGAAGGCAAATATCTCGACCCCAATACAACTCTACGCAGAGTTAGGGACAACGGAAGCTGGGCCGCTGGAACTCTGCCGGCGCGCGAAGGGTGGGCTCAAGTTGGTTGGAAACAGCGATGGCGAGCGAGCGGTGGTGGCACAGTGGGTAGAGGGGCGGCGTAATCCCCATGTCGCTGTTTTCAGCCAAGTTGAGTCCGCCCTCCGCGTGCAGGCAGAGGGCTAACGCCACTAACGGTCTAACTTCGGTCGTCCCTAACTATGCGCAGAGTTGTATTGGGGTCGAGATATTTGCATTTCGCTGTTTCCCAGAGAGAGAGAGGCGGTTCTGCCCGTACTCAAGACAGTTTTGGTCGGTAACCGACAACCAACAGGTTTGAAACCGTCCATGAAAGGGTTTCAAACCAGCTGGTTGTCGGTTACAAACGCATCTTTGTCTGAGTATACAACACTTGAGCCGTTCCGACATACCGTTGAGATAGTCTCCTGATGAGAGCTCCAGTGCAGTATGATATTAAATAGGATGGTTTTGAGCACGCTTAGAGAAAGCGATAGTGTGACATGAGAGGACGGTGGAATATGTTGTTTTAGTGTTAGTCATCCCAGACAGACTGTGAGACTGATTCAGATTTTGGTGTGTTTCTTTTTCAAACTTACAGTTCCTCTTCAGTTTGTGACGCAGTTGGATAGGGATGAGGAATACGTTGTTGTCAACAGCGCTCCCCGAGCTGCTCCAAAAACTGTCATGCAGGTAGTAGCTTCTTACGTAATTCCGCGTCCGAAAAGAGATTCCATTGACTTGGATGTGGCTTCCAATGTCGAGAGGGTCACTGATGTTAGATACCAGATTGCTCTACATTCCTAGTGTCCCAATGATTTAGCAAAGAAGGGAGCTTCGTGGAACTGTGGCACGACCGGCTGAGCGGATTTATCGTCGCAGGGAGCGCGTTTGGAAACGGTATATCCGTCAGTTTTCTATTCTCAACTGTTGCGTTTCCGAATACCAAATCATTCCAGAGTAGTACAGTGCTTGGTTACGAATGCTGGGATTTGGCTACTGGTTTGGGCGCTGTTGAAAATTTGTTCATCGGGTAACGAGATGTCTGCTGGCGTTTTCGCTGTGCTCTCGTACCTGATAGTTTTGCCAATCTTTGTCTTCACCCGTATCGTTCTCGCTTTGTGGTTTTCGGATATAGCTGGCGCTTGTCTGCGTACGCTAAACTTGGATCCTCCGCCTACTGTGGAGTTCAGGTTTGTAACTTTTGACATACCTTTTAGAAGACCTATTCATATAACCCTTCGTTATCCCTTGTGCCCAATTTCGTTCCATTGCAGCACAGCATTGTCTGATCTGCTCGTCTCGTTGATGCTGGGATGCGTGTTTCTTGCACAGGGGCTGCTTGTGTCGTATCTTCCGCTGCCAAATGTCTTGTGCTCTCTCATATCCTTCGTTCACTTATCTCTTCTGAACTCGATGTACAGGTTTGTCAGTACTTTCTAGAAAGCCCTTTTGAATTGCTCAAATTTCCAGCCAGTTTTAATAGAACTTCTTATCTTATGTTTAGAATTAAAGGGTCTAGGTGTCCACATGACAAGGAAACCTTGAGGTCCCGGAGTTTGAGAATTTTTCTAAATAAGGTGCACAAGAAATTTGATATACTTCAAACGAAGAGGTCTAACGAAACAATTGATGTTAACCTAAAACGGCAACGGCATTAAAACGGCAACTAATACTACAGAATATTAGTTTTTTTAATGACAGCGGGCAGGTCGCAGACGGTGGTAGGCGCCACTTCGAACGATATGATGTTGTTCGATAATTAATGTCATTTTTTCATAGATAGCGTGAACTGTATATTTTTACGTAGTAGTACGTAGGTTGCGTGGCTTACATAGTTGTGTACAGTTTTAAAGGCTAGACTTTACATTACCATCTTTCCAAAACTGAGCGTTATTAGAAAGGACCAAACGATAAAAATTAGGTTGACAACGGACTATCAAAGAGACTATCGGCATCTTTTATTGTCTTACTTCCGGAGGGGCAAACATGTGGCGCATGCTAGGAAGAAATGTGAACTTTATGGTGAGGACTGCCTTGTTGAACGCCATGTCAGCGTTGGTTTGCTCGCTTTCACTCTTCAAATTTCAATGCGAAGATGCACCGCATACGGTCGTATAATCATTATCGATGACGACAAAATAAAGGCGTCCACATTAACATATGCGAGGGGATAGTCTACTATGAGCTGCTTCCAAGAAACCAAACTGTTGACTAGAATGCCTGCTGTCATCTACTATCGAAAGTGAACGAAGAAATCAAGAAAAGCGCCCTTAACTGGTGAATTGGTAAGGCGTGAATCATGATAACGCCAGACCCCACACCTTTTTGATAACCCGTCAGAAATTAACAGGGCTCACTGATGCCACATCCATCCTATAGCCGTGAGTTGGCACCATCAGACATCCGATTACCATTTGTTTCGATTCCTCCTAAACCATTTGAATTGTAAAACTTTTGATTCAAATCAAGCTGTTTGAGATGAGGTGCACCTGTTCGTTCCTAAAAACCAAGGCTTTTTCGAACGTGGAATTGTTCAACCTACGGATAGCCGTGGGAGATCGTCAAACAAAATGGTCGATATATCACTGATTAATGTTTGTTTAATATAAATAAATTCACTTTCAAAAATATGAAAAAACGAATTTAATTATCGAACAACCCAATATTTACCGCTGACAACGGGAGATGGAAGGCTTTGTTGTTTCTCATGGGTACGTGGCTTGGAAGTTCTGACAAGTGTTAACTACTGACTTATGGTTGGGTGGCCAGTACAGTTTATCTTATAGGTTAGGTACGTGCTCAAACTTCTTCGATATGAAGTAGAGATACAGTGCGCTGTGAATACCAACGAAAAGGTGGTTGGTCATTCATCAGCGATTAAACCAGACGGTATACGGGCTATAAAGCGTAGAGAGGTAAAAGAGGTAGAGGTGAATGCTTCATCGTGAGTACCTCTGCCCCTTACACATAGCACAAACTGCGGCTTTAATCGCTGCTGAGTCCGGCCTTTGGTCTCTTTCGTTTTGTTTGTTAACAACCTGTCCAACCATGATAACCGGAGTGTGCTGATAGGATGGAACGAAAATGGGTTAAATAGGGAGGGTGTAGCTGAAGCTCGCAACATCAGATCGATATCGAGGACCCTGTCAGTCGTAATATGGCGGGGTACTCCAGGTGGCAGCCTGGGTTCTCTACTCCCGCGCCATACCAGTTCCTCTGAATTGGTCTGAGAGCCCTCGGACCATTATACGGCCGCTAGAGCTCACCAGATGGTTCAGTAGAAAGACTGTTAGGCAAAACACCTTGTGTCCGTCCCAATAGGGGTTGGTTCTCTATGGCCCTTTTCATATTTCGCGACGGCAGCGACAGGAGCGATGAGAGCGACGCGCGCGCAGCGACGGCAGCGCCCGGAAAGCATGAACAGGCGACGGGAGCGACTGGAGCGACGGACGGAGTGTGGAGCACGTAATTAATTACGTACTCCACACTACGTCCGCCGCACAGTCGCGAAGGATGAACAGGCGACAGCAGCGACGGGAACAACAGCGCCAGCACTCAAGTATGAACAGATTTTGGCGGCGGTTTTAATCGATTTGCATGTTTCGGTTTTAATCGATTTGCTTGTTTTGCACAGCCCACGAGTCGCTCTCGTCGCGAAGTATGAGCAGACCCTTTATGGTGACAGGCAACAATATAGACCTGCGAAGATATCATGGTTTATACTACAAATTCATTTCATGCTTGTGGAAATATGGAACAGTGGAAATACACCGACACCCCTCTTGTTTACGCATTGTTTAGCTCTGCACTCGGTATTCATTCTGAAAAACATTGTCGGGTGCCTCTAGCAGACGTCGTTGCCGCTTTAAGCCCTAGTTTATGCTTGCGCCGCCACGCGTCGTGACATCACGATCACCATAGATATCGATCTTTCGCGCCGTCCAGTCGATATCTATCCCGACCATCGTGCCGCGCCGCGCAGCGGTATAAACTAGGGCTAATGTTAGGTGGTTCCCCCTGCGGCTCTCTTCTTCTTCACTATAAGCAGTTTCTGCGAGCAGCGTTATACTCAATGTTCGATGTAATTAGAGAAATTCTAAGACATTCATGCATGAGAGGAAGTAGTTTAATTTGAGAAAAATAGAATAAAGCTTCTTTTGTGTCCTTGCTAAAGCGTGGAGCGGCTGTTATAGACGATAGTTCTTAGGTGAATGTTTAGCTGGGATCAAGACTCTTTCGCCAGGCGGGACTCGAACCCGCACGTCCTGCTTTCCGGGCAGCGGTGCTACGCCTTACACCACCTTCCTATCTTCCTATTAGAAATCAACTATCAGCAGTAACACATGATATCGGGATATCGGGACGGGGTCAAATAGCGCTGGTGGTGTAAGGCGTAGCATCGCTGCCCGAAAGCAGGAGGTGCGAGTTCGAGTCCGTCTGGCGCAAGAATCTTAATCACAACTAAACATCCATCTAGAACTTCTTTAGAATAAAGCGTCAATACAACGTTATATTTTCTGAGGTTTCGTGATAAGGTGATGTTACAGTTTCGAGTATTTCTGGTCGTCTCGAAGCGTCCTGCTCCACAAACGCATTGAACGCCTCGAGGCCTACTTACCATATTTTATTGGTTTTGGCGCTCCTCTCACTTTCATATCAACCCTGAGTAATAATTTCTTGTTGAATGGAAGCGTCTTTGGCACGTTCTTTCCGCTGTTCATCATCAGCTCATACAAGGTAAGCGTATTTTTAGTTGGTGTTAGTTGTATTTGCTTCTGCTTGTTTCGGAGCTTCGATATACCATGGTTGTTCAGGTGTTTTAGTCTAATTACCTTTATTTGCTCAGGCTTCTTGGGAAAAGTCGAAAGGATCGCAAAGACGTACTCCAGTTTTGAACATATTCACACCTGCTCGTCTAGTCACTGACGGATTTGTAAATTTCTTCTCAGGCATGGTGGTTGAACAGCCGGCTGTACATTCGTAACCACGTTATTGGCTGGTCCATATTAATGTTGTAAATACTGTACATTCTTTTATGGGTAGTGCCATTTGTATATACAAGATGTATAAAGCTATTGAAATTTGCCTGCATCCTGTCTCCACTTGGTTTTTCGTAATCCATATATCGTCATGGACTTCAGTTTTTTGTTGGCTGTTTAGTGCTTATCTACTATAATCAAGGAAACCTTTAACAGGGATGACTCAACCTGGAATTGAGGGTCTGGCCGTGGGTCTCCACAAAGGCCACAAAGTGACGAAGATCGAGCGCAAGCCCCGTCAGGATCGACATATCGGAGCTTGCAGCAAGAAATCCAAGGTAAGTGCTTTGCTGCTTTCGCCAAGTTCTTGTCATTCTTCTGACGAGGGAATAACTCTGTTTTTCCTTGCATTTCCGTGGGCCGCGAGGGTGATGTTAGCATTGGGTGTGTCTACTGTTGATATCTGGACCAAACGCTGGTAGCATTAAGGCCGGGTTAATTTTTTTTTCGGGAAGGGTTTTCGAGTAGGTTTGATGTTATCGTAATTGAACGTGGTTTTACTGCCGTTCACAGTATACTGGCACAGCGGCTGGTCCACGGAAAGATCCGCAGAGTTCGCGCGCTGTCAAGTCGTTCGTAGAGGCAGTCAGATCACGTAGCACGTATGCTAAGTAGTGGGTTCGTCTCTTAAGGTTTCCGAAGTGCAGAGGTGGTTAACATGCCCTCAGGAGTAGTCCACGTTTTGCAGGTTGTTCGCGAGCTGGTTCGGGAAATCACAGGATTCGCCCCGTACGAGAGGCGCGTTCTTGAGTTGCTGCGTATCTCGAAGGATAAGCGCGCTCTGAAGTTCTTGAAGAAACGCGTGGGAACTCACCTCCGCGCCAAGAAGAAGAGAGAGGACCTCCAGAACGTGATTGTCGCCCAGCGTAAACACCACAAGTAAAATTGTCGTTGTTGTTGTTGTTCATAAATGGTTACTTTGGCCTTCTTTGGGACTACCGCTTTTTATCGTCGCGTCTTGTCGCCAGTACGTGGGAACGGTGTTTGCTATGAATTGCATCAAGTTAGACAGATGACTTCCGGCGAAAAACTTCGGCCAAAGACCGCAGGACCTGCCTGAGTGTTCTTTTACTCGGGCTCAATCAAGAATGGCTAACGGGGCATGGTTCTTCAAAGAGGATATAATAAAGTTGCTCGCTGCTTGTCCCAATTAGTTTACCGAGATTCCAGACAGCATCCCGTTATTCGTCGTCAAAAAAGGTTCCACTCCAAATCGCCTATCCTTTGGAGTTCCTTTTTAACCTCCTTACTGTAGAGGTAAGGTCCCCAAGCGGTGGAAACATTCTTTCATTGTGCCCGTGCCAAAGGAGGCTCCGTTTAGTTTTCCTGAAAACTATCGTCTAATCAGTATTACCTCCATTTTCGCAAGGATCTTTGAAAAAATCCTCAAGAAAAATCTACTCGAATACTTGGAGAGCAACCGCATCGATCGTGACTGCCAACATGGCTTTGCCGTGGCAAGTCAACTGAAACAGCTCTTCTTTTTTCCGTCAACGATTGGACTAAGGCCATGGGCTATAGGAATCATGTTCACGTTATATACTTTGACTTTGCTAAGGCGTTTGACCAGGTGCCCCACGTTTTACTATTACCCAAGCTCACCTCGGTCGGGGTTCATCCACCATTGTGCAATGGATTCAGAACTTCCTTTCAGATCGTACTTTCCAGGTACGAGTTGGTAATGAGGCTTTAGCAGTCCATAATATTCCTAATGGTGTTCCTCAAGGGAGTGTTCTCTCCCCCATACTATTCTCTGTATACACTTCCGACCTCCCTGCTTCAGTTCCTTCCTCTGTTTCCTGTATCATGGATGCTGACAATTTAACAATTTATAGGGTAGTTAACTCCGGTCCCGATAAAGACATCTTGCAATCCTGTGGATGGCGTGGTGGCTTGGTCGCACTCTCGTGGCCTGCCTCTGGCTGTGCAAAAAACCGCGGTTATCTCCTTGGGTTCTGGTCAAACAGACACTGGGTACGGGATTAATGGAGAGGTCCTTAATCAGGTCAACGAAATCCGAGACTGGGTTTCATCATCAGTGACAAACCTAGTTTCTCGAATCACTGCAGTTCCATAGCAATCAAAGCTCACGCTCGTACCTATAATTTATTCAAGGCGCTTAGGAGTAAAGACTATACTTATGCTCTCGCAAAAATCTCGAATATTCGAATTCGAATGAAAAATCAGGCTGCCTGATAGACATGATAGACGACAGCCTGTATGAAAAATGGAAGCAGTGCATAACGGATTCCTTCCTAGTTAAGCACGAGGTTTTTATCGACAGGTTTCTCATAAACCCCTTCTACATTGTAAAAATGAGGTAGAGAACTTACACATAGTAAAACCAAAGGACACATGGAGGGATCTAATTCCGTTGTTTACTTAAATACGAATTCTTTCCAAAGGAGTACGTGTGGGTTGTAAGGTGCTACCCATGAGGAACAAACGAAGGGTTTACAAGACATTTGAAGGGGGAGCAATCTGCTTGAGCCACTGCAAGCTTCTGGGTCATTTCAAAGTGATCATTTTTGGAACCGGTGGGTGACTGAATGTTAAAGAACTTTCAGGGAACAAGCTTTCGCCTAATGGCAGCCAATGGCGAACAGACGACGAAGTATTATCTGTAAACCTGTAGCAAATCTAGCCTGCTCGTGTAAAAACGTGAAATATCACAGTGAATTTTGCGACCACAAAGTGTATTACAGGTAGCTAGGAATAGACCGGCCGTGAGGGCCGGTCTCTTTCTTTCTGGGGATTCATCCAAATAAGTGGTAGAAACAGGTACTTCTTATTTGCGAAGGACTTGCGAATGTAACTATTCTCCAGCCAACATATTGATAATTGATTAAACGGTAAACTTAACAAAAATCGTTCGATAAATAACAGCCATTCGATCTACACCGCCTCCCTTTTGTGAAGTCTGCCATACAGCCGACATATACACGCGACTCCCACTCCCAATGGCTAACACAGAGCAAAAATCGATAAAATCGATCGATAATAGCGGGTCGAATATACAAGTCTATGTCCTGTGTCACTGTAAAAGAAGAAAGAAAACAATTATTTCGGTACTAAGGCTGATGCCCACCACACCTGCAAAGTGTCTTAAAAGGGGGAAGATAGGTCGGCCATACCCCGGAGTCCCGTTACATGTCTAGGTCTGTGCTCACAGAAACCGTGTTTATGTGACTGTTCCACGAGCATGTGCAATCTCGCAGCGGCACCAGCACGCTAAGTACCATAACGCCTTCCTTTACCATATGGCATGGACAAAAATTTGTCTACATTATAGTTCCACGTGTGCATTGAAGCACAGCAGGAGATGCAGGCTGTCGCGTGCACTCAAACAAAGGTTATTGGTTTGGGTCCCGTTCAGGCCAAGCAAGCCTTGTGGGTTCAGTGAACTGCTACCAGATTTTCTTTTGAAGGATAAAGCAGTGGCCTGTTCATCGATTGGCCAGCGCAAGTCATTGTTTAGGACAAATACGCATTCAAATTGTCTCCACGACATCCGTAGACGCAGAATGTGTGCCGAATCTGAAAAACAACTGACCGACGAAGAAGTTCACCTTATATTAGGTTGTCTGGAAAGTTCTCAGCGTTTTGTGTTTCTATTTTTCATTTGTCTATTATTAAGTAAAAATTCAAGTTGCGTTGCGCATTGCTATCTGCACAGAATTTTTCGCTCTATCTGACTAAGTAATTTATGTTTTAACGTTGTTTTCTATTTCTGTTCTTGAAGGGATTATTGAAGTATGTCGAAGGGGCAATTCCGAACGGTGTTTTATTCCAAGTTCAAATAAGGACAATCCGCATCCGATACAGCTCGACAAGTCAATAAAGTGTGGGGGCCTAATGGTGTTGGAGAAAGCACCGTGCGCCAGTTGTTCAGTAAATTTCGGACCGGAGATCTAGCCTTGAAAGCGACCCCCGTAGCGGTCGACCTAAGGCAATCCTGAACGACGAGATGAAGGAATTGGTGGAAGCTGAACCATGCCAAACAGTTTGCGAGATCGCTGAAGAGCTAGACGTCATTAAAGCTGCTGTTGCCGATGCTTTGAAACGCCTTGGAAAGGTGAAAAGTGGAAAAAATTGTCACGTTTCGAGAATTGTTCTTCTCTACTTTTACGCAACAAAGTTGACCCATTTTTGGATCTCGAATCATCACCTGCGATGTAAAAATGGCTTCTGTAGGATAACAGGAAACGTCTCGGACAGTGGTTGGACGCCGACGAACCCCCTAGGCATTTTCCAAGGACATACCTCACCAAAAAAGGTAATGACCACCGTGTGGTGGTCGGAGGGCTTGTGTCATCTATTAACACTTAGTTGGCACCAGGCCAAATGACTAGAGTAGAGTCCTAGCGTAAAGAAATCAGCGAAATGCACCGAAAATTGCGTCAACTTCAACTAGTATTGGCCAACAGAAGAGGCCGATTCTTTTGCACAATAGCACACGCCTCAAAAATCTCTATTCGAAAATTGAACGAATTACGGGTTGAAGTTCTGCCTCACTCGCCACATTCTCCATACCTCTCACCAACCGACTAACACCTTTTCAAACACTTTTAGAACTTTCCCGCTGGTAAAACCTGCACCTATCAGGACCAGGCTAAAATAGAATTCGTGAATTTTGTCCAATCTCGACAACCAAATTTTTTCGCTGATGGAATAAGTCGACAAGTTGCCCATTGGTAAAGGTGTGCTCAATCGAAGTGTGCTTATTTCGACTAAATCCGATAAGATTTGAGAAGGTTATGGTAGTTCAAAGTGAAGCACTTAAAACGCCGAGAACTTTCCGGATAAGGATAAAGGATAAAGGACGGCGTTACTCAATCCCTTCTGGGATGCGCCAGCGCATTCTACTTCTACGGGATGTCGTGGAGACGACATGAATGCGTATTTGGCCATACAATGACTTGCGGTGGCCAGCCGATGAACAAGTCAGCGCTTTATCCTTCCCAGACAAAGTCTGGTACCAATTCACCGACCCCGAGGGATGGAAGGCTTGGTTGGCCTGGGCGGGAAATCCGAACCAGAAACCTGGTATCGGGTGCACGCGGCAGTCGCGCCTCCTCCGACTGCGCTAACTTTCCGGACAACGTAATAATATAGCTTCTGCGGAACCGTAGTTGCAGAAACGAAAACCAGTAGAGCACTCAGCGACCACGGAGGAGCAGAAGAATAGAACGAGTAGCGAGATGAAAATCACAAGATTGGTTCTATAAGGCACTGCTCTGCACAAGGAGATATCAGACGTGGCACAAGACTGAAGCGCACCCCTTTTGACTCTCACTCCCATCCTGCAATGACCTGTGGTCTCAGACTCCTAACTGCAGCGTGAAGGACCAGTAGCGCCCGTTTGAAACCCCGTTAGAATCATAATTTCCAAGTTTTTTTGCAGTTAAGAAAGTCTTTTTGCAGTTGGTCGCTTTGCACAGGCGCAGTAAAGACCAGAATCGATGAGGCGCTGTCGTAATAGAGATTTGATTCACAGAAAGAACCGTTTTGGAGATCCTAATTACCCGAAAAACCTAACAAGCCTTTTCAGAATGCGCCGTTACACAAATTCTCTTTGGGCTTTCGAATGACACTTTTCGAATAGTCGAATAATTTTTGCTTCCTGGGAAATTTCGAGTATTCGACCGGTTTCGAATACCGAAAATTTTCGAGCATTTGAAACCGAATATATTCGAAAAACGTGGTTTTTCTGAATATTCGAATTCGAATACATTCGAAAAACGCGATTTTTGAATATTCGAATTCGAATATTCAAATTCGAATGAAAATCATTCGAATACCTATTCGAATAGGTCATTCGAGCATAAGTATAGTAAAGACCCGCAGGTACTCGTCAAAGCATACAAAACATATGTCCGGCCTGTAGTCGAAAATGGCACTTCGGTATTCAGTCCTTACCTAAAAAAGGACATTGCACTGTTAGAAAGCATCCAAAACAATTTTACCAGGGAACTAGAGCTGCGCTGCAGCGGTCTGCACAACATCCCTAATGGGGTAGAGAGGCGACAACGGCTGGATTTACCCAGCCTGGAAAGCAGACGTAAGAAGTATGACCTCCACTTAGCATTCAAAATCCTCCACGGGCTCACTTCAGTTCCGTCAAAGAATTTCTTCACCTTGGTCCAGTCCAAGACTAGAAGGGGAGATACAAACTTGCGACTCAGGCTTTTCGCACGAATACCAAGTTAAAGTTCGTTCTCAGTTAGAGTTGTCTCCGCTTTCAACTCCTTAATCGCTAAAGGTTGCCTAGGTTTGAAACTCAGTACTTTTAAAAATTTACTCAAGAAACTGGTTGTCCCACAGTAGGACTCTTAATCTTCCACAATTTCAGCTTTCTTTTACTTCAACGATGGTCGTGGTTGCTGGGTCTGGGTCTTTGGATTAAGCTGTGTTCCTTCTTTTCCATTTTATCGTTTTACCTGTTGTTGTCTTTTAGTTTTTTTCCGTTTGCTGGTTAGTTTTGGTGTTGCGCCCACCTTTGGGTGGACGCCTATAGATAAAGATAAAGGGAGGGAAGGACAGACGACGGTGCCGAGAAAGGGAGACCTTTTTAGGAAGTGGACTTTGTCGACCACAACATTACAGAAATAGCTAGAGAACAGCACAACAATCAAGAACCTGAGACGATGCGCCGATGTTTCACCCATCCTGTAGACCTATACGACACTTCAACGGACAGCGAAAAGAAGCCAATCCATGAATGCAGTCGTGGTCGTGGTTCAGCAATCAAAAGTCCTAGGGCTCTTGGACTCAGGAACACCAATAACAATTAACCATTGTTTCACTCCCTTAAATTCACAACAATCGAAGCCTGATGACGTGCTGTTAAAGCGGGTTGAGAAATGGGTTCTAATGGGAGAGTATTGAGAGGTTGTGACATAGGCGCAATAAATGCATCCTCGCAATAACGCAATAAATAAATGCATATTTTTTTCGACCTCTCGTCGTCCTTTGGAGTACTTTACGGACTTCAAAGGACGAGGAGAGGTCGAAAAAAATTTTCGCCCAAACTTCGGCTAGGGGGTTATTTGGGGTGCTGATCATGAACCTGACATCCGTTTTTGAAATTTCGGCCGATTACGGTAGGTTACGGTAAGTACCGGTGACTAAGGCTGTCGAGGTCATAATCACAGATTTCGCTCAAACTTCGCCTCGGGGGTTATTTGGGGTGCTGATCACGAATCTGACATCCGTTTTTCGTTTTACGCTGGAGTACTGTAGGTTACGGTAGGTGCGGGTGACTAAGGCTGCCAAGGTCATGATCATCGATTTCGCTCAAACTTCAGCCGTAGAGGGTTATCTGTGACTCGTCGTTAAACGTACTCCGGAACAAAGTACGGGCGAGTTTCCGGACGAGTTCTCGGGCGCGGCGGGAGTTTCAAATTGCGTTTTCGCTTCTCTGCCGCTGTTAGACACGCAGAACGGGGGGTCCAAGATGGAACACTCACTTTCATCGTGAAGCTTACAAGAGTAAATTTAGCCACACTGTTACTGATGAGAGGAATGTTAGGGCAGAGCATTCGAATTACGGAGAAGTCAAGCAAACGAGCTAATGCTGGTTTGATGTCTCACTATTACATTTACGGTTGATGCGTACGAAAAAGTACTTGTTTTTCGGCATGCGACGGGAGTATGAGGTCGGTACGTTGCACCACATGGACTGATTCTCCAGTATAGTTTCGGAATGGGTCGTCGTAGTTCAGCTCGTGCCAACAATTAATCCGGCGACCAATGGTCCAATGCTGTGCCGTGTAAAATCCTCAATACATTCTTCTGCTCCTTTGAACACTTTGGTTTAGCGCAAAGAAAGCAGAAATCGAGGGTTGCGTGGTAGAGTTCCTGGGCACAATCCAAACAGTACGCCCTGAACCATACCGATTTCGATTATCCGACCCTAACCATGAAAACGAAAAAATTGCCAATGTGTCCCTTACTTTTGGCGAAATGTTCAGTAACGTCTTGCCTCGCTTCTATCTTAGGCTCCATTTAACACCGTGTTCTCATAACGTCCGTGTTTTTCATGATCGTGTCCACTTTCCTTTTCATTTTCTTCATATCTTAGCAATTGCAGGATTGCAGACCACTTTCCCTTGCTTTCCTTGGTAGACTTATCGGTAATTGGGGACGTCGAGAGAAACTGACGAGCAAGTCGGCAGCGCTAGAAGGCGCTGAGTAATGTTCGCTACGTTGAGCCGACAGAATCCCGTCTCTCTGCGTCTCTGACCGCGGCAGAGAAAGAGAGTGCGGCTTGAAATTCCCGCCGCGCCCAGAAACTCGTCCGGAAACACGTCCGTACTTTGTTCCGGAGTACGTTTAACGACAAGTTTATCTGCAGCGCTAGGCGGAGAGTCGTTGGATACACCGCCCTCAGAAAGGGGCGGGGCGAGGGGCGCGCCGAGGACAAGATGTCCGGACCCCTGCCTTCACATGGAGGCATCGCATTTCTAATTACTTCCCTTGGCCCTGTATCTCTATCCTGAACTGATTTCGTTCTTGAGACAAGAGTCAGAACCTTGTCCACCATATTTGGGACAAAAGATTCAGCTGCAGCGCCAAGGCTTTCTTCAGGTCCTGCCAATGTAGAACTGGCCGGAATCACCCATAGTCTCTAGCTGATGCGAAAATTTAAAGAATTGTGGTGAAAATTGAAAAAATCTAGAGGGAAGAGCGACGTTCTCCTTTCCTCAACTGTCTCCATAACCAAACCGACTCGTAAATGACTTCAGAGTTCCCCGAGATGCGCTTCTCAATCGTCCCCTATCATTTGTTAGGTTTTTGGACGATGTCACGCCAATTAACGACGGTTTCGAGCGCAGCAAACTTGTCCAAATAGGGCGGCGCGGGCAGGGCGGGCAGTGGGCGGCGGGCAGCACGGTGTACCGAACGACTGCGTCCCGTGGTGCTACGGGTGAGCATAGCATGCAGGCGGTCCCGCAGCGATCGCCTGAAAATTTTCAAATCTGCTGGAAACCATTTTTGCGAGAAACTCGTCGATAGGCGAAGGCTTAATCGAGAGATAGCAATCTAAGCATCATGGCCCTAGAGACACTGTTCCACAACCGCCGCCAGAAAGAACTGCGCGACTTCAAGCTGAAGGACGTCTTTGACAAGCTAAACATGGACGCAGCCGATTTCCAGGAATGGCTTAGAAGGATGGGATTGCTCGCAATCGGTGACCATGACCTTGACAGCCTTAGTCACCAGCACCTACCGTAGCCTACCGTACTCCAGCGTAAAACGAAAAACGGATGTCATATTCGTGATCAGCACCCCAAATAACCCCCATAGGCGAAGTTTGGGCGAAATCGGTGACCATGACCTTGGCAGCCTTAGTCACCCACACCTACCGTAGCCTACCGTACTCCAGCGTAAAACAAAAACGGATGTAATATTCTTGATCAGCACCCCAAATAACCCCCCCCCTAGGCGAAGTTTGGGCGAAATCGGTGATTATGATCTTGACAGCTTAAGGCCCATGCACACTTTGCGACAGCGCGGCACGGCCATGATGAGGGATAGGGCTGCGACGGGCGCGGCGCGATATAGCGACACGTGCCGCAGAGGGGGGCATGCACACTTTTGCGGCTGTCGCGGCGGCTATCGCCGGCGATGCCGCGCTGAGTGCCGCAGGCTGGAATGGTTCAAATCATTCCTAGCGGCGCGACATGCACTGGGACGTCGGTCCCGTTGCCTATAACGATGCTCTAACGCGACCGCGCCGCGACCGCCGGATTTCGCGGAGGTGGCCGTCGCTCCTCTTGCCGCGCCGCGGTGTCGCAGAAGTGTGCATGGGCCTTTAGGGCACATTTATACTTCTGACGGTGAGCGACGCGATGGCATGTATAGTGGCCAAATTGATCGATCGCGTCGCTCGATCAATGTGGCCACAATACGTGGCGTCGCATCGCTCGGCGTCGAACTATAAACGGGCCCTTAGTCACCGGTACATACCGTAACCTACCGTAATCGTCCGAAATTTCAAAAACGGATGTCAGATTCGTGATCAGCACCCCAAATTACCCCCCTAGGCGAAGTTTGGGCGAAAATTTTTCTTTCGACCCCTCCTCGTCCTCTGGAGTCCGTAAAGTACAATAGTGCCGCATCCTCTCTAAGAAAGCGCAAATCACTACGCAATTTTTCATTTTCGGTGGACAGAACGTTCAGTCGTTCCTTGTAGAGGCGAAGATCCCTAATTTTTGTGACACCAAGTATTAACGGTGGCATGACGATTACAAGCAGACGACACCTTTAGTGGTGGCAGGAATGGTTAAAACTTAACCCCTGCCACCAAGCTTGAGGCAACTAGAATCGGCGAGTAAAGAACTATGTTGAACAGCGAGGAGGCAGTACCAGCCGCAACGAAGGATGAATGGTACAAACGACGGATGAAGGTCAATGCAGTGAAAGCATTAGCTCAAACTTTGGTAATTAAACCAAACCAAGAAAACTTATCGCCGAAACATAAATACAGTTAGGCATAGTTTAAAGCATCGAATGCCTAGCCAGTGGCCGCCTTCTCTCCACATCGGTGGATCGACCTATGCGCCATTTTTCCGTTTTTCCCGTCGGTCTCTTGCGTTTCCTGAGAAGTATTCGTTCGCTTTGGGCCTGTTCATACTTCGCGACAACAGCGACAAGAGCGCAGCGCGCGAAAATATGAGCAGGCGACAGCAGCGACTGGAGTGACAAGAGCGGCTGGAGCGACAACGCCGGCGCTTGAGTATGAACACTTTTCGGCGGCGCGCTCGGTTGTAATAGACATGCATGTGTGCACGGGCGACGAGAGCGTAGGGCTGGGGATATAGTTCCATCGCCGCGATGGCATCGCAGCGTGCACACTTCTACGACAGCGCGGCGCGGCCATGATGAAGCATAAGGCCGCGACGCGACACTGCGACACGTGCCGCAGGGTGGCGGTATGCACACTCTTGCGGCTGTCGCGGCGGCTATCGCAGGCGACGCTGCGCTGAGTGCCGCAGGCTGGAATGGTTCAAATCATTCCTGCCGGCGCGGCATGCACGGGGAAGTTGGCCCGGTTGCCTATAACGATGCTCTAACGCGACCGCGCCACGACCGCCGGATTTCGCGGAGGTAGCCGTCGCTCCACTTGCCGCGCGGCGGTGTCGCAGAAGTGTGCATGGGCCTATAGCCATTCCGCCGCACGCGGCAGAATAGTCAAAGAAAACTTTGCCGCGCCCATCGAGGGCATGGCATGCTTTTTTGCGCCGCGCGCGGTGTTTAGCGTTGGTCCTGGACGGATCGCCGTCGCGCTCCCTTGCAGAGCGATGAGCGATGCGACGAGCACTGAGAAGTTCAAATTCCTTCGCGTCGCTCTGCAAAACGGGAAGTATGCGCGAGCCCTAGCGCGCGTGGCGCGCGTGGCGTGCACAGCAACAAGGGCGACTGGAGCGACAACGCCGCTCGAGTTTGAACACTTTTCTGCGGCGCGCGCTCGGTTTTAATCAACATGCGTGTTTTGCGCGGGCGGCAAGTCGCTTTTGTCGCGAAGTATGAACAGGCCCTTTGCTACGAAATTTCATTTGAGATGCTTGATCATTCATCTTTTTGAATGTTCAGTTCTCCGGCATTTGTAGAGGATTCCCATCCTTTTGCGGAAGAACTGGACCTCGCACAAGGCGAACACGCCACTACTGAGAAATTCCTAAGTGGTCCGTCCAGGCACAACCACCAACGGAATCGAGTGCTGAAAGCAGATCTTTCTGCCCAATCGATCCATAATGTGGAGAAGTGTCGCCGAAGAGGTACCTCAAACTGCCAAGGGAAAACTGGGTGAGATGAAGGAAAGGAGGGACAAAGCACGGCAAGGCTGAGTGATTCTGGAATGAAGAAGAGCAGTGAAGAGAAGCAGTGACGCCTGCTAGTGATGGTAGGAATCTATTATGTCGCTCGAGCAAGTAGCACGGACCATAGGAATGTAGGCAGAGTCAGTCGCGGCGAGGATAAAGGTAAAGGCGCGGAATAAATAGGCTATTCATTGAAGGTGGAAATAGATGTGCTGAACAGGCAATTGGATATGGACAGAGCTCGTCAGCTACAATATGGCACCCGAATAGCTGGAGCACGGAGTTGCAATTTACATAACCGTTAGGGTAGCGAAGACTGAAGAGTGCGGAGACTATGGTACTGAGGTGAAGAGGGAACGGTATAACCCTCTGTTCGAGTGATTCTGGAAAAACAGCTAACGGGGACACCCACTCCATCCTGGACGTAGGAAGAAATCTCCAGCCGTGTCATGAGGAAAGTGATGGTCGGAAAGCAGCTGTGAGCGTGATTGGATACCAAGTGGAGCACGGAAAGTAGCTAGAGCTACTTGGAGAACACTACCATTTAATGACACATCCGCAATAGTGTCAAGGTGGGGGACCATATGTCGAATGACCTGAAAGTTATAGTCCCAACAAATGAATGAAGGAATCGCACCATAACTGTGACCGACCGCCAGTTCGTCCACACAGAATTGAGGAGCGTAAGAAGAATCAGCCACCTGAGCTTTAATAATGGGAAATTTGTGGTCAGACGGATTACAACGAGACGAAGTGGCTTTAAATTTCGATATGCCATAGATCGTCACCCAATTTGAGAGAATTGACCGTTTGAGATCGGGAAGGACGCATGTGATGACCGCTGGGTAGTTACACGACAGAGAAGCAGAAGCGGTTTCAGGTTAATACCCATTGATCCATCTATTATGAGTTTCAGACCGTTTCGCGGAACATAGGCTAGGTGCGGCATCTCTCACATGTCCCCTTAAAGCACTCAAACCAGATCCATCCCTCCGGGAGTTGTAAAAAAAGATTGTACGGGAATTGTGCAGCGTTGACCTGTCTACAGCTGGCCGTCACGCTGTAATTCAAATGCTTCGCTTATAAAAAGGACAACCAACACATTCCGTGTGCTCAGAGTAGGTGGCATATCCCAAAAACGACGACCATTACGGTTTCCTGTCCTCGTTGTAGGTTTGAGGTGGAGATACTGCTTTGTTTTACAGATGTGAACTACCAAGCTGAATAATGTTTGGGGATGAGCAGCTGGCGAGAGGGTTCACCTTTTCCCTCTCATAATTGGCAGCTTTGACCTAACCACACCAAAAACAGATGTCCTGCTAAGGTTGCACTGCATGTGTATCCGCGGTTAACCTCTCAGTTTTTTTAGGAATTTCCTAGCTGTCATGAGGAATAAGGCGATGAAATCCCCTCTCGCGACTTGCATTATGCGGAAGTGAAAACAGTGTGCGGCGGTTTCATTGTTTTTTCTTGCCATGCCCTACTTCGAGACAGTGATAACTTCCAATTCGCACAGCAGCGGCTTAGGCTCATCGAGACTCCGTTCTATGTGTAGAAGCTTCTAAGCGAAAGTTTCGCCGGAGTACATCGGAGGCGAAATGCAGGCTTGCTGGTCGGCTCTGCGACAGCCGAAATTGCTGAGTGTGCGATTGCGGATGTCAGTTTTTGTGTCTTTAGACGCGTCTTGCCGTGTGCTTTCGGAATTATTGGGCGTTTTTTCTCACTGAAAGTAGCTGTAAAGTTTCTGGCTGTCAACATAAAATACCTTTCTCGCTTTAAGGCTTGGCGAACAGGAAGTGCTATTGCAGGAGGCGGTGACCTAGTGGTTCACTACATTTCACTTCTTATTTCGACCTGATAGGTGTTCTTAAGCAATCCTAGTTGGTGGTGGCCGCTTTTAAACGACTTCATAAGAACCGACGGACTCTATGTATCGACCTGCATTAACGAACGAAATCGAAATGAATATCACAGAAAACACAAGAATATATGATAACTTTTGTAAGCTGGGTCGGGGCATTTGCAAAGGACGCGAAGTACATTGTCTTGCCTGTGTCCAAAACGCAGCTGATCGATAGTGGCTCGGCCTATTTTTATTTTTTTACCGATGATATCTGTCACGCTTGAACATGGTTCGTTCTCAGTGCAAATCTAGTAAGGTAGGATCTACTTCGCGCCGAGAACGGTCCGTTTAGGTTTTTTATCTGGACAACCAAATTGATGCTTAGTTTACTTATTTATATATGTTGTTGCCCATTTATTGTATTTTGCTATGTTGGAAATTGTTTAGGAGCGGCCAACACCAACTAGGATCGCATCCAGATTTCTTTAAGCGGCTCGGAAGGGGTCACTTTGCACTCAGCGGTCATCCACCTTCGTAGAAAGGCACATGACTGCTCATTTTCAACGGAAGTAGCCTAGCTTAGTTCACAACAGGGGTAGATTACACCAATGCTGTGTATTTTTTAAAATTTAGTGTAATACAAAATATTTTAGTAGGGCAGCCTCATATGGTGACCCCCTCCGAGCCGTTTTGCGCCCTTTATTGAACACCTTTCGCTGAGCTGAGTTTTCAGATGCTGGGCCGGTCCGCGTTCATTCGGACTGCATGTCGCGTTGCTGCCTGCCGTCGCAACTTTGGTGCGTTAACATCTACACCGACGTCTTCTGTCGGACGCCTGGCTTCAGCCTCTCACAACTTTCTGAGTCAGAAGCGGTTCGTTTGCTTGCCTTTGTGTCTGTTTTCTACCAGGAATGCAAAGCTTAGCGTGAGTTATCAAACAGTTTATTTGCCAGGTTCTGGATGACTGAGTTTTCCTACTGAGTGCTAGTTAGTCAAGAATCCGTTGCCTGTATGTTCTACGGTGAAAATGAGGGAACAGAGGTTGAGTCTATTCTAGTTGGGGGAGTACCATTAGAGAAGCAAAACAAACGAAGCAAACACAATCAGTGTGTCGTTTCCGGGCGAAGAAATTGCAAAGAAGTCTTCCTCGTAGTGCCGAGTTCGGAACGCGCAGCACTGAGAATCGCGTCGGTGGCATTTTTCCATGTCTCGTCGACGGTCGTGACCGTCGGCAACCGAATACTTCAGTGTGTTGTATATGTATTATGTAGTTTAGTTTGTTTTTAATTTTGTCGCCGTTGTTAAACAAACAAAGTGATGTGCCTCCCCCCCCCCCCCCGTACTTGTACTGTGGCCGTAGCGGGAACCTTAGTGATTTCCTGAAAATCTCGTTTTTATTTGAGCCAAAAGTGGCCGATATTTCATGTCAGTAAGTACCAGATCTGAATTCAAATGTCCATCTTCTGGTTTCCGGGAAAGTCCTTCCTTCTTTGTACCACTTATTTCAATGTTTTCGCTTAACGGCGCATCATCTACGGTATCATCATGGTGACCTACTGCTACTCACCCACGTGGGTTTAGCTGGTTGTGACTGTTCCCTACATCTTGTGAAGCCATGATATAAAGGTCGAAGAGGCAACTACAAACGGGTATTTCCGCTTACAACAAAAAGCTTCGTTGGAGATAGCGAAACGAACGATTTAAATACTTTTAAGAGCTCTCCGTTTTCAGTTTTTATCTAATGATGCAATTACTGCCCTTCTCTTGTTTCTGATGGCAGCTAGTGGGGGGGGGGGGGGGGTGTTGTCGCAATCTCTTCAACATTTTGAGGTGGTGGTTGCGACACACGAGCGTTAGTGTGAAGGAGAACTAGGTACTATGGAACTTGGAATAACTTGGAATTTTATATGGCCTGTTTATATCAGTTCTTTGAAAATGTCTGTCTTTGGGGAAGAAGGATGGATGCAGCAATAGCAGCGACCGGCTCTTCGATTCATACTTCATTCTCGGATGTCACAGAAATGTCGAAATACATTTTCTTATCTATTTAAATGGGAAACAGAACGTCTCTTTCCTATAATGTCTTGAAATTGATTTGTTGTGTGTTTATTACGTTGAATACACTTTTCAATATAATAATTAGGTTTTTCTCTTGCGCTGTTCTCTTTGATGTTGCGTACTTTCAGGTACAATCAAGTCGAAATATTCGGACCGTTCGACCCTCCAAAGCAGCTGACTTTTAAAGAGGTACTTTCTCGCGTTGTGTGAAGTGCTTTTCGAAATTGAAGGAGTCACCTGAAGCGGTGATGCAGATTTCACCTATTGTCAATTCTAGTTTTTGGCCCTACTCGTTATGGAAAGCTTCTGTACCGTTATTTGTTTGCTCAGAATTTGAACATTCCTTATGCAATCCCTAACATCGTTTTCTGGTATCCTTTTTATAGCGTTGAGTTCCGCGTTGGAGCAGTGGGGCTCTGCGATAGATGGCAACTTGGTCTCAACCAAATGCGATCGTATTGCATTTTTAAAATGTACAGGGTGCGGCGTTTAAAACCAGACAAACTAAACTTTCTTTTTTCAAACAGATTTATTAACGCAAAATACAGATGAAATAAAAAATTCGTTTGCACTCAAGTAGAGGGATATCTCAAGAGTAAGATTGTTCAATATATCCTACGCCAGCCGCAACAACGACCTCCGTCCTCGGCCTGAAGCGCTCGCACGCTCTCTTTAAAGGAACGCTGTTCATGTTTGTGAATGCTGCTTCAGTAGCGGTGCGAAGAGATGTGGCACTAGGGTGCTTTGTGTTGTGAGCATCCCTTTCGACCATGCTCCAAACATAATAGGCCAGGCGATTCAAATCCGGGCTATTCGGGGGCAGAACTCCTTTCACTTAAACATGTCCAAGTGATCGGACAGCCGGTTTTGGGCCAAATGGCTCCTGTGAGCCGGTGCGCCGCACTGCTGGAAGACATATGGCTTCCATGAGGCTACAGTCACCATCCACGGTTCAACTACAGCATTGTTCGTTCGCTGTCACCCAACACTGACGCCAATTTCGTTAACGATTGCCCGGGGTCCTCCAGAACCAGCGCCTGACAAGGAAAGGTTCCGAACTCATGGTGAGCTTTTGCGATGCTTTTTTGACAGGATGTAGGACCGTGTTAGCGGAGTCCAGAATTACAGTTAGCTTTAGCTGATCTCTTTTTTAAAGAACAGTTAAGAGGTGTGTACAACAATCATGAAACCCTAGGACACTCCACGAGGAGTAGCTCGGTGGCGCAGTTAGTAGGAGTGCCGCCTCAGGGGCACAGTTAGTAGGGTACCGCCTCAGGGGCACATCGGCCGGCTTTTGAGTTCGTGTCCGCGCACTGCCAACAATTTTGCACATATTAGTTTGTTGTTATTAGGCTTTGTCATGATCACAGGAGTACATTGTAGGCCATCAATGTTTGCAATTAACAAAGGCTGTCTATTTGCGCCTTCATGTGGGCTAGTTTTTCAACGATGCTTATCTGCACCACCACCATGTCTGCCATATCGCCAATGATACCGCAATGCACACAAGTACACATACCTTACGGTTGAATGTTATGAACGTGGGCCATATCGGTACGTAAGTGGACTAAAAGTGTCGCTCTCACCTGAACTTAATAACAACACACTAATATGTGCACTGGCAGTAGGCGGACTCGAACTCAAGATCTCGCCGGTGTCTCTATGAGGCGATACTCCCACCGACTACGCCATCGAAGCACATCTCCTGGTGTCATAGGGGCTGGTGATTGTTGCGCACACGTTTCTACACCTCTTTTTCGGTCTTTGAAAAGGCGTTCAACAAAAACTAACTGTAATTCTGGACTCACACGGCGCTACATCCTATCAAAATAGCGTCGTCAAAGCTCACCATGAGTGGGGAATCTTCCCTTGTGAGCTTTTTCCACGACTGCCGCAGTTCTTGACACACGTTCTCGCGAAGAGATTTTCATCGCCGGGTTTGCGGAACTTTCCTCAGACTCACCATCAGAAGCATTGTACCTGGCGGCCACAGCATCGTAAATGTCGGTTTCCCTCAAGAATCGAATTATTTTAGCTGGCGAACTTGCAGCGCGAATACCTCCGATAATTACTGCTCTTTGGTTGTACTCCGCACTTGAACATCTAGGCCATTCTGAGCTTATGACTGTTTACTAGAGGCTTTTCCTTTTGTCTTTCAAGGACAAAAAAGCGACCTTTGGTGGAATTATGGTATGGCAGGAAATTTGAATTCGACTTTGTCTGGATTTAAGCATCGCACCTTGTAATTGATTATGTTGCATACAATGATGACAATACGTGGTGGGAGGCGTCAGCATTGTCGGCGGTCCGGCGAGATTGGCACGCTACGTTGTTCTATTTGCGGTGCTTTGTTTCATTGCTCTTTTGGTTGCCTTTTAGTTTTGGCTTGAGAACTCGATTTATGTGACGATCAGATATCGTGTCGAGTCTGTGCAGTGAAAAGCATTATTTGGACTGGAGATGGGGCGCTGTAAAGCACTGTCTTTGCGAAGACGCCCACTGTTACTTTCCAGTATTCACAGCCGATGTGTAGGATACAGGAAGTGCACATTCCCCCCCCCCCCCTTGACTGCTTGCCTTGGTAATAATTGTTGGTGTAGGAAATATTCGAATAGGTTTGCTTCATTCCATTCCTTGGGTCGCATGTGAAGCAGAAGAGAGTCGACTTCAATACATGTGCTCCCTCTGCACTATAGAGACATTTAGAAATGTTTTGGAAGTCTCGCCGTTCTCAGTAGGTACGCCAAGTGTTGCTGGAATCGGACCACAAGTTTGGTACTAGTCAAGGCAGCCTTTTGTGGTTGGCACGATTTTTCCATCAGCACTATGATTTATCTGACTTCATTCGCTAAGTTCACGTTTTGATGCTGGGTTCGGTTGAGCGGTGCAAGATTCAGGCAGTCGAATTGGTGCAATCTGTAACAGTTTTTGTTTGTGCTCGCATTAACTTCTTTCTCAGTTGCGTCGAGAAATTTGACGAGGAATGGAATAGGATGTACCCGCTTTGAAAAGTCTAAGGGCTGATAGTCAGACTTTTCTGATATCTTCCGATAATTTTCTTATCTTCGACGTCCGAGCGAGTTATGGGTTATTCACTTGTTTGCATTATGTGTCCCGATGAACACAGAAGTTTTCTGATATGTCTAGCTAAAAGGATGTTGGATGCTTCGGTCATTGAGTACTAGGTTATTATGTGAAGAGAACGGTGTCACAGATCAGCACCTTTGCGAGTTCACCTGTATCACCTGCATCTACATTCGTCCTTGTCGCGTGCCAGAGTGCTCCAATGGATCCTCCTCGCTAGAGGTACGACGATTGTCATATCGTTCGTTTAGGGTTTCCGCGAATTAGTCCAACCAACGAGTTGGTGGGTGTCCTGGTGTTCTGCTGACATCCCGCGGAATCCAGTTGGTGATGGATCTCGTCCAGTGAAAGTCTGCGAAGCGTATTACGTGGTCGGTCCACCTAGTTTTCGACGACTTGGCCCATGGGACAGCGTCTCTGATCTTTGAACGTCGATGAAGCTGGGAACTCCGAAAACCTGCTCTCACTTGCGTAAGTCGTGTCACTCCGAGCACTGTCCTCTCGATTCCACTCTGATCGCTTGTTCATTCTGCTTCCATATAGCCCAGATCTCTGAGGCGTATAAGGGCAGGAAGAACGGTGGAGTCGAATAGGTGGGCACGGAGTCGGTCGTTCTTCGTCTTCTTCACGACTTCTTCGACGCTCGTGAAAGCTCCTCCTGCCGATCTTTTCCTCCTGCCCAGCTCCGGCGCTAGATTGTTGGCCATATTGACTTCGCGCCCTGATACACGTAGCTGGAGCACTCGGAGATGTTCGTTCCCTTGAGCGAGAATGAGGCATCAGAAACTTGCCCGTTCCTCACGAACATCGTCTTCGTAAGAGCTTAAGCTGCAGTCCAACGTTCCCACTTACACGATCGAAGTCGGCCATTCCCATGTCTTCCCATTCTAGTTCGCGCATGACGTTTTCGAGGGTGGCGCTGAAGAGCTTCGGGGACATGGTATCCCCCTGACGAATCCCTCTTCACGTTGATAACGACGTCGTTGTAGAATGGTGAGATCATGGTCGCGAATCCGCGGTACAGCTCTCAAAGTACTCTAACGTACTGAGTAGGAACGCCCTGAATAAGCAGGGCTTCGATAACCGCCTCCGTTTAGACGCAGTCGAACGCCTTCTTCAGGTCGTTTAACGTATGGCACAGCGGCAGCTTGAACTCTCGCGACACTTCGATGAGCTTCGTAATGGTGTGTATGTGGTCGATCGTGCTGAACCCTCTCCGAAATCCTGCTTGCTCGCATGGCTGTCCTTCGTCCAGCGTTCTGCTGATCCTATTCAGGATCACTCGAATGATGAACAGCTTGTAGACTACGGACAGCAGGCAGATCGGGCGATAGTTGCCAATGTCGTGCAGTCTCTCTTCTTGTACAGCAAGACGGCCTTGCTGGTCTTCCACTGAGGCGGAACCTTGCACTTCGACAGGTAGCATGTGAAGAGTCGCGCCAGAGTGTTTATGAGCACTAGCGGGAGGTTCTTCAGGTGTTCGGGTCTGATCCTGTCGGGACCGGGTGCTGTACGATTCTTCACCGACAGATGGCATGCCGGAACTCGGTAGGGAGAACAAGGGGATGACGCATCCATCCTGCGGAAGATGGCATGCAGACGTGGCTATCGAATAGATCGGAGTAGAAGTCGTGGATGACCTTCTCCATACTTCTTCTGGAAGAGTTGACGGTTTCCCCTGGAAGTCGGAGAGCGGTCATCTGGGTTTTGAAGTTGGCGAAGTTCCGGCGGGCATTGCGGATGCTCAGCGCGGCCTCTGCATCTTCAGCCAACACTTCGCCTTCGCCTTCCGTACTTCTCTCCCTTCTTCCTTTATCGCCGCTCTGCATGGCTTCGCAAGCTCGGACGTCAGCTGGTAATTGCCTGACGCTCGTGCTGTTCCACGCTGGTGTATCATCTCGAGAGCTTCCGGCAGACTTCTCTTGGTGATTTGGCTCCCATCGCACTATAGCGGAGATGGTGCACGAAGCGGTCGTATTCTTCATCAGTGTTGCCCATCACGGTATCCTGCCAAAGGCCGACAACAGAAATGTAAAGGTCCCTGTTGGGACTCCTCTTCTTGAGTTTCGCGGCCTTCTGTCCTTGACGTGAGAGGAATAACCTCGCGCGAAGAAGGCGTTGGTGCAATCTCGTGTACAACTTGCTCGTTCCACTCCAAATCGTGGGTTCGGATGAGAAGTTGTTCCGGTGGTCTTCGTGGCCCGATCTTGGCGTTGAAGTCGTCGACGATCACGATTATAGAAGGTGTGATCCTCTGATCCTCCTCATAGAACTTCTTCAGCTCCACATAAAAGGCTTCGACCTCATCGCCGTTGTAGTCGGATGTTGGGGCATACGTGGTGAACACAGTCAAAAATAAAGTTTCGAGTCTAGGTTGGTCGCGTTTATTCCTCGCTGAACAGTCAAGACTATCGTCGTGCCGACGATCCGGCCCCCTCCCCCCTCGCCCCGCCCCAACAAGGGTGCGAGGGGGTTTGCCTCGTGACTCGAGTGTTCCTTTCTGCCTTAACAGATAAAGGTTGGTCGTCTGTTCTGTTCTTTCTCCTGTGTCCATAGAATCATTACCACTGAACCACTATCTTCTCCCACGGGTACACCAACCCAGAAGTCTCGCGCCCATACAAAGACCGGCACGGAGCCGCATCGCTTCAGTCGCAGACGTCCGATTCGGCTTGTTGGAGGCTCGCACGAATCGATGTTCATGACCAAGTGCGTGTTGACGAGGACACGAACGCCGCCTACTCCCTGCTGTCGCATGTTCCGAGGGGCAGTTCATCTCCGGAGTTGTAGGCGGCTTGTGGAAGTGGGGGGAAGGGGGGGGGGTGGTGTCTTCTCGTCTCGGTCAGTCCGATGAAGTCGTACGTGGTCTTCCTGGCTTGCATCACCAGGTCCTCGACGGATGATTCCGATGCAAGCGTGCGGATGTTGCAAGTACAGATCCTCATCCTAGTCCTTCTCAATTTGCCTGGTTAGGCCGTGAGATTTCGGCAACTCTCTCGTTCTCATCGCTGGAGAATTGGGGCTCTTTTGGGTCGAGGGGAATGAGGCCCTTTAGTGCTGCTGTGTTTGACTGGAGTACACACGGGTAGCTAGTCAGGCTCTGTCGTGCGGGCGAAGAACTCCGGGCAGCCAGACAGACTGCTCGAAGGGACGGGGCGAGACTTTTGAGGCGGCCTCGAATCGTCTTACGATGTACTCTCAGTCTATGGAGTGCAAGCTTTAGGCCGGGTCGACACAGTTACAATCCGCACAGGCGGGAACACATCCACGCACACTGTGCATGGACATGCCGCTCCCACGCACAAGGAACGAGTCGACCCGACCCAGAAGGAGAAAGGAGTCCATCCCCTGCGTCCCACCTTCGTCTCTGGGCAGTACACGGTCGCATTAGGTTCGCGTTTCATTTCCCTATCCACCACCCGGGAACACGCCACGTGGCCCTGCGACAGTTGGCCCGAGATCCCTCTTAACATGGGAGCCCGAAGATCGGGGGAGGTCAGCAGTGCTTTAAATGATGGTATACAAACAAAGCATTCACTTTAAGTGCACGGTGCCAAAAAGTGAAGGCATGGAAAAGTATACCAGCGTATGAACGACATAGAAATTTTCAAGTTGCGATATTTCCTGTAGAAAAAGACTGCAGACGGTGCATTGATCGACCTCATATTTAGGTGGAGTCGCGAGTGCTGAAAGCCATCCGTGCTTGGGACCGGTTTCCCGCCGACAAAGAATCGCAGCTGAAAATCGAAGCTGATTTTGTTAAGGATTTGGGTTTTGATTCACTGGATCAGGTTAGTTGCAGAGGTGTGAACTATAAGTGGCGAGAAGTCGCGATTGTTGTACTCTGTAACAAATTTCGCCGTTACGCGCACCAGCTTTGACATTATTCGCGTTCTAGGTGGAGATAATGATGGCGGTCGAGGACGAGTTCGGCTTCGAAATTCCACTCGAAGATTCGGAGAAGCTGAAGAGCCCGCGAGACGTGTTTAAATACATCTGCGAACGGGAAGACGTGTTCGAATAGCCTGTCGCTGCTCTCCTGTTTCGTGAATAGATTTATAGCGTGTACATTTGACTTTGTTGTAGGTGTGCTGAAATCGAAATGCACTAGATATTTGTGCTATTTAATCTTTCTCAAGGGAAGTGAATTCCTTCTGTCAACTTGTGTTTGGCGAGAAGATCGCTCGAAGTGTCGCTGCTTTCAGTTGGTTTGTTAGAGAATTGCACAACTAGGAATAAAGCCAGCAACCGTTCATGGAGGAATAAATGTGAGGAAGCCGGAATATTTATCATGCGATTGAGGTCCATGACGATTAGGCATAACTCTCCATTTGCCACCTATGCCAAACAAACGCTCAGGCATCAAGTATCCTAAAGGTCTATAATGTAATCGGCTGTGATATTTGTCCGAGAAGAGAAGGAGAACAGAAGAACAAACATTTATTCGTTTATTTATTGTACGTGGTAATCCACGAAAAAAACACAGCACTAACCAACAGCACAGAATACAGAGAATATAAGCAGAAAATAGGAGAACGCAGTGAGTACAACAACATAATCGATCAACCAAACTGTTAAGGAACTTCCTGCAGATACCTGTCAATGAAGGTTTTGCATTGCCTTATGGAATTTGCTAACCCGTTTTTGGAGAATTTCAGGAATTCATTGCCAGCTCGGTCTGTGAAAAAAGATCTTGTGTTGCTATTAGCTCTAGGAACTAGGATCCTTCACTGAGCACCTCTTGTGTTGGAAAGAAACATTGAATAGAATTCGTTAAGGGGAAGACTCCCCATGCCATTTATTACCTTATGAACCGTAAACATCGAACTTCCTTCGGCGACACGCAAGAGTGCGTAGTTTAAAAAACTTATTCCTTCCAGGCTCCGAAGGAATGCTGTTATAGTCACACACATGAACTCTGATCCAGAGCTTTCTTGTAAAAGATGTACAGATTCCAATCTGGCGACATCTCTCTTAGTAGTAGGACTATACACCGTAGTACCATGCTCAAGCATGGGCCTCACGTACGCCTTGTGTACGGATAATAAATGCGCTATTGAATTAGTTTTCAGGGATTTAAATATATTATGCGCAACTCTTTCGGCCCTCTTAGCCGTATATTCACAGTGCTGACTGAAGGAGAGTTTAGTGTCAAGAATGAATCCAAGATCACGTAAAGAAAGCGTACTATTGAGTTGCTGCCCACCAAGGTAATAAGAGTTTCTGATGTATTGCTGTCCAAGATGAAGCAGTTTGTTTTTTCACCTGATAACGGAAGCTCCCACATCCTTGACCAATCCGCATCAGCATCTATTGCAGACTGCAGGGCAGCGTGGTCTTCCTCCCCAACGACATTTCTGTAAATTTTTATGTCATCTGCAAACATTTTGCATGTGACACCACACTCATCAACCAGAGAGGGAGGGAATCATGGAAATATAAATGATAAAAAACCTGGTGAGAATATACGCCTTTTGCTTACGCACAAGAGAAGACAACCAAGCATTATTGTACTCTTCAATCCGCATCGGGCTCGAAGGAGAGCGACTAGACCATGTAAGTAGCTTTGTGAAGCATTTCTAGCTAATAGTTAGATCCTGTTTCACCTCTAAGCCCTCTACAGGATATAATTACTTAAGTAAAAAAGCGCAACTCATACTCAACGCATACTCTTCTTCACTGAAGAGCCACGGGAGGAGCGTAGCACAAAGGTTCGTCTGAATACAGTGGCGAAACGAACCTTTTTATTTTTTATTTCTTTTATATCATGTAAAATTGTTTTATTCATTTATATTTAAAATTTTAAAAATTTAACATTTTGCACCTTTCTTTAATTTTTAACTTTTCGTTTGTTTTGTATCATACAATCTCTCCCGGAGGGTCAGCGGTAGGGCAGGGAGTGACCGCGACACTTGAGGTACCACGTGTTACGTTTTTATACACGAAAGTGAAGGTCAAAAGAGGCGAGTACTGCCTATGCGACCTGGTCGTAGGGAGGTCGAGGTAAGCGGGAGGGACCTACAGAGAAGGTCTATAGACAAGTCTATACTGATGCTAACTGCATGGAAGTGCTTGCCCTCAGAGCTACGACGTACTGGTGGAAGCCATGCGGCGGGAGAGCCGTGTTGAACAGAGGAGCGCCAAACTTGTCGCGTTAGGAGAACTCAATCGGATGCGCAAGGTCGAAGGACAATCGGTGGCTGATTTCTGCGTCGAGCTCGACAGACTAACCCGGCAAGCGTATCCAGAGTTGGATGATGATGCTCTGGTACGTAAGGCTCAAGGATAGAGCCAAGAGGATCGAGCGCCGCAACATAGCCTTGAAGAACGCGAGGTCGAGTGCCGAGAAGAAAGACAACCCGACCGTTAGAACCCCAAAGAAGGAGGATCTGGGGTCCAGATCCAAGGAAAGGGGGTCATGTTTTCCACGAAAGAACTCTGCAGGAGAATCGAAGCCGTCGGAAGTGAGTAGCGGATAGTGTGAAAGACCCGAGAGAACTGTGCCTATTATTTGGGGATAGAGTGTCTGCGGTTATTGAAATTCTCGGACGAGAGTGGACAGGGTTACTGGACACAGGGTCCGAAATTTCCATAGTGCCTGCAAAAGTGCTCCAACAGGCAGCGGAGGATGGTGTGGATACCGACAACGATATCAAGGAATACCCGACCGATCCAAGCCAAGAGGTGTACGACGCATCGGGATCAAAGATGAACTTCGTAGCCGTTGTAGAATGGGGGGGGGGGTACGAGTAAAAGGTGACGAGGGAAGCGAGGTGCGAGGTAAATGGTACGTCAGCAAGGGAACGAGTGACCTATTGATACTGGGTACCAATTTGCTGCCTAACCTGGGCTATCGGTTGATAAAAGGAGTGAGCAGGGAGCCTTCAGATCAGAAGAACGGATGCTTGGAAGAGCAGCCGAGGTCTGATGAGCACCGCGTAGCCCGAGTAGCGAGGCGTGTGTATGTGGCCCCAGGAGCGGTTGTCCGGATGCGAGGGCCAAGAGGTGACATTGCTCGCTTCTTCGGAGAGGCGCACACATTCCGGGGTATGTCGCACCGAGGCCGATGGAACAGTAGAAGTCCCAGTGTTAAATCGAGGTTGCGAACCGCTTCTGCTGAAGGCTGGTGCAGCCGTGGGAACATGGGAACAGCCTAACAGGGAATGGAAACGAAACCCGATGAAGTCTTGGCGGAAATGCTAGCCATCAATAACCAACCGCTGTCGCCGAAGGAAAGAATAGCTACGCTGAGACGATATTTGGCGGATAATCGGGTGGATAAGGGTGTGGGGCCGGAGCTATGGCAGTTGATTCTGGACCACAACGACGTGTTCGCAGTACAGGACTGTGAACTAACCCAAACGTCCCTGGTGACCCACCACATCAACACGGGAGATGTCAAACCGATCCGTCAGCGGACGCTAGTACGATAGAAAGATGGATCGATACGGCTGTGTGTGGACTATCGGGAACTTAACAAGCACACCCTCAAGATGCCCATCCCCTCCCGACGGTAGATGTGATCCTGCAGAGCCTGCGTGGAAAAGCGGTGTTTACGTCGCTGGACCTTTGCTCAGGATACTGGCAGATACCACTGTCTGACGAGGCCAGGGAGAAGAGTGCGTTCACTACGACAGAGAGGTTGTTTGAATTTACAGTCCTACCTTTCGATTTGAGCACGTCGCCGGCGCAGTTTCAACGGCTGATGGACAGAGTGCTGGAAAGATAGAGATGTTTTTGTATATATCGATGACATTTTGGTTGCCACCGATACAGAGACTGGTTGCCACCGACACGCGACTCTTGGAGGTATTAGTTGAGGTGTTTCGGGCGCTACGTAAGGCGAATCTCAAGCCTAAACCACAAAAATGTGTTTTCTTGGAACGAGAGGTGGCATTTTTGGGTCATAAGATCGACGTTCAAGGAGTGCATGTGGATCCTGCAAAGATTCAAAAGGTGAGAGAGTAACCAAGGCCTACCACCATAGCTCAGTTACGCACTTTCCTGGGATTGTGTGGATACTATCGCAAGTTCATCTTGAACTTTTCACGGATTGCGCAACCGTTGTTCGAGCTTACAAGTCAGATGGTTCGATGGAGTTGGAGTGAGCGCCAAGAAGAAGCATTTCGTAACGTCAAGGATGCTTTAACAACCACACCTGTCTTAGCTCAACCGAACGTTGAGGCCGCAAGGACTGTGTCAAGGCTATTTATCATACACACTGACGCGTCACAGCAAGGGTTGGGTGCTGTGCTATGCCAGAAAGGGAAGGATGACCTGTTGCACCCAATCTATTTTGCATCGAAGTTGCTTACGCGAGCGGAGCGAAATTATCACGTCACAGACACCGAGGCGCTGGTAGTGGTATTTGCGTTAAAGAAGTTTCACTATTTCGTATGCGGACTAGAAGTCATCGTAAGAGCAGACCACACGCCTTTGAGGTCTTCGTCGCAGCGAACCAATGTATTGGGGATAGTGTTACGTTGGGCACTGGAGATTGGAGATGCAGCAGTATCACGTTAGGATAGAAAATGTTAAGGGGCGCGCTAACGCAGTGGCAGACGCGTTTTCCCGAGGGGTATGTATCACCGAAGAAGAGGCAGCCTCGTGCTGTCCCGAGATTGAAAGAGTGGTCTGCGTGGTTGAGGAAAACGCTGCCAGCGAGTGACTCAAAGTGTTACGTGCGGATTCTGATTATGCCGAGTTGGTATAATGCCTAGAGAAGAACAACCTGGATAAGGAAATCAGGCTACCCCGAGAACAGAAGCGGCTGAAGGCCGTGGACTTCGTCATTGACGAAAGAGATCTTAAGATAGTGCAACCGGATGGCAATTATGCACGGGTGGTGTCCAAATCCTGCAGAAAGGAAGTGTTTGAAGAGGCCCATCGAGGGTGTCTGGCGGGCCATTTTAACGATACGAAGGTTCTGCGGTTGCTGAGAACTAAAGTTTTTTTTAGGAAGGCATGGGTAGTGAGTCGATCGATGGACAAGAGAGTGTCAAGAGTGCTTCATCGCTAACCCCCACCCCAGAATCATGCCTCCGTCGAGACCATTTGTGGCCACCAAACCCTTTGAAGTTGTGTGTGCTGATCTGCTAGAAATAGGGTTGAGCGCAAGTGGGATGAAGTTTGTGCTGGTTGTTGTCGACCACTTCACGAAGTGGTTAAGGGCCTACGCGCTACCCGATAAGAGGGCAGACATCGTGGCTATGGCAATTTCCAAAGATGGATTTGCGAGGGAGGGCGGTGGCCTAAGCAGTTCCACACCGACAAAGGATCGGAGTTTACGAATATGGTCATTCAGGAATTGGCACGAGTGCCCGAGGTGAGGTTGGCAACCACGAAGGGATATAACTCTCGTGAAAATGGGCTGACCGAAAGAGCTATTCGTACTGTCCAGAATATGCTTAAGAAAAAAGTGGAATTTCCCGATTATTGGGATACCATGCTGCCCAGTGGTATACGCGTACAACACCACTCCGAATGAGGCTACCAGAGAGAGTCCGTTCTTCCTTACGCATGGGTTCGACCCTTACGTTCCGTCGCGGGTCATCCCAGAGGGGAAGGTGACGGGCTACCAGGTAGATCTCGACGATTACAAAACAGAGTTGCTAAGAGGAATGCAACTGATTCGAGAACACGTAAAGGAGCACGCAGATGCGTATCGGGAAAAGATAAAGCGCTACTATGAGCGGAACAAGAACGTGGATGTGGACCGACATCCCAAGGTCGGATCTAGAGTACTCGTGCTACTTTCCCGCGAGAAAATTCGAAGTAGACATCCAAAGTTGACATTCAAGTTTGATGGTCCTTATCGGGTGGTCGAGGTGACGGAGACGGCAGCGCTGATATCTCGTATAAACGTTGACGAAGAACCCGTACGAATGCAAGCGGATTTATTACGGGTCTGCCCAGATGAGATGAAACCACAGCCGCTTAAGGCCAAAACCACGCGCAGAAGAAAACGAGTGAGTGTGTGTGTGATGAGGGCAAAACACGTTGAACAGATGAACAGCCAAGCTCATGAAGCATGCTTTAGGTACGAACACGAGTTCGATGTGCAGGACGAAATGCACTTCCTTCATGGCAAGTTCCGATGTCAAGGACAGTCAATGCCCATAATGGATCTGCCACCAATGGACGCCTCAAGATGTAATTGTAGCGCCACCATTGTTGTTGGTAGTTTGATCCCAGAGACGCCGCAGCCTGCTAATCATCATAGAGTCGATTGCGTACTGGAAGGGGCGCGAGTGATTGCTATCTGGCAGGGAGCTGGGAGCCGTGCGGAGAAGGCAGCGCGGATACTGGAGCCATTTCACCGTCGTAGCGCCTCGCAGTGTCGCTTTGTCATATGCGTTCTTCCGGTCACGGTGCGTGCACGTGTCATTATTCGCGGGGATTCACGCCAATGGTATAATGAGTTAGGCCAATGTCTGCGGATGGTCGTGCGACACCAGTAGGATATTCGAGCTAGGATGGAGCCTAGCTTGTTGAACGAGAGGACGAGGCCGGATGGACTGATCGGAAAGGAGCACAGCAGGATTCTACTCGTGGTTCCGGAAAATCTGCACCGATTGAAGTTTGCGCCTGGTGGTGCTAAGGATCTACAAGTGTTATTCTATCGTGAATTGGAAGAAATTCACTTGAAGGAGACGAACCTCTTTGATAACAACATCGGCCACGTCATCTTCGTGTTTCCGTCGGTGGAACCAAAGCCTGGAACGTGGCTGCCGGTGGTGTATACGGTCAACATGTGGCTCCGATGTGGTATTCGCCTATACTTAAATGCCGCACCGCCTTGTGTCGATAAAACTCCTGGTACCGTGTTGCTTTCAGCGCACGAGACCATATGAACAGTCCAATCAACAGCAATACGGAGCTGGCACCGCAGCTAGTCGACAAACTGTTGGTAGAACAAGGGGTGGTGAACCCCACCTCACCATGCTTCACAGTCTCAGTTGTCGAGGACGCCGAAACATGGATTCCGGAAAGGCAGTGCCGTCTTTTCTACGAATTCCTGTCTCGCCAGCTGGGTCAGCACGTCACGTTAGAAAAACTACCTTCGGAAACTCCGTGACAAGCGAAGGCTCGAGGGGCAGGATGCAATGTCGCACATTCGCCGAGACGCGACGGGGCAAAGGAGGGCGGGGTCAGCAAGCAGTGTCTGCGTAGACGTAGGCAACGTGCGCGACGTAGTGAAGCGCCCTCTGCGCAAGTATTAACACATTAGAAAAGTAAGAGTTAACAGCCGATCGAGTGAAAATGGTCATAAAGACGGGAGGGGCGTGTTAGGCGACGGTCTCGGGTCAAAAACGATAGAGCAAAGAGGCGCGCCGATATTGAATGCGCGTGAAAAAGGGGCGCTGGACAGCGGGCGCTCCTCCGAGGAAGTCAGTCGAAGTTCAGCGCGGAGCGGGCAGGAGGCCTGCGCACACTTTCTTCCAGAGCTGGGATTTTGTCTAGGCCCAGGAGTACTGCTAGTGTAGGACGACGTGTCGAGCCGCTGAGGAAGCTACTGGTCCGGAGGTTTCTGCATATAGGGCCGTCGCGTAACGCTCAATCCGGACCCCCGTTTTCCCACTCGTCATGATCACCATTTTCTTGCCGTGGACTTATTCGCCTTCGTACTTATTGATTAATTGTCGTATCATTTTTTGTTGTAGATAAACCTTTAATTTTTCTCGGTGTGTGGTTAACACAACGGGATCGAGGCCCACTTACCGTCATCGAGATTAGAGAAGCCGTATTCCGCACAGCTGGATTTGATCAACGACAGGAGAGTAATTTGGTCGCTTGGTGACAGAAGACGGTTGGTAATATAAATTTATTACAAAAGAAAGAGGAAAAGTGGGTGGAAGACACCGTAGAGAAGATTGGTTGTGAGAAACTCCGAGTTCGTCGAGGAGCCTACGAAGTGGTTGACGGTGAGCAGTGTGGGACCGTGAAGGGTGGATGAATCCTGAACTAGATTCGGAAACCTTCCCTCAGTTCTACCTCAAAGACCCGGATGAATTAGTGACCACTGAGGTCTCGTGGTCCTCCCAACAAGTAAGCAACTTCAGCTACAAAGGCGATATCGTGGGCACAGGGAACGAAACTGACTAAAATGCAGCCACACAGGCTGCAACAGCTGGTTCGAGACGAATAGGCAGCCACACAAGCTGCAAGGATGGCTTGGAGACGAGTACGCAGCCACACAGCCTGCCAAGACTGCTTCAAGACGAATGACCGAACCCCGAGGCGGACTCTCCTCGAAAGATTTGGATTCGCGCCCTTTCTGGCCGACGGGCGGTACCAATAATCGATGACCTCCCCGGTGACCGTGATGACAACTTGCCTTAGTAGTCTCCTCTTTTTAGAATCCATTTTTTCTTATTATAGGTCTCTGCAGTCTATGCATTTCGTTTGCTCAACGTTGGACGTCGACGTGCGCGAATCCAGAAAGCCTCTAGTTTTTCTAACGCCAACGGTTTCAATTTGCTGTAGCAACGCAGTGCAGTTAATGTTGAAATCGCCTTCACTGTGAACTTCCTGATGATGTTACCAAATGGGGTTGTAAGCTCCGCTTTTGCCTAATATTTGGCTGGGTGATCCCTATGCGAAATGATATTTCAAGATTTCACGGCAGTCGGACATGGACAATCTGCACTCGCTATAGGTTTTTTACACATTTTGCGAAGACATTCTGCTTATTACCAGTGCATAGCGGATGTTTTTCTCCTTAACAAGACTGCATAACTGGGGATTAAAAGAAGTCGAAGATAGAGGTAGACAAACGAATTATGCGCAGCTGCCCATATTTACCAGAAGTAGACTCAATCTTACGGAGACGATGTTCATAAGGTAGGATGAGTTTCTGAAGCACCATTCTCGCCTAACAGAACGAGCTTTCAAGAGCGTCGAAGAAGTCGTGAAGAAGACGAAAAACGTCCGACTCTGTGCCCACCTATTCGACTCCGCCGTTCTTCCTGCCCTTATACGCCTCAGAGAACTGGGCTATACGGAAGCAGGATGAACAAACGATCAGCGTCACGCAGCGAGAGTCGAGGGAACGATGCTCGGAGTTACACGACTCACGCAGGTGAGAGAAGGCCTCCGGAGTTCCGAGCTTCGTCGACGTTCAAAGATTAGAGACGCTGTCGCGTGGGCCAAGTTGTCGAAATAGGTGGTCGGACCACGCGATGCGCTTCGCATACACCCGCTGGGCGAGAGCCGTCACCGACTGGATTCCGCGGAATGCCAAGAGAACACCAGGAGCCCACCAACGCGTTGGTCGTACTTCTTCGTGAAAACCCTGGACGAACGATATGACGCTCTTCGTGTCCGTCGAGCGAGGAGGATACATTTTTTATTGCCCCTTTTACTGCCCTTTATTAAGGTTTTAACCGTCTATTCGGAAGTTAAGCATTTCCAGCATTGTTGTTGTTTTATATTTTCTCCTCACATGCGTACTGTGTGTAAACAGCCGATTGCAGGCAACAGGCCCTTGTGACAAGCCGGTTTACGAACGTCTTATGTCATATCATATGGTTGATGACACTTGAGAGTTTTCGAAATGCTACGGCGTCCGCGGGAACCGACGCGCGCTCGCAAAGCCTGGCGAGTGTGAGACGAGGGCCCCTGATGCGAGGATGGAATCGGGGAGCAACTGAGCTAGTCTGAAAGTCCCGCTTGTAGGCGAGACCCGCGTAGCAACGTTGAATGTGGGTCGTTGACGAGCCGCTCGTGCGAGTTGATAGAAGCATTGAAGCGAAGAAGGATAGATTTCTGTGCTGTGCAGGAGACGAGGTGGTCCTGCTGCAAGTCAACGGAGATAGGACGAGGTTTTAAGACCGTTCTGTGGAAGTTCCAGGACCACCAGTGCTGTCGGTATGATCGTTTCCAAACGTTTCCGTGACGCGATAGCAAGCATAGACCACTTCGATGACCGCTTGATGAAGATTGTTGTCGCCGTAGAACAGCGACGATGCCATTTCTTTTCTGCTTATGCACCGCTGACTGGCTGTTCCGAGCAAACCAAGGACGAGTTGTGGTCCCTGCTTGATGAGAAAACAGCGGAAGTGCCGTCAGAAGACATGATTGCTGTGGCAGGTGACCTTAATGGTCACGTCGGAGCAACGAAAGACGGCTACAGCTGTCGCGGTGGTTTTGGTTATGGGTCACGAAACGCCGATGATGAGCGCATACTCGAGTATGCAGACTCGCGCGACTTCGTGAACACCAAATTTCGAAGGCGTGGCTCCAACCTCATCTCCTTTTATAGCGGGAACGCCAAAACGCAGATTGACTACGTCCTTGTTAGGCGTCGCGACCAAGGCCTTGTCAGAGAGGCGAAGACTGTGCCGCATGAGACGGTTGCCACACAGCATTGTCTGCTGATGTGCACTCTTGAAGTTTGTACCGCCGAAGGTGAGGTAGGTCGAGCGATACGGTCCAGCAAAGATCGGATCGATAAACAGTGGCGGTTGAGCGAGAAAGATGCAACTCTTACTCCTCGCATGCGGTCGTCGACAGTAACAACCGTAGACGAAATGGTGGAAAGGGGGTACCGAAGGATAATTCGGGCTGTAAAGAAGTTGTGACGTTGTATACTTTGACTTTTCGAAGGTGTTCGATCGGGTGAGCCATTCAAACTTCTTTTTAAGATTGGAAAGTTGGGATTCCACCCAAACCTCATAAGTTGGCTGAAGGAATTCGTTAGTGGAAGAACCTTCCAGGTAAGAGTTAATCAAGCGTTTTCTGGCGTAATGGAAGTCTTGAGTGGTGTCGGACAAGGAGGGGTGCTTTTTCCAGTCCCATTTGCTATTTACACGGCTGATCTACTTCAGAAGGTTCAAGATGTCGGTATTAAGTGCATGCAGTATGCAGATGACTTTAAGATCTATGGAGAGATTAGTCAAGCTGAAGATCTTCAAATAGCTATAGATGTAGTGGTGCAGTGGGCAGTTGATGGGCCCTGCCCCTCCCTCCGGAAAAGACTTTACATATGAGAATAGAAGGGTCTGAATGCTCAACAAGGTATACAGTGCGTGACGCCATTATACCTCATGTGGAAAGCGTTGTGGATTTAGGTTTTTCTTACAATAGCAAACTAGACTTTTCTGAACATTACAAAATCATCTGTGGAAAGGCTAATGCACGTACCTATCAGCTTTTTAAGGGTTTCACCACAAAACAAGGAGATTTTGACTAAAGCATACAAGACGTACGTAAGACCAATTGTGGAATGTGTGACTACTGTATTTGCCCCATACAAAGTGAAGGATATAGAGGCTATAGAAAAAATGACAAAACAACTTTTCGCGTAAAGTGATCATCCGTTATGGAGGTTTTTTGTACTCCAGGGTACCAAAATCGAAAATCAGAAATAGTTTTTTGGGACTACACTCACTCCAGTCAAGAAGAAAGTTAAGAGATATCTGCATGGTGTTCAAAATCATTTCGCGAATCTGTGATGTCGACAAGTCGGCATTTTACAGCCTAGTTACATCGAGGACGCGAAGAGGTAAAGTAAAAATACTTTATTCAAAGCCCAAGAGCAGCATTTGATCTCACACCTTCTCAGTGTGCGCTAGCTCTGCCTACGTTAATCTAAGGACCGAGCTTGATCCACTGCCAACTAAGTTTCGGTCTTTCAAGCGGATGGCATCTAAAGCTTTCTTATCATATTAGTGGCATTCTGAATTGTACTTGATAACAAAACGAATTTGGAATGTATGCGTTGCTAATTGATACTATCTCACGTCTGTCTTATACAGCGCAATAAATTGAATTGAATTGAATTGTACGCCTCGAACTCGGCATAACGAAAGCGTTGGGTGGACAAGCAGGCTTGGCTGCGCACAGACGATGTCAGAGAGAAGGTCTGGGAAAAGAAACGTCTGTATTATAGTTGTGCTCTCGCAAAATTTTCGAATATTCGAATGGTTTCGAATACCCGCAATTTTCGAACACTCGAATTCGAAAACATTCGAAAAACGCGATTTTTTGAACATTTGAATTCGAATACATTCGAAAATCGCGATTTTTTGAACATTCGAATTCGAATACATTCGAAAAACGCGATTTTTTGAACACTCGAATTCGAATACATTCGAAAATCGCGATTTTTCGAATATTCGAATTCGAATATTCAAATTCGAATGAAAATCATTCGAATACCTATTCGAATAGGTCATTCGAGCACAACTATAGTCTGTATCACGTATGTATCGGTGAACAGACCGTAATTGGCGGAATTATCGAGATGCGAAGAAAGCGGCAAAGAAGACGGTAGCAAAGCCACACACTACGCTGATGTGAGCGAAAAACTGGAGACGCGTGATGGTGAGCGTCATCTTTACCGACTCGCCAAAGCTCGCTGTCGCCAAGCGCAAGACATCGAGAAGTTCTTTGGCATTAACCACGAGAACGGTCATCTTCCGATGGATCGTAAGGGGGCTGTGAAGCGGTGACGCGACTATTTCGAGGAAATCTCGAACGTGAAATTTGAACATGCTGCTGTTCCTTTTGCATCTCCTGTATGCGGTCCGTTGAGAAGATTACAGTGAGCGAAACCGAACCAGCCCTGAGGAAGGCGAAGTCAGGCAAACCACTGGTCCCGCTGACCTGCCGGCCGACCTGTGAAAGTCGAAGGGCTGGTGCCCTGCTGACTGGGTGACAGAGTTTTTTGAGCAGGCTGCTGCTGAGAATAAAGTGCTTGAGAGCTGGCAGCAAAACACGACCATCCCGATTTGCAAGAAGAAAGGCGGGCCTGTGGACTGCACGAATTATCACCCAATTCGCCTTCTTTCGCACACCATGAAAATCATTGAGCGAACTGTTGATGGACGCATTCATGACGTCGTCCAACTTTCCAGTAATCAGTGTGGCTTCGTCGCCGGATGTAGAACGGCTGATGCCATACACGCCGTTCGTTTTCTACCAGAGAAGCACCGCGAGAAACCGAAAGCGATGCATTTTGCCTTCCTGGACTTGGAGAAGGCCTTCGACCGCGTTCCGCGAGATGTTATATGGTACGCGTTGCGATAACATGGTATTCCTGAAGAGCTTATTGAGTGGGTGCGCATTCTGTACTGTTGGCCAAGGAGTAGAGTGCTAGCGCCAACGGGAACTTCGATGGAGTTTCCAATATCTGTCGGAGTGCACCAGGGATGTGAGCTATCCCCACTGCTCTTCGTGGTCGTGATGGATGCAATCTCACGAGATCTCTTAATGGCAACACCTTGGACGCTGCTGCATGCTGATGACGTCATGCTTGCATGTGAGGACAATACCGAACTCGAGCGACAGGCACAGGCGTGGTGCGATCGATTGGCATTGTTCGGACTCAAGCTAAACGTCAAAAAGGCGGAATACTTGACGACGGATGTGAATGAGCAAGGATCCATTAAGGTCAATGGTACTGAGCTCTCACGAGTTACATCTTTCAAGTATCTCGGATCAACAGTCACCTCCAGTGGCAGCCTAAAGTTGGAGTGAATGCGCATTGGGTGCTGCCTGGTCCAAATGACGCTCGTTGACTGGGGTGCTCTGCGACAAGACAACATCTGAGCACCTCAAATTAAGGGTGTAAAGAACAGTTGTCCGCCCACTAGCGGCGTACGGTGCTGAGTGCTGGCCCGTGACTAAGGATATTGAGAACCGCCTCAGTGTAATGGAAACGAAAATACTACGATGGACAGCCGGAATAGGGCATTTAGATCGCGTTCGCAACGGCACCATACGACAGAGGTTGGGTGTCGCCTCGATATCCAACAAGCTGCGCGAAGCTCGTCTTTAAGCTATGGTACGGCCACGTCCTTCGCGCTAAGGACGACACCGTCCGTAAAATTGGCCTGAACTTTGAAGTCTCTGGAAAGCGGCCCAGATGACGCTCGAAGCAACGTTGGCTGGATATGTTGCACGTGGACTTAAAGATAGCTGGTGTGCATCCTGATCAAGCATTTGATCGGGAGAACTGGCGTCACCACACCAGAAGAGCGGACCCCGCCACCAAGAGGGACAGACGCTAATGAAAATGATGATGATTTTGTAAGAGTGTAGTGCAAAGGCAACGAAAAAGAAGCGCGCTTTGTAGCAGTACAGGAGGTCGATGATCACGTCAATGAAGCCGGAAAACTAGACGAGTTGCTAGTATTATTTTTCTGATCGGTTTTGCCAGGTTGTAGTGCACCATGGACCGTTTTACTTATCTTCGCGTGTGCTTTTTCAGATTCACAGCTACGATGAGAGAGGGAGGGCTGAGATCCGAACCTCGACGCGACTCGCTATGACTCTACACAAGACGGTCTGCCTCAGAGTGGAGGTAGTTCCGTTACTGCTCTCACTGTTTCATCTACCGTATGCTCGATTCTGTTTTGGTGCTGGGAAAGAGCGATGTCGCTGCCGCCAAGTCGCTCCCACAGTTTGCTCCCACAGTTAGTTAGCGAATAGTTCGTATAGTGTATTACACTCGTTCAACTTCGTCAGGCTCAAGCAGCACTACCCACTCAGTGGGGCGTTTGCTAAATTCGATCGGGAGAATTAGCGTCACTACACCAGAAGAGCGGACCCCGCCACCAAGCGGGACAGACGCTGATGAAAATGGTGATGATGATGACTTTGGCATATGACAGAGACGATTGGAGACGCTGTTGGCGCCCACTCGGGCAACTCAATGATCAGCGGGACAACAGGTGATACAGGTGATACAGACTCAAGTCTTCTTTCTTCTTCTTCTTCTTCAGTGTTTGTCCCGCTGCGAGGCGGGATCCGCTATTTTGGTGTGGTGAGGCCACTTAACGCGATCAAATGCTTGATCGAAATGGATACCAGCAACCTTTAGGTCTACGTGCAACGTATCAAGCCAACGCTGCTTCGGCCGCCCTTTAGGCCGTTTTCCGGGCACACCTATGTTAAGGCCAATCTTCCTAACAGTGTCACCACTAGCTCGAAGAACGTGGCCATACCATCGAAGGCGAGCTTCACGTAACTTGTCAGCAATTGGAGCGGCACCAAACATCTGGCGTATTTCATCGTTGCGAATGCGGTCCAGACGCGTAACACCAGCCGTCCAGCGCAGCACTTTCGTTTCCATTACGCTGAGGCGAGTCTCAACCTCCTTAGTTGCAGGCCAGCACTCAGCTCCATACTTCGCTACTGATCGGACGATGGTTCTATAAACCTTCGATTTAAGGTGTTCCGGTATCTTCCTGTCGCATAAAACGTTTGTCATCGAGCGCCATTTGGACCACGCTGCGCTCACGCGCGAGTTCACCTCGGACGTCAGACTACCATCAGACGCAATTGCAGATCCAAGGTACTTGAAGTTTGTCGTTCGTACTAGCGCAGTGCCATTGATCTCAATGGACCCGGTTTCGTTTACGTCTATCGTCAAATACTCAGATTTTTTGACGTTTAGCTTGAGCCAGAACATCGCCAGGCGGTAGTACCAAGCATGCGCTTGTCGCTCGAGTTCGCTCTTCTTATTGCTTGCAGGCATTACGTCATCTGCATACAGCAGCGTCCAGGGGATAGGAGGTCTCTAGAAATGGCATCCATTACGACAACGAATAGGAGCGGAGAAAGCGCAGAGCTCTGGTGAACATCGACGGAGGTAGGAAACTCCGCCGATGTGCCGGCTGGCGCTCGCACACTACTCCTTGGACCAGAGTAAAATATGCGCCCCCACTCAATAAGCTCTTCGGGAACACCGTGTTGTCTTAAGCCGCACCATATAACCTCACGCGGTACGCGATCAGATGCTTTCTCTAAAGGCCCCCGCACACTTCTGCGGCAACGCCGCTGCCCTATCCTTAACCATAGAGCAGGGACGCAGAGCTCGCCGCCAGCGGCGTCGCTGCCCTATCCTTAACCATTGCGGCGAGCGGCATCGCCGCAGAGGTGTGTGGGGACCTTTAGTCGAGTAAAGCTAGGTGCTGCGGTTTCTGCTTTTCGCGATTTCTCTCTACTAGAAGACGTGCAGCATGTATGGCATCGATTGTGCCACAGCCCGCTACGAAGCCACATTGATTGGTGGAATGCTGTGCGAGAGCAAGCGAATTGGACGGTAATTCGTGCAGTCCGCAGGACTGCCCTTCTTCTTCCAAATCGGGATCGTCATGCTTTCCTGCCAACTACCAGGTACCTTCTTTTCTGTAACAACCTGGTTGAAAAACTTCGTTAGCCACTCAGCAGGACTCCAGCACCTCAGCTTCCATAGGTCGGCCGCTATATCATCGGGGCCCGTTGCTTTGCCTGGCTTCATCTTCTTCAAAGCCGCTTCCGTCTCCTCCACAGTGATGTTCTGCACAGGACCGTGCCTAGGAGGAACGCAAGGGATGAGCGGATGGGAACTCTACTGTCGAAATTTTCTCGAAGTAGTCATGCCATCGTTTCATAGCCCTCTTGCGGTTCGTCAGTAGATGGCCGCTCTCATCGTTGACGCCAAAGAATTTCTCGATGTCCTCGGCCTGACGATGGCGTGCCTTGACAAGTCGATAAGGATGTCGTTCACCATCGCGCGTCTCGAGTTTATCGCTGAGATCATCATAATGGACGGCTTTTGCAACGGCTACGGCCTTCTTTACAGCTTTCTTCGCCTCCTGGTACATACGCCATTTGTCTGCGGTCTTGTCGCGCAGGAACGAGTGATATAATTTTTTCTTCTCTCGGACTTTTTCGCTTATGTCGTAAGTCCACACCACGCCAGCTTCGCGATCTTGCGGCGTCCAGGCTTAGTCATGCCTAATTCAGAACATGCAACTCGTAATATCGTATCGGTGACATTTTCCACATTTCGTCGGCGGTTGTCACCGTCGGTAACCGAATGCGGGAAACAAAAGCTGCAGCGTTTTTCTTCAGCCGCCACCACTTGATTCTCGGTGGACCGCATCGTTCGACATGCCTCATCCTCGGAGAGGGGCGAACTTAAGAGTGCATATCAGCGGACGGTGCTGTGTGGCGACAGTCTCGTACGGCACCACGTTCGCATCTGGAACCAGCTTTCGATCGCGAAGCTTCACAAGAATGAAGTCGATCTGTATCTTGGTGCTCCCGCTATAGAACGACATCAGATGGGAGTCACGCTTTCGAAATACGGTGTTCGCAATGGTGAGGTTAAGCGAGTCCGCATACCGCAGTCCGCATAAGGATTCGCTCACCATCAGCGTTACGCGCTCCATATCCAAAACCGCCGTGATAGCTGTGACCATCTTTCGCAGTCCCCACATGACCGTTGAGGTCACCTGCGATAATGGCAGCGTCTTCTGACGGTACCTCTGCTGTCTTTTCATCAAGCATGGTCCAAAACTCACGGCTCTCTCAGAGCAGCCTGCCTGCGGAGCATACTCAGAGAAGAAATGATACATACGCCGTTCACCAGCGTCCACGACCTTCATCAAGCGGTCATTAAAACGTTCCACGCTTATAATCGCGTCTCGGAAACGTTCGGAGACGATTACACCAACTCCGCTGGTGGTCCTGGGACTGCCGCACAGAATGGCCTTGAAGCCTCAGCCTATGTCCCCCGACTTACAACAGGACTGTACCGCACATAAGTCGACTCGTCTTCGCTCCAATGCTTCTGCCAACTCGCACGAGTGGCCCGTCAACGTACCCACATTCAGCGTAGCTACGCGGGTCTTGCCTACGTTACGGGACTTTCGGACTAACTCAGTCCCCCCCCCCCCCCCCCGATGCCGTCCTCGCATCAGGGACCCTCGCATACTTCTCACTCGCCGGGCTCTGCGAGTGCGCGTCGGCTCCCGCGGACGCCGTAGCATTATCTCGATACTCACTTAACCTCATCAACCATGTGATGTGACATGGGATCTCCATAGGCCGGCCTGTTACTAGGGCCTGTCGCCTGTACTCGAATATCCGCGATTAGCTTAGCTCGCAGAAGCGAACAGTTTCCAGTGGCACCTCGTGGAGGAACGGACATCGCCACCGTGATACAGATTCAAGTAATCTTATATTTTGGTCCTAAAGCGATTCAACGTGAGGACTGTTTTAGCAAGGAAAGCATTTCCCAGCTACTGGTCTCATGCAACACGCTCAAGCAGTGCTAACAGTGCATGTACATCCCTTCTCTGTTCGGTGCATAGTTGAGCCTTCGCCTTATTCCCCCCCCCCCCCACCCTCAGTTAAAGCGCACATTACGTTTTCTAATTCGCTTATGATCGGTAAGTTGGTAGAGTTCTATAGGTGTGCCGTAGCACACAGCATCATATGTCCACCTGACCTTAGAGAAGGCCTTCGATTTCTACACGCTGCTACGCTACTGGTTGTGCAGGGATTAATCACCTTAAGTTTTGCCGCTGCTGAAGAAGAGTACCTCCACACCGATCAGAAGAAGGTGTTCTATTATTTTTGAGTGACACCGACTCAACGTGAGGACGCGCCTCTCTTTCTAAAGACGAGAGACAATAATAAAGTTATGCTAAAGAGCAGCAATAAAGGGTTTAAAACAATTGACGTACACGCTCCTGACAAGGCAGGCAAACTTGTAGCATTGGTGTGAGAGAGCGAGCATCCGTGGCCATTCCGGAGTTCAAAAGAAGGCTAGCCTTAATAATTTATTGCACGCGTTGCAGAGGCCGACGTAAAACCAACCTTAGCGTGATCTTTCCTTAGATCTTTGTTTCCCTTTGTTCTATTTTGATTAATTGACTGGATTTCTTAATGGTTATGTGGTTCTTAGAGGTCCGTGCGCTTACAAAGAGCACCAAAATGTAGGCATCTACAGACCTGTGTCAAAAGTGGCCGCCACATCCTGGAGTTCCTTCCTTTGCTCCGCTAATGCGGAGGAGAGCAGAGAACCCAACCAAAAGTACTCAATCTACCCGAACTGACGCGCTCCCCTGGTACTCGATATTTCGGGAAAGTGGAACACGTAGTGCTTTTCACAAAAGGACTGAATAGCTTTAGTCTGTTATTCCCTATCCTATTAACGTGTAATATTTCCGCCAGATAACGTCAATAGATTGCCTTCAAGTTTAGGGGAAGATCTGACTGTAGATATCCCCCTCATGTAAACGAGCTTTGATACCAGCAATGACTTATCCAGAACAACAACAGAGGTGCATTTGATTCGCACGGCTCAGGATGGGGTGGCTGTGGTGGCGCATGTGCACAGTGGCATTTCTGAGGATTGTTCAGATCGGCATGTTTGCACGATTTCGTTATAAACCCGTAGTGTAACCACGCTGGAGCGGATAAGAGCTCAAAATTATAGACATTAAGATATATCACATCTCCAATCCCTCATGGGCTGTTTCCCTGCTTTTCACATCTAAGGGGGAGTGAATGCTCACTCTATGGCGTATGTTGTTATGTACGCATAACGCCCTTGAGCGAAGTGATGGAAGGGAAGCAGAAATGTTGACTCTTCTTACAGACAGTCTCTAGTTTCATCTCTCTCTATATGTTGTGTATCAATGGCACACGTGAAAAAAGACGCAGATTTAATGAACATTCCGAAGCCACACCATCCCTCTATACTTCAGGTGAAGATCGCTCATACTAGTTGCAGAAGTCTGTGGCGTAATTTTAAGGCGGGACGTGCGACGGTGGAGCAGTCGATGCCAGCTACCTGAAACACTTCCCCGATAACTGTTCCGTCATCGAGGGCGATTTATACTTCAGCCAGGAGTCTTTTGGTGCGTTTATTGCATGACACATTTACGAAGCCTCGGAATGCGAGTTTGAACGCAATGTTAGGAGAGCCATGTTCCAACATAAATGAATGAACCTTCGATTTTTCCGAGAGTTTTTCGGAGGAAGCCGTTCCCCATCTCGACTAGCGGCAATCTGTTATATAACCATTCCGTCTAATAAAGCTAGTTCTATTTCACAAACGATTATTTTGTATTGTTTCATTAATAAAACTTCGTAATCAAGAAATCGACGGATGAAACTGGTACCCTTTGGCATGTCTATTAATGCTACGAAGCTCATGACCCCTGTTTGGGAGTTGACAGTGAGCGTTGATGGTCACAAATTCATAGAGCATGTAGGATTACTATGGTAGCATGGTGGCAGTGAGAAATGTAGCGAAGTTTAGCTTTATGAAGCCGACCGTTTATTTTACACTGCATGCTCTGGGGAATATTTTAAATAAGTAAATAAATAAATAAATAAATAAATAAGTAAATAGGTCCTCATGTCATCTTGCATTTACAGCAGAAGCAGCTGCACTCCCACTTCCCTTTTAGCCTTCTGGAAACACACAAATGAGCTATTAGTTGCGATCAAAACTCTTGCGCCAGACGGGTGGCGGGAGTTGAGTCCGCAACTTTTTCTTTACGGGCAGCGAGGAGCACATTACACCACCAGCGCTGTTTGATCGAACGGTCATCCAAGATATCCTACTAGCTAGCAATTACATATCAGCACGCACCCGAGATATCGGGATGAGCCGGCGTTTGATATTAGAATGGAACTGGTTACGCTGAAGAGATGACGTTTTTATTTCTACGAATATTTCAATGCTGAAAGATATCGTGGACGTTCCGTTCGATCAAACATCGCTGGTGGTGAAGGCGCAGCCTCGCTGCCCGGAATGTAGAAGGTGCGGGTTCGAGACCTGCCTAGCGCAAGAGTACTGATCGCAACCAAGCATCTTTCTAATAGCTTCTATCTTCTACAACAACTGCGTGGCTCTAGAAAGAGTTCAGTCGTCAACCCTCCGTCGTCCACATTTCGCCAGTAAGGCAGTACTGGAGTTCGTGTGGGTACGCTTTAACGATCTGGCCTACTCAACTGACCATGAGCATACATATAGCAAATTTACAAACATCAAAAAAAAAATCCACGCTGTTCAGGTTGAGAGGACGGAGGTATGCTTGAGTGTCATCTCCACAGCACTGTGTGATTCTTGCTGAGCAATTTCAATTAATCTCAAGTAGTCTCATTTTGCTGTCCAACCCCACTTTGCTTATTTGGCTTTGAAAAGCATCGATCCGTGGTTAATATCGTTTGATACATATCTGAAGGTTTCTAGGGAGCATCTATTTAGAACTACAGAAAGGGTCTATCGGTAATCGAAATGCTTCTCACTATCCTTCGTATGGTACATAGATCATCGTCGTACTTAAAAACTACGGCTAGTGGACTGCATTGGCGAGTGACCACCAACACAATGCAGTGATCAGTCCAAACCCAGATCCAAATTGGTTTTTTGGCTATCCCGTGAATTTGCGCTTCTTACAGCAGAAAATCTGCTAAGAAACATTTTGAATGCGACAGTTTTCGGTGTTACACATGCCTACACTGCAGCCAGTCAGGTACTGGTGCATTGTCGAATGCGGAGAGATCATTCTCTAGAAAGCCAATATCAAAGTTCTAGAGAATACGATTAGATTGAAACTGATCGCAAGCTTTGTGCTGAAATTTTTATCAAAACAATGTAGCGTTTCTGTGAATGTCCTTTGAGCTGAAAAAAACTTATCATTTTAAGAGGTTTAAAACATAGCATTAAGACACAACATGGGATTAAAACTAAGGAAAGATTGTTCCGCTAATACTTTAGTTATAATCTGCAAGAAATTTTCCACTCCACTTCTTTTGGCCTCCGAAGGCTCGCAGCCCAAACCTGACAAAGGGCAGGATACTAGGTGACCATGGAACTTTGAGATGGGATGTATCTCACGGGATGCGGCTCCGAACGCTGATTTTAAATATGTGTTCCTTTTCTGCTGTGCGCATCAGTGCACGGAGTTATGGGCAATTTTCATAGCATGCTCCTATGCCCTCTAGGTCTACGCAGAGCGGGTCTATCTCAAGAGCGAGCTCAAGTAGGGTTGAAACTGCACTACCGTCTGAGCAGTGGTGGCGCAGGGAGTAGAGGAGCGGCGTGGTGAGAAGGGGGTGGTTTATGGTTCGAATCCCCTGCTGTGCAGGATCTTTGCACTTCCTAATAAGGATCTGCCACGATCAACCAAAGCTCTCTACGTCAAATGGCGAAGTTTGGGTGAAATCGACTACCATGATCCCACCACCCGTACTTAAAAGAGGGTGATCACTGCCCTAAATAACCCCCTTGGGCGAATTTCTTTTCGACACACGGAGTCGGTAAGGACAATACTGCCGACTTATTTTCCAAACTATGTTCCCACCAGCTGTTGTGTTAGCGTGCCTTTTGGAGGAAGTCCGATACTCCACGCGTTCTCACTTCACTCCCGCGACTCAATTCTTTGAATTGTATCGCTGATTTACACTCTATTTTCTGCCCCAAGATTCAGAACATTTCTCACCTATTCATGGCACGCTGCAGAATACCTCCACAGTCACCATGGGACGTTTGATACACCTATTCAATATTGTTTCCCTACTGACATCGTAGAGAACTGCTCCTACAGCGGCTGCACTGACGTATTTTTCCGCTGCCGGCATTGCCAACAGCTGTTATGTTTTGTTATTTCACAGTTGCTAGTGTAACGCACTGTTTGTCTTCTCGCCACGTTTTTAGCAACTATTCATGATAAATTGTATCTACGTGCGAGTATGCTCGGATATTCGCTTTCGAGGGGCCGAACAATCACTTGCTATTGGGGTGAGAACCAGGGATGAGCGGATTAACCGTTATCCAGTTTCCGGGGGGTTTTGGCCTATTTGTTTTGTTGTTCGTTATCCGGCAATTTTGGGCCGGATAACGAACAACAAAACAAATAGGCCAAAACCCCTCGGAAACTGGATAACGGTTAATCCGCTCATCCCTGGTTCTCACCCCAATAGCAAGTGATTGTTCGGCCCCTCGAAAGCGAATATCCGAGCATACTGGCACGTAGATACAATTTATCCTGATACCCAGGTTTGGACGGAGCACGAGGCTCAGACGGCTTGCATTAGCAGTCCAGAATATGGGACTGATCTGAACCCTACCATCTCCTATATTAGAATTTCAAGCTCTATCGAATGAGCCAGGAAAGAACCTTGCTTCAATAACCCTCACAACAATTTTTTTAGGCGCTGTTTAACTTTCGTTAAATATCAGTTTTTATTAATATCAGAATAAACTACGTGGCACACTTACAGGCTACTGATGTGAACTCTACCATCTCTGTATCAGAATTTCGTTCTCTATCGAATGAGCTAAAAATTATCCTGTCTAAATAACTATCAAGGCGGCTTTTCGGCGTTGTTTATTTTCCTTGAATATGAGTTCGTATTTATTTGGAATTAACTGCGAGGCATGCTTCCAGGCTGAAACTGAGCGAGGAATATTGCTAGATAGACGAGGGACCTTCTAAGAGCACCCAAAATGCTTAACTTTTTTGAAAACGACATTACGATCCTTCAATGCGTAGAGTATGTTCACAGTCTGAAATTGCCCAACGAGTTCGATTTGATAGTCGGTGGATCTCCTAAGAACACCGAAGTATTCCAGTTTTTTTCAAAGCATTTCATGAGTGTTTCCTAACTCGTTAATAGGTGGAGGAGACATTGGCTGTGCAGGTACATTGCCTGTGGAACGCGAGGCCAAAAAACTGCTAGAAGCCTCAAACGATTGGACGAGCAATTTGAAGTATTGTGTGATGAAATTTATTCTCCGTGAACATTAGATTTGGTGAACCACCTATCCAGTCTTAATCTCGATATATATGGCGCGTGCATTATAAAGTTCCATAGAAAAAACAGTTACGAAATGCTAAAGAGATGTCATGTTGAAACAAATGCTTTAAACTTCTGTTAAAAGATCTCCCGTCTATCTAATTGGAATCGTCGTGCAATTTTAGCCTGGAAGCATGCCTCGCATTTAATTCTGATATATATATATATATTTATTATTAATACAATCACAGGGAAGTGCCAACAATGATCGAGAATAGGCCGCAAAAATTGCCCGGAAAGAACACGAATAGGAAGAAAAAACTCAGAACTCAACTTACAAACAGCGAAAGCACTAAAAAAGCTGTCGAGAACATTGAGGAAAGTATAGTTGTGCTCTCCCAAAAATTTCGAATAAACGAATATATTCGAATAGCGACGATTTTCGAGCATTCGAATTCGAATAACATTCGAAAATCGCGTTCTTTCGAGCATTTGAATTCAAATACATTCGAAAATCGCGTTTTTTCGAGCATTCGAATTCGAATACATTCGAAAATCGCGTTTTTTCGAGCATTCGAATTCGAATGTTCGAATAATCATTCGGGCTCAACTAGGGTTTTGAGAGAGAGGATCATTTCATCAAAGCAAATACGGGGTATACACTATTTGAAAGGTGATAACGTTGCTCAAGGAAAGGGTACTGAAGAAGTTAAGAGCTCATATGAAAGCTTGATAAAATAAAAATTTTTTGACATGCAAGCGGTGTGGACTGCGCAATGCACTCATCTGAATTCTCATCATTTTACATTCGATTGATTGTGTTTCACTTGAATACCTGTTTAATTTCTCCTTAAAGAAGCGTGTCATTTGATTTGGGCTTCTTTCAATGTTTAAAACTTTAAAACACACTATGGCTTGCGAAAAATGCAGGGTATCCTAAAAATGCAAGTACTAATTGAAAGGTTCTAACATTGCTTCTAGTAAAGCTTTTGGAGCTGTTTGAGACTCATACTAAAGCACAGGGTAACGAGATTTCTGTGGCGTGCAAATAGTCATATTGTTCTATACCCTGCCAGAAACCTTGCATTTCAGACTTAATTGACTGTGTATGGGTCACACGAGTGGGTGGTGCTTTGGTGTAGTCGCTTAATTGTCTCTGCACTCCGACGATGTTTTCGATTTTCCAGAAGCACTTCAGGATAAACTTTTTCTCCTCGAAAAAAAAACCCTAAGGCCGGCATGACTCTTGTTATGGGCTCAGAGTGTAGAAAGCGTTATTAGAGCAATAGCGAGAACGGAAAATTGTGGAATCAATATAACAACTTCGAATGCTTCACTAGCAAAAATGTTAGAACTTTAAAATATAATATTAGGTTGTTCGGAAAGTCCTCAGCGTTATGTGATACTATTTTTCAATCGTCTATTGTTAATTAAAAATTCAACTTGCATTGCGCATTAATGCTACTTTCTGCACAGAATTTTCTATCTCATTTATGTTTCAACGTTGTTTTATACTTCTGTTCTTGAAGTGCTTATTGAAGTATGTCGAAGGAGCAAATCCGAACGATATTTTATTTCCATTTCAAATTGAGACAATCCGTAGCAGAGACAGCTCGACAATTCAATCGAGTATGGGGGCCTAATAGTGTTGGAGAAAGCACTGCGTACCAGTGGTTCCGTAAATTTCGGATCGGAGGTTTCAGCCTCGTATATGACCCCAGTAGCGGTCGACCTTTAGCAATTCTGGAGGACGAGTTGAAGGAACTGGTGGAAGCTGAACCATCCCAAACAGTTCGCGGGATCGTAGAAGGGCTAGACGTCGGTAAAACTGCTGTTACGGGTGCTTTGAAACGCCTCGGGAAGGTGAAAAAGCTCGAAAAGTGGGTGCCCAACGTGTTGAGTGATCGGCAAAAATCGTAACGTTTCGAGATTTGTTCTTCTCTACTTTTACACAACAAAACCGATCCGTTTTTGGATCGAATCATCACTTGCGATGAAAAATGGATTCTGTATGATAACAGGGAACGTTTCGGACAGTGGGTGGACGACGACGATCCCCCTACGCATTTTCCAAAGGCGAACCTCTTCACAAAAGGTGATGACCACCGTGTGGTGGTCGGCGGCTTGTGTCATCCATTACAACTTTTTTGGCACCTGGCCAGACGACTACAGTAGGAGTCCTACCGCAAGGAAATCAGCGAAATGCACCGAAAACTGCGTCAACTTCAACTAGCATTGGTCAACAAAAGAGGCCCGATTCTTTTGCACGATAACGCCCGCCCACACGTTTCGCGAATCACTATTCGAAAATTGAACGAACTAAGGGTTGAAGGTGTTCTGCCTCACCCGCCACATTCTCCAGACCTCTCACCAGCCGACTACCACCTGTTCAAACACTTTCCGAACTTTCTCGCTGGTAAAATCTTCACCAATCAGGACCAAGCCAATACAGCTTTCGTGGATTTTGTCGGATCTTGATCACCTCATTTTTTTGCTGATGGAATAAGTCGACAGGTGACCTGTTGGCAAAGGTGTGCTGATTCGAACGGTGCTTATTTCGTCTAAATCCGATAGGATTTGAGAAAGTCATGGTAGTTCAAAGTGAAGCACTCAACACGCTGAGAACTTTCCGTACAACCTAACAGTTCCATTTTTCGCAAGCCGTCGTGTGTTTTTAAATTTCAAACTTTAATGAAGCACAAATTAATCAACACGGTCCCTTTAAGGAGAAATTAAAATTATTTAAGTGAAACATAATCAATCAAGTGTAAAATGGAAGAAATCAGACGAGTGCTTGGCGCAATCCACACCACTCATATGTGAGAAAATTTATATTTTTAAAGCATTCATTCTTGTCCTTAATCTCTTGAGTACCTTCACTGTGAGCGAGGTTATCACCTTTCAAACAGTGTACACATTTTTTCAGACACCCTGTATATTGACGACAAGTGCCCTAGCCCATCTGTACGTGGGCTTCGCACTTGCTCGCCTAGCTTGATGTCCGTCGCTAATATATGTATAAGATAAACATATTCATACACTGGGATAAATTAATCGGTAATATGTGGGAAAGACTACCTACACTAATTGTATCGTGCAATCCATGAAGTTCTTTTTGGTTTGGGTTTGTTCGAACCCGTTGTAAAGATTACAAATGTCAAACTTTGGGCAAATAGACTTCTCAATGCGATCGTGACATCATCAGATCTTTTCCATAAATGGCAGCTTTCTCATCTCCCCTCCTGTTGCTTTCCTCTCATTTATACTGTAAATTAACAGTCCGGTGAGCAATCTTATACGAAACATTGAGGGAATAACACACCCCGCCTTTCGCCACCCCTCTAACCCTTATTTAAAATTAACGGCCGTTAAGACCTGTCATAACCCTTACCGCTTATAATCCCAGATTTGTTTTATCAGGTTGGTTTCCACATACTGAGCGATAAAAGAAAACTAACCGCAGCGTATTCTAAGCTTCTTTTGGAAGCGGATCTGTTTTCGAAATGAAAAAGGTGTTAAAAGCACAACTCCATTTCAGTTTTCAGCTTCGACTCCTCTTTCGGAAGTGATAATGCATCAAAACCAACTAACCAGGGAAGGGTCTCAGGCGTAGGTCCGAGCGGGAGAAATGGATAGTACTGCGAGAATCTCCACCCTTCATTTAGTAGAAAAACATGTTTCCTTATTGCTGAGTCCTTGAACCAAAAGAGCTACGGACCCTCGAAGGTGGGGTACAGTAACGCACCGTCAGCGCGTGCCCACGTGCATACGTGCGCGCGTCGACGTATGGGAAGTGGCGAAAGGCGGTGCGGCGAGCGAATCGGTGGCTCAGCAGGGTGTGACGTTGCCTCACAGGTGCTAGGCCATATGATCGATTCCCGTGCTATGCACTATTTTTGCATTTTTCCATGTCTGCTGCCTCCTTCAACAATTTGCTTCCTACACATCTTCTACACATTTATTTCACCCTAAATTGTCAAAAGGGTCAGATTTGTGATCCACACCCCAAATAAGCCCTACAGACAAAGTTTGGACGAAAACGGTGACCATGACCTTACCATTAGTCACCCATGCCTACTGTAACTTCCCGTTCTCCAGCGTAATACCAAAAACGATTCGTGATCAGCACCCAAATAACCCCCCTGGGAGAAGTTTGAGCGAAATCGGTGGTTATGACTTGACAGTCCAAGTCACCGTACCTGCTGTGAGGTCACTGTTTAACATTCGCTGAAAAACGCATTACCTTGCATAATACAAAAAGTGAGAGAAGTGAGTGAAGCAGAGCTCAAAATGTAATCTTATTTGACAATTTATAGTGAAATAAATGTGTAGGAGATGTGTAGGAAGCAAATAGGTAAAGAAGGCAGCTGTCATGAAAAAATGCAAAATTAGTGTGCAGCACCGGAGTCGAGCATCTGGGCTAGCTCCTGTGAATCAGCGTGGCACCCTGCTGAGCCACCGACTCGCTCGCCGCACAGCCTTCCGCTACTTCCCATACGTCAGCGCGCACACGTATGCACGTGGGCACTCACTGACGATGCGTTAGTGTATCCCACCTTCGAGGACCCGTAGCTCTTCTGGATCAGGAAATGAACGAAACATGCTTTTCTACTGCATGAAGGGTGAAACTCTTGCAGTACTACCCATTTTCCCCGTTCAGACCTACGCCTGAGATCTTTCCTTGCTAAGTAAAAATTCATCAAACCGGTCAAAGTCGACTCTTCAAAGCTTCTTTTGGGAGCGGATCCAAACGATCCCGCTTCTGTACATAAGCGAATCGGCGTCGGGATCTGGTCTCCTGGTTACGGGATGCCTTTGTCGCAGAATGTCCCAATTTGAATTCGTAAAGCATGATGACTCGATAGTCGTCGGTTCATGATTTTACGGGGCTATGGAGAAAGTCGGCTAGAAAAATTAGAACGAAATCTACATATATTTTTTGAAAGAGTAGGAAAAAACCTACCGAACGGTGTATGTGACTTTCCTTGAGATAGGATGCTTTGGGGTAAAAAACTTATTTAGCTATACATGCCTCGAAACGGAGAATTATTTTGCGACAGCCTAACATTATTCTCCCTCGACAAAAAAAGCAGCTTTATAAAATTTCAACCAATGTGTCAACGTGTTGACTAGTGAAATGAAATTTCAAAAAATTATGCTAAATTTCCTTAAACAAAAATTATTTATTTATTTATATAAGGCATGCATTGTACACCCAATGATACATTATACAATGCATACATATATCAGGAACGAAATAAAATTTAGAAAAACGCCGACAAGATCAAGGCGGATCGAAGGTGACATTTCTCCTGATGAAGGTTTTAAATGCACCATTCTTTTATTTAATCATTATTCTAACCCTTTTGGAGAGTCTCTAGTTTAATGCGATAAAATCTCGTTTTGATTTTGAAAATGTTGAGTTGATTGCAATAAAGTTACACTTATTGAGAAGAGTGTCCAATTTGTCGTGAAATATGTCCATTTTGATATGAAAAGTGTCCAGTTTAACATTGGTTTCCACATTCTGAGCGATAAAAGAAAATCGCCCGCAGCGATAAAAGAAAACCACCCCTGGAGACGTGCCGCCGGTGTTGATAACGTGCCTGCGGAATCAGAAGACGTTTGGGCAGGTTGTGGGGCACAGTGGCGTTGATTCATGCGAGGGAGGTCTCTTGCGTTGCGAGATTTTTCGAACAAAACCACCAATGGTGAAACTAAAACTGCTTTGCAAGCTCTACTCTGCTGATGTTTCGCCATGATCACCTTAATCAAAGTCTGGAAAAGCTAAGAAGAGGTTGAGAATTTGTTCATCCAAGCACATTTCCATAGTACAATTTACAATTTTCATGTTTTTGCCGTTAAAACGAATGGGAAGAACGAGACAAAGGATGCGTAAAACAGCCCAACTAACAGTATAGAACATTTATAAGTCGCCCTTGGAGGGAGAGAATTCACCTCTTATTCACTCACATTTCCTTTATTGAAAAGCAACTTGCCGGCATTTTGTAAGTTTCCATTGTTGGGTTGTTATACTGATCAATCGTCAGGTTTTCTTTTTGAATTAACTATGTGGCCAAACAGAATGAAACTTGGATGAATGGCTCTTCCGGCGCCTCTTGACTTGATGCTAGGGCGACTCAGACGAATAAAGTCTGCATAACAATCTTGGTTTCGCAGCTTTACGCGGTCCTTTGTCTCGTTCTTCCCATTCGTTTTAACGGCAAAAACATGAAAATTGTAAATTGTATTATGGAAATGTGCTTGGATGAACAAATTCTCAACCTCTTCTTATCTTTTCCAGACTTCGATTAAGGTGATCATGGCGAAACATCAGCAGAGTAGAGCTTGCAAAGCAGTTTTAGTTTCACAGTTGGTGGTTTTGTTCGCGGAACCTGGTGAAGGAATTGTGGTTCGCAAATCGAAATGAGCATCGGTTTGGATGGCAATACAGAAGCGTTTCTTTTTACTGAAGTTTTGTGAGAATCCCATAAGGCCTTGTTAAAGTGACTGCACTGTGTTTCAAAAAACCTCATTAAAGTCGTTAGAAAAGATTTATAATTTGACAGCAGTTGCTCTGCATGTCTGCTGTTGAAATTAGAGCAGTATAAGCCCAGTTTCATTTTTGTTTTTGTTGTTTGTTCGTTATCCGTTTTTCCGTTATCCGGCGATTTTTGGGCAAAATTATCCGTTATCCGTTATCCGGGTTTCAGAATTTTGTTATCCGCCCATCCCTGGTGAGAACCTGTTGCAGTGTGGCGTGGAGGGCTGCGTCGATTGCCCAGGTGAGATGTCCCGGCGCGATTCCCTGCCGTCCGCTGACGCTCCTGTGGGAGTATACAGTTGGCCTTACAAGGGAGGTCAATGAACTTCCCGTGGCAATTTTAAAAGTGACCTATATAGGGTTGTAGGGGACTGTATGAGAAGCACCGTAGTGGTTTTCAAATTTCCTGGGCAGGTCAAAAATTGCAAAAAAAAAAACGATTTCACTTCAATACGGGCCGATAAAGCAGAACTGACGCCTGGAACTGCCATGCTGTGGTTAGAATCTAACCTGCAAAAGGTTTGGGGCAGGAACAATAGCGGAATTACAGCGATTTCACAATTTGCTTGTTAGCCGTACAGTGACCGAAGTGGAACATTGAGGTGCTCTGCTCACCACCAACGTCGGAGCGACTGGATGGCCGAGTGGCTATGGGGGCCGGCTTGCGGGAAAAGCGTCGGGGGTTCGAATCCAGAGCTGCTGCTCATGAATTGCTGGGCTTACTCCATCATTTTTTGTCGATATAAAGTGTATCTTAACCGCGGTAGTGTACCATACTGACATTATAACTTTATTTTAACCTCGATATAAACACGAAAATAAACACCCAAAGCAACAGCGCTCATAATACCTAATTCGATTGGCCATTGAGGAGGACAGGCGAATTTTCTTTGCCTACAAAATAGATAACTTTAGAACTCCAAAGACCGAGGAAAAAAAATTTTTTTATTTTTATTTATAATTTTTATTATTTATTATTTATTGTTTATATTTTAATTGATTAATTAACTATATTTATGTTTTTTTTTTCGACCCCTCTTCGCCTTCTGGAGAGAAAGCATAACAGTACCAATCTGTTTTCTTCATCCAAAACCAACCATAGTGCAAGTGATCTCACGGCCGTCACATACAGCATCCTTCTCACTGTTACAAGGAGGCGTGATATCACCCACATCATCGCCATCGTCCGGCGGCCAGGCTACATCCTGCGCTTCGTTCAAGTTAGGCTAACATCACGAACGAGAGAGCGTCAATGCAATAAACATCAAACAAAAAAAACTACCTGAAGTGTTTCATCCTCATCAGCACAATCAATATCATCCCATACATGGCATCTCTTACGGCGATCTCCCTACGAATAGGGGCAGAGTAGTCGGGGGGAAGGCACTTAGCAAGACAACCAATAACTCGGCACGGAGAACACATTCTATTATACAATTGATATCAAGTCAGGGGGGGTGTCGTCTAGTGTGTCGAAGGACGATCACAACAATCGATCAAATATAGATATATACATAATTAATTAATTGAAAATATAAATAAAAATAAAAATGAATGATACGTAATTAATAAATAATAAATAATGAAGGGAAAAATAAAGATAAATCTTTTTTATCCGTTTTTTTCAATCTAGCTTCGACTTTTGGAGTCATAAAGTAGTGCTAACAGGCCCACTGTTAATGCCTAACGAAGACTGTCAAGATAAAGAATATTATCTATTTCGTAGTTAGGACAAGCTCTTGAATGCTACCGAAGAACTGCGAAGAAAAGTCGCCTGTTGTTTCGTTCGCGATGTAAGCTTGACTTGAACGAAGCGCAGGATGTAGACTGGTCGCCGGACGATCACAATGATGTGGGTGGTATTACGCCTTCCTGTAGCAGTGAGGAGGTTGCTGTATGTGACGGCCGTGAAATCACTAGCAATATGGTTGGTTGAGGATGAAGAAGACAGATTGGTACTGTTATACTTTCTCTACAGAAGTCGAAGAAGGGTCGAAAAAAATCAAACATAAATATAGTTAATTAACTAATTAAAATAAAAATATAAATAATAAAGATAAAATAAAAGACAAAGGACGGCGTTACTCAGTCCCTTTTGGCATGCGCCACGCATTCTACTTTTAGGGGATGTCGCGGAGGCGATTTGAATGCGTATTTGGCCATACAATGACTTGCGGTGGCCAGCCGATGAACAAATCAGCGCTCTGTCCTCCCCAGACAAGTCTGGTACCAATTCACCGACCCCGGAGGGATGGAAGGCTTGGTTGGCCTGGGCGCGAAATCCGAACCAGGAACCTGGTATCTGGTGCACGCGACAGCCGGCGCCTCCTCCGACTGCGCTAAACGCACCCAAATAATAAATAATAAAAATTATAAATAAAAATAAAAGAAATATTTTTTCCTCGATCTTTGGAGTTCTGAAGTTATCTATTTTGTAGGCAAAGAAAAGTCGCCTGCTCCTCTTCAGTGGCCAATCGAATTAGGTATTGTGAACGCTGTTGCTTTGGGTGTTTATTTTTGTGTTTATATCCAGGTTAAAATAAAGTTATAATGCCAGTATCGTACACTACCGCGGTTAAGATACACTTTATATCGACAAAAATTGATGGAGCAAGAGCAGCAATTCATGAGGAGCAGCTCTAGATTCGAACCCCCGACGCTTTTCCCGCAAGCCGGCCCCCATAGCCACTCGGCCATCCAGTCGCTCCGCCGTTGGTGGTGAGCGGCGCACCTCAATGTTCCACTTCGGTCACTGTACGGCTAACAAGCAAATTGTGAAATCGCTGTAATTCCGCTATTGTTCCTGCCCCAAACCTTTTGCAGGTTAGATTCTAACCACAGCATGGCCGTTCCAGGCGTCAGTTCTGTTTTATCGGACCGTATTGAAGTGAAATGGTTTTTTGCAATTTTTGATCTGCCCAGATGTCCGCAGGAAATTTGAAAACCACTACGGTGCTTCTCATACAGTCCCCTACAACCCTATATAGGTCACTTTTAAAATTGCCACGGGAAGTTCATTGACCTCCCTTGTTAGGGGTGGGTTCCTGTTGTTAGAACGTGGCAGAATAATCGCCGATGCTTATATCCACGTATATCCAGCTCGTACGTACATAGATATGTCCATACGTATATAAGAAGGTATATACTATGTGTGTACCTGTATATACCTATGTATATAGATGTACATATATACGTATATGTGTATATACATATATATGTATATACATAAGAACAGGTTCTCACCACAATAGCGGTTGTTCGGCTTCTCGAAAGCGAATATCCGAGTGAAGTTGTCAGTATGAAGACGAGTCCTTTCTGGTGACCTTTTCCGTTGCGATTTGACATAGAGAGTTTTGGTTGATGGTGGCAGGTCTTTTTTAGGAAGTGCAAAATTCCTGCACCACAGGGGAGTCGAACCGTAAACCACCCCATCTCACCACACCGCTCCTCTATTCCCTGCGTCACCACCGCTCGTCTGGCAGCGCGGTTTCAACCTTACTTGAGCTCGCTCTCTTGTGATTGGCCCTCTCTGCGTGGACCTAGATGCTGAGGGAGTCCGCTATGGAAATGGTCCATAACTCCGTTCATAGATGCGCACAGCAGAAACGGAACACATATTTGGAGCAGCGTTCGAAGGTATACGTCTCATTTCAAAGTCCCATGGTCACCTAGTATCCTTCCCTTGTGAGCCGAACAACCTGGTCTGAAAAACATCTAAAGGGCACTACTGCTTTATTTAAGACATCGCCCACAACCTGGGCTCTTGCATGGAGACAGTGAGGACGGTCAATGGCCGGCTCGTATTCGAAGGCATCAAATCCAGCGGACCGTCGACGTGCTTAACAAATCTTGCGAAGATCAACCATACAGCACGAGGTAAGGCGCAATGTGTTTCGGAAGTGTGTGCAGCGTTCGAATGGCCATGAGCTTCTTGCTCTCTTTCTCAAGTTTATTGCAAAGGGTAGAGGCGCGAATATTCCTGTATGAATAGAGGAGGTATGACGAGTCCTTTGTTTGCTCGATGGCAGAAATGCAGACCTGCGGAGTTCTTAATAACACCGTGACAGGTGGCAGTATCATTGTTGGTGAGCATAATGGTCTCTTACTTCCCATGCTCATCTTCAAGCTGTGTCTTCTGGTGCATACAGCCCGAGAGCGGTCACGTTCTCAAGACACAGGCCTGCATTTTAAGGGGGAGCTGCAATAGAAGTGCGTCGAAATGATGGTCTCGTGACTCTTGGCCTTAGCAGCATTTCCGAAATCCACAATAGGGATACAGTCGGTTGGTTTTTTTTTTCAGATTTTATTTGGAACATTGCTTCAGGTGGTGTGCTTCAGGTAGAGAATAATTTTATTTTCATCGAAAGCGGGAACTTTGAAAATGATCCCCCTAGCCATATCTAGGGTCGCAGCGGTGAAGCTTTACTACTGTGTGATATACGGTGCTTGAGGTTTTTACAATTTCGCTTTCTGATCTTGCTTCCTGCAACTTGCGACTCCGTCATTCATTCGAAGAGTGCTTCAAAAATTGTTGTGGGAAAAGCGCTCAAGTCATCATCACTGATTGACACTCGGAATTTTATGGAGTGCAATTTCGGCCGCAGATACCAATTCTTCAGGTTGAAAATTGCGTCGTATTGTTACATTCTGCTAGAATCAGTGAAAACTATATCCGTTTTGTTTGACTCGAGGGCTGTCCTAGGAATGCCTTAATTTTTAACTTTGAAACAATCAGTGTTTAAAAGTTTACACAAATTAATTCTTCGTCGATAACGTGTCTTCTTCAGCTAACAGAGCTGCGCGCGAGTCTCTACAACGTTGAAGCCGCACCTGTAAAGAAGAACCTATTAACGGGTTCAAAAATCATGTATGACCTTGAAAAAACCTAGGATGGGCGATAATACACTACCTTGAGGAAGTCCACTCCTGACGTCTCTGGTAACCGAAAAAGTTTTGTTCAATCTGACTTGAAAAGTCCTTCCTGTAATATACTCCTTGATGCAACTCACTAACAGGGGTGGGACCCAAGGCGTTCAATTTTGCCGATCAATTTCCGGTGGCTGACTCTGTCAAACCTTTCGAGAAATCGAAGTAAACTATGTCACAGCACTTTTTGCCAACCAAAGTGGTTGTCCAGTCATTGATACACTTAAGCATATTTGTTTCAACAGATCTGCCACTTACGAAACCAGGGTGACTTTTCTTAAATGAGCGAAATTTTTCTAAATGCTCAGTAATGGATTTTTAGTCAAATTTTCAAAAACTCTAGAAAACAGGGTCGCGATGCTAGCTGGTCTGTAGTTTCCTGGGTCCATAGAAGATGACAAAACAACAACAAGCGCATCTCCGGCTGCGGTAGAACAGTGAGCAATATCCACAGATTTCTTTTCTCGGAAGAAAATTGGCGGTAAAAGACAGTGCTTGTTGGTCCGCCCATTTTACCTCTTCGAGATGTTGTAAAGGCGCACTTAACGTGCGTTTCGCATACACAAGCGCCTGTGGTGCACAAGTCGATGTTTCGTTCATCCCAGGTAGGTCTGCTACCTAGCGCCTGACCATGGAGGGATGGAAAACTTGGTTGCCCAGGCGGCGCGCGAACAGTGAATCGGCTTGGCTGCACTTGAACACCCGCATCTCCACGCGCTACGCGTTCCCACTCCTAGTTAATGTGTGCCCGGTTTCAGTGTTTCGCGTTATAAACGACCAGTACTTGGAGAAGACTTCGGAACCTGAGTTGGAGCACCTAATCAAGGCCGCCGGAGGCGACCCCAACCACTGCCTCAACCTATTCTACGTGTGGAGTGGAGGCAGCGGCAAGTTTAGCTCGGAAAGTGCGTGGCTCTGAAGGCGTTCAAGGTTTCTGGCGGATGTGCGTTGCCTCCTTCTCTCTCTGCTGCCCGTTTCAGGTGTTTCCTCCTCGTATGTGATATTCTTTGCTATATACGGTGGTGTTTCTCTCGTCGTATATGGTGCCATACTGTGTGCTCATTTTGTCTTCAAGGTTCATCTACCTCCTCAAGCGCGACGCAGTCGTAGTAAGTGGAGAGCATTTTGCCTTGACGTAACAGTGGGGCGTCACTGTGTTTTGGATCTACTATAACGTGCACTCCCATGCAATATGCAAGCTGCTCTATTTTTCGAAACTTTGTGTGCAACTTTCAATGCGTTTTTCTCACAGCAACAGTTATCCTCCAATCACCCGCAGAGACAATGGCTTTCTGTGTCTTCCAGATACCAAGGCCTTCACGCAGTCTTCGCCTTCTGTGAACTTGATGCGTCTTGATTGTATCCTTCAAACTGGTTACATTCAGTTTCGTTTTTGTGGATCCTTCGCACACTTCATGGTACTTGCCGATCGTCCCTGTCTTGTTACGGTCGAATGCTAAAGCGGCGTCTAACGTTGCAAGGATGGAAACAACTGTCTAGCATTCTATTAGGTTGGTGAAAAAGTCTTGCACCACAGCGTAATTTTTTTTCAAAATTTTGTTGCTTCTTTTGTGAGCGAGTTCAATCTTTGAAGCAATTACCATTTACATCTACAACCTTCTGCTATCTGCTGGAGAGATCACGAAATCCTTCCTTCCAGAATGAAGTCAGCTGTGACTCAAAGAAGTGCACCACCTCAGATTCCAGTTCGGTTCGGTCGTTGAAGCACCTATCCCTTAGTTGCTGCTTTAGAGCTCGAAGGAGGAGGTAGTCCGATGGCGCAAGACCTGGCGAATACGGTGCTGGGGCAACACTGAAGCTCCTGCAACTTCTGAAGAGACGACCTTTCAATGTCGGGGCGAGCATTGTCGTGAAGAAGGTAAACATTCCTTCGCCCTCGTGGTTTGCGAGACAAGATCTCGCTCAGCTTCTGCAGCTGTGTAGCGTAGATCTTCGCTGTTACTGCGTTGTCGTCAAGGAGCTCATGATAGAGCATTTCTCGAGAATCCCATCAACAGCACAGCATTACCTTCCTCTGGTGAATGCTCGCCTTGAGGTTGTGGTTCTCCTTGAGGGAGCCACTGGGCCTACCGAGTATGGTTAACGAGGAAGACCCAGGATTTATCTCCCGTGACGACCCTCTCGAGGAAGTGCTTATTACGGAAAAGAACAAGGAGAGACTGAGCGATAGTCAGTGGCGAAGCCTTGTCCGAGTCACGGAGTCAGTCACACTTCACTGCAGTCGTAGTATTTATGTGCCCTCAAAAACAAATTGCCATGTATGCAAAATATTCCAGAATGTTTGTGCTACAACTACGTAGCACCAAACAGTCCTTAGATGTTCCCGTTAAATTTTGAAAAATTTCCAAAATCATTGGTGCAAGACTTTTTCACCCACCTAATATGGCTTTTTTTCTGATCACTTGCTTCTGCATGACCGATCAAGCGGCTACGAGTACAATCTAAGGAGATCCGTGGCAAACGTGACTCAATGTGGTGCTTATATAGAAGCATCTAATCTTATACAGCTTGTCCTCATCTGCTCGAACGAACCATATAGTGATCGATCAGAAAAGGTGCTGGCTTCGTAACTTGATGGATAATGTGGGAACTTCGGCTGGGGCTGCGTAGCATCGTCCATTTCGAAATAGGTGATCCAGTTGACATCGAAGGTGGTTCACGGACTGGGTGCAGTTGGCCAGCCAAACCAGGCGACTCTCGCCCATTCTAGATAGCTCATATAACAGCTATCTGCCTTTTTCTTCCAGACTTCCGTACACTTCAGACACTTGTTGATGCAGCAGCGAGGCCACCCTATTTCATCCGCGATTGTCCTGTTTGAAAAGTCGGCTGCATGAATGACCCTGAGCTGGCTCTCTCAAACTTGGACAGCTTAGCCGACATTATTGTCAGGTGGTTAACGTACAGTCAATACGTAAGTTAAGCTCCTTGTGGCCCTTCGACCTACTCATATCCGATTTTGAGCACAAACAGCTTTGAGCGCAGGATGTCGAGCATCCTTACAGTTTTGCAACTGCCTTGTTTTCATTGAAACTTCGTGGCATCCACACCAAGGTGTTCTGCTGAGAACTCCTTCACAGAGGTTTTCTGTCGCGAGTAACCCGACGTTGACACTAATGAGCCATAGCGGTGCGTTTTCGAAGTGAACTAGTAGGCGCAGACAATCTACGGTTCTTGAATGCGAGAAAAGAAGCTACTAAATCTTGCTCAATTCTTATAAAAACGGGTGGAAACTCCTTGATCAGCCCAACACTACTCGTATTCCTAATGAGTAGCAACTTTGCACCTACACACTTTTTAGATGGCACGTCTTCATTGATCGTGCGGCACACAGCAGCGCTTCTACTCTCTTCATTGTCTCTTCATCGTCGTCGAGGACGTTGTTGCCATTCGAACTCGGTGAAGCTGACCAGAAGCCTGGTTCGTTCCCAACTGAAATGCCAGCTGGGTCGGTCAACAGGGCGACGAAGGTGTCGGTTCGCCTGGTTGAAGGTCTTCCACCAGGACGCTTAGAGTCCCTCGTCCCTGAATGAAAAGCTCCAGTGCTCATCCGTCGACTTTCTCCTCATAATGTAGCCGGCCCGTCGGCACTTAGCCTTCCACACGTAGTCCACTATGTCATGAAGATGAGGCATTCTTCTCATGTCAGAGCTTCGAAGACCGTGTTGAGTCCTCCGGTTGTACTTCAGAAAACACCGTTCTAGCGCTCTGTGTGTGGCCCTTGACAATGTAAATGTGGCAGTGTCGGTCCTCGTCTCCGTTGAGTAACAGAGGGGGGGGGGGAACTTGCTTACTTTGATACTTTGATGGTCCTTTTGTCGGCTGGAGGTCTTCTCAGCGGGGACCACAACTCTTCCAGACCGCTCGATCTCTGGCAGCTTGCATCCAGTAAGGCAGACTCCGCTCTCTGGAAGATCTTGAGAATGGGTCTGCCCATCACGCTGACGGTCGTCCCAGTGGTCTCTTATGGTCTCTCGGTAGCCATCAGATGCCCGGCCCAGCGATGTTTGGACTTCTTCATGTACTGCAGCGGATCTGCTAATTGCGACTTCTCCCGTAGTTCCGAGCTTCGTAGGCCTTCTTGCCATTGCTGACGAAGGCTTGTCCTCAGAAGACATCTCTCCAGTGCACGATGCGTAGTTTGCATTGCTCTGGCAATCATCTTGTTGTCGGACCAGGTTTCCGTCGCGTAACACATCGCAGGCAGTACAGAGGCGTTGAATTTCGAGGCCCTGAGGCCGGGATCCTTGACCTGATCGGTGACTTCGCGAATCGAACTGAAGGCTGCCCATGCTGCGCGTCTCCTGCGGGCGATTTCAGGAGCGAGATCGTTATCCATGTTCAGCTCTCTTCCCAGATAGACGTAGGAGTCGACCTGTTGTAGAGCGACTCCATTTAACCTTACGAGTCCGGGGCACACCACTGCTTGAACATAAACTGCGTTTTGGACATATTCATGTCCAATCCAATCTTCATACCTGCTGCTGTGCTGGTAGAGATGAGAACAATATCGTCGGCGAAGCGAAGGTTGCTGATCCGTTTACCGTCGACAAGGTAGCCTTTATCGTCCCAGTTCAAGTCCTTCATGGCATCCTGGAGTGCCGCTGTGAATAAATCGTGTCTCCCTGCCGTACTCCTTTCCCGATAGGAATTTTAAGCGTTCGATCGAACAACTGAATGGTAGTCGATATGTTCGAGAAGATGGAAAACAGTCGAATCAAATAGGTTTGCTCAGAGATCGGGATCCTCCAGATGGTCTGTAGCCTCACAGAGGTCCAAAAGCGGCCAATGCACCTCTTTGACTCTGTTCCAATTTGTCATTCATATCATTGCCGATGTTCATCGAACGTCAGGATACACGTAGGACGACGTCTCTGATTCAAGAACCTCGCTCGCAGTAGACGTTCTTCATAATCAATGTCCTTCTCCGATCGACTCCGGATTTGATTTGATGTGGAATTCGAGAGGAGTACGATGTTGACAGCAACACGAAGATTTTAGAGGAAACTTCCCTACGAAGGTATGCCCTCTTCGTCCCAGTGGAGCGGCTTCATTATCCACTGAAGTGCAGTGAACAGTGAACCGCTTCTGCGACACGGTGTCGCACTGTCGCATGCCATTCCCAATGGGAGTGGTAAAGGGCGATGGAACAGCTAAACTGTCGTCTTGTAGCAATCGTAGGACGAATCCACTCCCTGGTCGATGAGCGCAGACGGAGTAGCGTTCGTTTCAACGTTCTCGAATGCCTTATCGTAGTGGAGAAAGGTGAAAACTGAAGGCAGACGGTATCTTCGACAGACCTAGCGCTTCAAGACGATCTGCATGTGATCCATGTAGCTGAATCTAGCCTGCTCCACTGGTTGGGTTTCGTCCTGTGTCCTTGATATGAGCGCCGGGACAATCTTCGTGAAGAGCTTGTAAATCACGCTCACCATGCATATAAGACGATAGTTCCGATGATGTTCTCGGTCGCCCTTGTAAATAAAGACGGTACGCGAGTTCCTCTACATACTGGTCGAGAGTCGTCCCTTTCGAGGGTAGGATGTTATGTGCAACGCGAGCATAGCGTGTAGCGGATGTCCTCTAGCTCGAAGGTCGGCTGAAATGTTGTCCGGCACAAGGGCTGTGCCACTTTTCACGCTCTTAATCGCAGCTCGAACTTCTGAAGGAAGAATACAAGGCGGTCCTTCACCTGATCAGGGCTTGGCACGGGGTCGATGAGTGTAACAAATTTGATCTTTAATTTCATTTAAGCCGCAATGAATACACTTTGTAAAGTAACCGTTTGCGGAGTGTCTAAATTTCAGCGTCGATGAAGTCTTTCCGAACTCTTCGAAGTTTAAAGAGCGGAAGAGAGCAGGCGTCATATTCCGCCTCGTTGCCAGACATACACCGAGCGGCAGAACCCAGCGGATCAGTCGCTTGAGTGCTTCCACAGGAGCAACGTGACAGCTGATTTACTTAATATTTCCATTGCACTTCCTATAGGGGTTTCCTACAATATAAAAGCGTTAGTCCGTCTGTCCGTGTGTGTGTCCGTCTGTCACAAACCTGTGTAAGCCTGTGAAACGTGTCAAACATATGAAGATAACCCGAACGTACATGTAAACGTCACGTGCAATCAATGAAAATGGACGAAAATTGTCTGACTCAAAAAAAATGAAGGTAGAGGGGCTTGATCGGACGACTAATGCCGATCGATATTATCGATTTTCCGCCGAAGTTATTGGTTTTCGCTCAGATTTGTTCCATTGGAGTGGGAGCCACGCGATTTTGATAGCCGATGGGTCGACTTCACTGCAGGTTGTATGTAAGATTCCAAACTCGCTCGATCCAGCTGCACCGCGTGTGTTGTGTGAATGCACACAAACACCGTTTTTGAGGACACCGCCCTAGAAATGCACCTCAGCGGCCACGGTGCGGCTCTTCTTCCTCCGCCAAGCCGCGTGCGTCGCGTCGTGTCGACGTGGCAATTTTCGATATCCACCGACACCACGGTCAGACATATGGAGGAGGATCGTTGATCGGTCGATGGCGGATCGCAGCTCTTACAGGAGAACCCTGGGAGAAGGGAGCAGTTCTCGCACGAGCAGCTTAGACGCACCACACCCTGAAGTCCCTTCCCTAGCCTGCTGGAGTCCCTTCCCTAGCCTGTCTCTGCGCCCGAAGAGCGCAGAACCCAGCAGCGGACTCCCCTCAGCGACGAAAGCAGCTTCCACACGAGCAGCTTTGGTGGCACACACCCTGGATCCCTTCCCTAGCCTGTCTCTGCGCCCTGTCATGCTCCTGCCTGGGAGTGAGGTTTTACAAATCTTTATTATTAGTTTACAAGTGCTACGACACGCCTAACGGCGTGTCTCGCACTTGCACGCTTCGCGGGGATATAGGTTTAAGCTCTATTCTCAGAAAATACTCTCACACAAAAAGTACGTGTGATCTTCAAAACAATCTTGTTAAAAGAACAATAAAAAGACAACATTTACTGAAGCATCTCGGTGAATACTACGTTTGGTATCGACTTGAGTCCTGGTGTTAACCAAATTTTCAGGTGGGGCTTCTGTCGAACTCGCGAGCACGCCACGTACATTTGACCATGAGAAAGTACTGGACTGGGGAGATATACGCAGAGGCGTACCTGGCGCATGTAATGTTTTCCGTTCAACATGGGATAATGATGAGTTCTGCATGCGGCCGGTCGTCGTACGACCACGGTGTGACCTCTGCTTCCATTCTTTTCGATCGTCTGACTCCAGACGGTTGTGGTGCGACGAAGGAACCCGTCTTCTGGATTCAGGCACTCAGAAACGCCCGCAGACGCCTTTGTGTCAAGCAGGAGGAGGCTACGCGACCTCTGCTGCAGCAGCATCTCATGCTCAATTCTGAATGCGATCCCTCGTCGTAGGACGCGGCGTCTCCTCTTCTGACTCCAGACGGTTGTGGTGCGACGAAGGAACCCGTCTTCTGGATTCAGGCACTCAGAAACGCCCGCAGACGCCTTTGTGTCAAGCAGGAGGAGGCTGCGCTTCCTATGCTGCAGCAGCATCTCATGCTCAATTCTGAATGCGATCCCTCGTCGTAGGACGCGGCGTCTCCTCTTCTGACTCCAGAAGGTTGTGATGCAACGAAGGGAACCCGTCTTCTGGATTCAGGCACTCAGAAACGTCCGCAGACGCCTTTGTGTCAAGCAGGAGGAGGCTGCGCTTCCTCTGCTGCAGCAGCATCTCATGCTCAATTCTGAATGCGATCCCTCGTCGTAGGACGCGGCGTCTCCTCTTCTGACTCCAGAAGGTTGTGATGCAACGAAGGGAACCCGTCTTCTGGATTCAGGGACTGGGAAACGCGCACAGACGCCGTTGTGTCAAGTAGGAGGAGGCTACGCGACCTCTGCTGCAGCAGCATCTCATGCTCAATTCTGAATGCGATCCCTCGTCGTAGGACGACGGTGTCTCCTCTTCTGACTCCAAAAGGTTGTGGTGCGACGAAGGGAGCCCGTCTTCTGGATTCAGGCCCTCAGAAACGCGCGCAGATGCCGTTGTGTCAAGTAGGAGGAGGCTACGCGACCTCTTTTGTAACAACACCCCATGTTGAACGGCAGACGCTGCCCGCGCGAGGTACGCGGAGGCGGCGCAAGGGGTTCCATGAGATTGCGCGTGGTTCAACGAGGCGTATCTCAGCCAGGCTTCCAACCTGAGAGAGATACGCCTCATCATCTGCAGGGCAAGGAGCTAACTCAATTATATAGTGGTAGATATTATGTACAACAACCATCTAGCAAGAATGCAGTTAGGGAGAATGCCAACCTTCCAGCTCATGTAGGGGCGTGGCTTACAGAGGCGATCGCCACTATACCGTGACATGCCTGTCATGCTTCTGGCTGAGATGGGGGTTCGACAAAGCATTTCTATAGATTTATATTTATGTACACAACCATATATCAAGTAGTATGCAGTTAGGGAGACTGCCAACCTTCCAGCCCATGTAGGGGCGTGGCTTACAGAGGCGATCGCCACTATACCGTGACATGCCTGTCATGCTTCTGGCTGAGATGGGGGTTCGACAAAGCATTTCTATAGATTTATATTTCTGTACACAACCATATACCAAGTAGTATGCAGTTAGGGAGACTGCCAACCTTCCAGCCCATGTAGGGGCGTGGCTTACAGAGGCGATCGCCACTATACCGTGACATGCCTGTCATGCTTCTGGCTGAGATGGGGGTTCAACAAAGCATTTCTATAGATTTATATTTCTGTACACAACCATATACCAAGTAGTATGCAGTTAGGGAGACTGCCAACCTTCCAGCCCATGTAGGGGTGTGGCTTACAGAGGCGATCGCCACTATACCGTGACATGCCTGTCATGCTTCTGGCTGAGATGGGGGTTCGACAAAGCATTTCTATAGATTTATATTTCTGTACACAACCATATACCAAGTAGTATGCAGTTAGGGAGACTGCCAACCTTCCAGCCCATGTAGGGGCGTGGCTTACAGAGGCGATCGCCACTATACCGTGACATGCCTGTCATGCTTCTGGCTGAGATGGGGGTTCAACAAAGCATTTCTATAGATTTATATTTCTGTACACAACCATATACCAAGTAGTATGCAGTTAGGGAGACTGCCAACCTTCCAGCCCATGTAGGGGTGTGGCTTACAGAGGCGATCGCCACTATACCGTGACAGCCCGAAGAGCGCAGAACCCAGCAGCGGACTCCCCTCAGCGGCAGGTTGTAGGGTTCAATTGGATCCATCTTGGTGGGGGTTTGGCGACCGTTTCTTCGAAAGAATTACTAATGCCCGTAGGAATTACTCCGATATGATGGCGCTCAGAGAGGAACTGATGCTACTTAACTGAATCGACCGACCGAACAATATCGATTTATCGATTTTTCTGGAAGCTCCGATAAGACGTTAGGCGGCCGGAATGCCGATGAAGGTCTGGTTGAATATAAAACGTTTTCACGATCCGTGAAGAGCCGTTAGTTGTGATGATTCTATCACTGGAGCGGGTAGCGCAGTTAGTGGTGGCGTCGGCTACTGAATACATACCGAATTAGTATGTAAGGATCGGGTCCACCTCAAGCCAAACGAGCCGTATATTCCTTCAGCGTCCAGAGTTCTTTGAGAAGAATAGAATACTGACTTTTCAAAAACCTGGTCACCTACATAATATTGTCTCTACGATATCCCATAGAAATAGGACGCAGCAAGCAGAAGGGTGACTGACGCCCTTTATGTCGTTACTCTTATGTTTTTTTGGAAAACAAATACGGCCTGTGATAGTGCACTGTACATGTGGAACACAACATGACACTTTGTCATATAAAAGCGATGCGATTTATATGACAAAGTGTCATGTTGTGTTCCACATGTTCCCTTCGTTCCTGCTGTGTGGTCGGAGTGGCATGTGATCCTTATTGAAACTTTTCAAGCATTTCTTGTTACCTTGAAAGAAGATACAGTGGCAGCGAGCTTAATTAGCGTCAAGTTGTAGCTTTATGTTCTTACCCTGACATAGTTTGACCACCTCACCGATTTTTCTCACAGATTCGCTTACTACCGTAGATTATAGGAATAGTTATTCAAGCCCTAGCTTGCGCAGACAAGGTCTGCGCAAGCTTGCTACACCAATTTTGTCTATCCAATTAATGTTCCATCGTTGGTGAAGCTTAGCAGCAAAGGAGAGAGCCAAAGCCATCGAAGCCATTGGCAACATATTTTTCCAGAAGATGTCAGGATAATGCCACCGAGTGCATTCTGGAGCCAGATTCATCAACGACTTACAGAGGTTTAAAGGAAAAATGACAGCCGAAATTCCTGATAACGCCAACATTTCTCTATAGCGCCTGTTGATAAGCCGCGTTAATTCGCATTTTTTCAGGAATTTCGGCTGTGATTTCTCCGTTAAATCTCTGCAAGTCGTTGATGAATCCGGTCCCTAGACAGCGTCCCGTATCGTGTCATATTATGCTTTCATCGGAGAAAAAAGCGGTGTGCATTGCACGCCACGTACTGCCAACAAACGTGACTCTCATAGATCGGATATGATACATATGTGAGCGAAGGAGTAGTTTTCCGATATACGAACATATGGCAGACTGTCAAATTTGACAGAACTTGTTGGTAGTCAGACAGAGGCACTAGAAGAGATATAGCAATGGATAAAGTATATGCTAGCGCACCACAGATCAACATTAAAACCGCGACAGGGTAGTTGATACTTCGAGAAACACTGCGACACACGAAACTACCAGGTGCTAAACCAACCCAACCTCAGCGCTCTCGTTCTGCATACATGGTACCGACAGTAACGCAACTACGGTTGCATGACTTAATTACTCAACTATGTTGTTTAAAAAGCGTATCACAAGCATATCACACGTCACATAACACATCTGACTGTAACTCAGCAAGAGCACAACCACAAATAAAACTGTGGGTAGCCTACACCTCAGGGTGTCCCACAGGTATTGCAGCAAAACTAGGCTGCTTTATTAGGAGAATTTTTCCAGTTGCATAGAACGCCATACCCTAGTGCTATAGTCCTTGCTGTAATCATGGTTGTAGCTACTCTTATTAGAAAGCGGTACTGCTGTCTATCATCCTCTGGTCCACAGTGGTGCACTCCCATTCCGAGGCGACCAAAATTCTGAAGATTGGGGGTTGGACGTTTAGTGTTACATGAGCGTGTGGGGCAATTCATGGTGTCTTCTTCTCAGTGAATGCTAGGTGAATGCATCTGAATTAAAAGGTAAAGGATAAAGGACGGCGTTACTCAATCCCTTTTGGGATGCGCCACGCATTCTACTTCTACAGGATGTCGTGGAGACGATTTGAGTGCGTATTTGGCTATACTATGACTTGAGGTGGCCAGCCGATGGACACGTCAGCACTTCATCGTTCCCAGACAAGTCCGACCGGAGGAATGGAAGGCTTGGTTGGCCTGAGCGGAAAATTCGAACCAAGAACTACTGGTATCGGGTGCACGCCGGCACCCCTCCGACTGCGCTACTGCGTCTGAAATACAATTGAAGAACGCTATTAGTTTGCTGATCATACAATTATCATACTGAGTGAAGAAGCACGTGGATGGGCTTAATAAGGGCAAGGAGTCTACTCCTTTGGGGGAACACAGACTACAAAGTAATAGTGGCGCAGTAGTTGGAGTACATCGAACTCACGCGCCAGGATCGTCACCGCTCCGAGGTGTTGTGGAATGCGTTCAAGAATCCCGAGATCCATAGGAAAGAGGGGCGGAGGCCGCAGGAGCTGGCTCCATTTGCTCCCCTCTGTGGTCTTGACCCTGGAGGGCGCCAGTTAGAAGGTCGCTGAGGGGCTGACCCGAAGGGAGAGCTTATTCACTCAAGTCAGTTTCTATCCGAAGGTGAGCGCTCCGCTGTTTCCTTAAGGTCAGTTGGGTCCTGCTCCTGCTCGTTTCATTTTCTCATTTACCTTAGAAGCTCTCGAAGCTTTAAATGATCCGTGGACGAGTGATTCCTCGAACTCCTTTTGTCTTTTCCGGAGAAGGCGGTTACGCCGAAGCGTAAGTCGAAAAGAACTCTCATAACTATCTTAGGTCAACAGCTTCACAACATCCTGTGCCAAGCGTCATATCAAGCTTCAACGACAGTTAGACATGGAACATCTCTCGTCACAATTTTATTACTGTGGGGCAGTGTACAGTGGTTAAGGCATTAGTTTGTATTTAGATAACTATTTATTTATTTATTTAACTCTTAACTTTACTATGGTTGAATAAAAGAGATTTTTTGTTTCAAAACTTTCCGGCCAGCCTAATAGTATGGTGTTTGCCCTCTAGGAACACTGGAGGTAGTAACATAACAGTTTGAGAAATTCTATCGTGTCATTTCAGATGCGGTAGCATCTGGAGGCACAGCGTTGGTTGTTAATGAAAATGGTATCAAAAACATGATAAATATTGCACTGTTGTTTTTCGTCGAGTTCACTAAGCTGCAGGCAATTCGATGCTGCAGCCGAGCAGAGACTTATTTGGCTGCGTAGCTGCGTTACTTGCGTGCCGTTCCTTAGCAGGGGCTTGTTCTGCTGCCATCGTAGTTGCGAACGAGCGCGAATGGCCGCGTCTTGTTGGGAGGTTCCCGGCACGCAGTTGCGGTGCACCAGCATCCATCACTGCGTCTGAAGAAATGCCCAGCAACCGTGCCTCGCTTCATCGCGACGATGGACGGCGTCTCGAACTCTACACACTGCCCCTGCCTTCGTTGCTTGGTTTGGATCGCCGCTGTTAGTGCAGGGCTACAGACGATTTTGCGTTCCTAGGCTACTTCTGTTCGTTGCAACTGGTCTTCCATCGACTCCGTTAGTGCCATCGTTTCGCATGTGCAGCTCAAGCCAGGAAGAAGTGCGGAACTAAACAACTTGGCTCGCTGTTCGAAGTCTCTGGTACCCGGAAACATATTTCATCGAGCTGTTCGCATCCCACCCCAGCTTTCTCCCTTCTGGGTATTTCAGGATTCAAGTCGCTCCTAATATTGATTAGCCGACCGACAAAAACTTCTCTATTTTATGTGTTAAGTGTTCCTCTATTTTATTTATTTTCTCCAGAAAGACTCCTTGGTGAAGTGCAGTTCTTAGATCTATCAGCATTTCCCGTTTCTCATAGATTTCGACTTGGACATTTTGAACGTCAGAGCTAGTCACTTAGTGTGCAACTTGTGCTGCACTTGAGCAGCATCTTCCGAGGATCTCACGATCAGCACAATGTCGTTAGCAAACCTCAAGCGATTCAACTGCATCCCGTCAATTTTTGTGCTCCAAGCGTTCCAATTGCAACAACGGTCTCTTAGCCTAAACCCACAGTTTTTGAGTGACTGGATCACCTTCTCGCTCAGTCCCTCCTCCAGGCCGCAATAAAGCAGTAGTGATACAGCAGCGCTTACTGAGTAGCATCTGCTTGCCTTTCTGCAACCCGAACCTCGCTCGTTAAGACATTCCAGACTTTTGAACGCTCGAAAGAACCAGGAATCTCGGATCAACCAGCGTGCGACTACCAGCGCCTTTTTGGACTGCGGCCAGGTACAGCTCTGAAATTTTTCCGATTGATTTTTTACCGGCACAGAGGTGGTAAGCGCAAAGTTTCTTATTTCCATTTAAGGCTTATCAGTCAGTCCAACTACGCATGATTGTTTAGGCTTGGAAATCAAAGGCAACGGATACATTGTCTCACTTCTAATGAATACCTGTGCTTCAGTTTTAGCAGTTACCACTGGATGCTGGGTAGTCATCGGCATTTCGAAACCCGTCCCGCACGGGCTTATCAGCATTTGACGCCTTGTTCGTCGCCTTTCGCCGCACTGGACAGCTTCACGCATCTGCTCATCGACAAGCAGCCCGTTCCCAGAGATCAATTAGCCGACCTTCTGGCAAGCACTTGCTGTCAGCTACAGCTTCGCTGCCGTGATCTTTTACCATTTGATGGTGGACGTCATCACAAAGGTCATAGCTGTATTCTGCTTTGTCACAGCAGATGCCGAACCTCCACACTGCTCCAGCAATGTAGTAATGGAAGCGAAGGTAAGTACAGTCTGGTATATTAGAAACGTCCTTCACTCATAAATTTGAGCCAGAAATCGAAAGAAAGTTTTGGCAATAAGTTTCGCTTCGAATTAATGCGTAAAAGTTAATTTATTCATTTATTTGCTAATTGTGCTTAATTCGCACTCAAGGGAGCGCCAGAGCGCCACTGCGTCAGTCGGACCACCATGAGCAATATTGTACAGTAATGAATAAAAACAATCATTATAAGGCTTAGAGGAATACACCATCGAATGAAATTCACATAAGAAATTTTCTTCCGTGGTACCATCTCGCTGTACTGATATTGTGAAACAGGGCGCATTAAAATGTATGGTGCCTACTGACTTCCCCTGTTAACTGCTTTTGCCCAGTCTAGTAGTTAAGTACATAGTTACTGGTACAGTACCAGGTAAGGAGCCATGTTCAGCGGGATTGAAAGGAAGTCTGCTCAACTACGCACCGAGTTCCTTTCGATCATGTAAAGTAGATAACAATGGACTAGGTTTCACCTTTTTCCGCCTGCACTGGCACATATGTTTTGCAGAGACACTCTTCCAGGCACCGTTTGAAATTAGCAGGTAATTTTCTAGTATGGTAGTACACATCAAATGTAAAGCTGATGAGGAAGTTGACTAAGCTGTTGCCGAAAAAGACTTGTCCTTCAGTTCGGCAAATGTTTGACCTGAAGAGGACAGCTGATGCGCGGACATTTTGGAAATGTCAAAAGGGCAAAATCGATTACAAACGTAAGACATAGAGGTATACTGACCGATTTGTTTCAGCCAATCAGTATTAAACAGATGCTGATTTAGCGCAGAAAGTCAAAAAATCCCTGCCCAGGAAATCTTTTCATTCGACTAAGGGTCGAGGTGTTGTCGAACTTAACGTAGCTATGTGGTGGTGGAAGTAAGAATGCTTGTTGAATGCTGATTCATGTGTGCTCGCCTGAGATCCGATACTGAGTTCGAGGGCTTAATTACACTGCTCGTACACATCACACTCACCGGGCAAGCGTAACTATGGCCTCAGACAGAAAAGGACCTGGCACTTAATTGTCGGAACTATTGAACGTGAACTACAAAAACTCCTTGTTAGCGTAGCTGATACCAAATTTATTTCCAAAGATGACTTTCTATTCGTCGCTTATCTACGGAGTTATTTTCTCACATACTCATTTCCTTCGAGTGCAGTTCAGTGTTTGAGTTTAGGTAAATATTATACATATTTTTGGAAGAGTGTGTTGGCGATGTCCGTTCCTCCACGTGGTGCCACTGGAAACGGCTTGCTTCTGCGAGCCGAGCCAAACACATTCGAATGCAGGCGACAGGCCATAGTGGCAGGCCGGCCTACGAACATTCTGTGTCACATCATATGGTTGATGACGTTATAGAGTTCTCGAGATAATGCTGCGACGTCCGCGGGAGCCGACGCGCACTCACAAAGCCCGGCGAGTGTGAAAAGTATGCGAGAGTCCCTGATGCGAGGACGGCATCGGGGGGCAAATGAGCTACTCCGAAAGTCTCGCAACGTAGGCAAGACCCGCGTAGCAACGTTGAATGTGAGTACGTTGACGGGCCGCTCGTGCGAGTTGGTAGAAGCACTGCAGCGAAGAAGAGTTGATTTCTGTGCGGTGCAGGAGACGAGGTGGTCCTGCTGGAAGTCGAAGGACACTGGCCGTGGCTTCAAGGCCGTTTTGTGCGGCAGTCCTAGGACCACCAGTGGTGTTGGTATGATCGTCTCCGAACGTTTCCGTGACGCGATTGCAAGCGTAGAACGTTTCGATGACCGCTTGATGAAGATTGTTGTCGCCGTAGAAGAGTGACGATGCCATTTCTTTTCTGCGTATGCTCCGCAGACAGGCTGTTCCGAGCAAACCAAGGACGAATTCTGGTCCCAGCTTGATGAGAAGACAGCGGAAGTGCCGTCAGAAGCTATGATTGTTGTGGCAGGTGACCTTAATGGAGCAACAAAAGACGGTTACAGCAGTCATGGTGGTTTTGAATATGGGTCGCGCAACGCCGATGGTGAGCGTATACTTGAGTATGCAGACTCACATGACCTCACCATCGTGAATACCAAATCTCGAAAGCGTGACTCCCACCTCATCTCGTTTTATAGCGGGAACGCTAAAACGCAGATTGACTTTGTCATTGTTAGGCGTCGCGACCAAGGCCTTGTCACAGACGCAAAGACCGCCGTATGAGACGGTTGCCACGCAACACCGTCCACTGATCTGCTCGCTGAAGATCACACCTTCGAGGTGTAAACATGCCGAGCGATGCGGATCGGCTAGAATCAAATGGTGGCGACTGAAGGAGAAGGAAGCGGCAGTTATTTCTCGCATTCATACGCCGACGGTGACAACTGTAGACGAAACCTGGAAGGATGCTACAGATGCGATAACCCGGGCTGCACGCCTCGAACTCGGCACAACGAAGCCTGGACGACGCTGGGTCGACAAGCAGGCATGGTTGTGGAGTGATGATGTCAGAGAGAAAGTATGAGAAAAGAAACGGCTCTGTCACGTATTCATCGGTGATAAAACAGTCCATAATTGGCGGATTTATCGAGGAAATCTCAAATGTTGAATTTGACCATCCTGCATCTATTCCTTTTGCATCTCCTGTATACGGTACCGTTCAGAAGATCACAGTGAGCGAAACCGAAGCAGCTCTGAAGAAGATGAAGTCAGGCAAAGCCACTGGCCCCGATAATCTTCCAGCCGACCTGTGGAAGTCGAAGGGCTGGTGCCGTGCGGACTGGCTGACAGAGTTTTTCAATCAGGTTGCTGCTGGGAAGAAAGTGCCCGAGAGCTGGCAGTAAAGCACGACCATCCCGATTTGGGAGAAGAAGGGCAGTCCTGCGGATTGCGCTAGTTACCGTCCAATTCGCCTTCCTTCACACCATGAAAATCTTTGAGGGAATTGTAGATGGACGTATCCGGGATGTCGTCCAGCTTTCCACGAGTCAGTGTGGTTTCGTCCCTGGCTGTGGCACTGTTGATGCCATTCACGCTGTTCGTCTTTTGCTAGAGAAGCACCGCGAGAAACAGAAACCGGTGTATTTTGCCTTCCTGGACTTGGAGAAGGCCTTCGACCGCGTTCCGCGAGATGTTATATGGTACGCGTTGCGAGAACATGGTATTCCTGAAGAGCTTATTGAGTGGGTGCGCATTCTGTACTGTTGGCCAAGGAGTAGAGTGCTAGCGCCAACGGGAACTTCGATGGAGTTTCCAATATCTGTCGGAGTGCACCAGGGATCTGCGCTATCCCCACTGCTCTTTGTCGTCGTGGTGGATGCAATATCACGAAATCTCCTAATGGCGGCACCTTGGACGTTGCTGTATGCTGACGACGTTATGCTTGCATGTGAAGACAAAACCGAACTCGAGCGACAGGCACAAGCGTGGTGCGATCGCTTGGCATTGTTCGGTCTCAAGCTATACGTCAAAAAGACAGAGTACTTGACGACTGATGTGAATGAGCACGGATCCATTAAGATCAATGGTACTGAGCTCTCACGAGTTACATCTTTCAAGTATCTCGGAGTAGTCCGATGACAGCCTAAAGTTGGAGGTGAACGCGCGCGTGAGTGCAGCCTGGTCCAAATGGCGCTCACTGACTGGGGTGCTTTGCGACAGGACAATACCTGAGCACCTCAAATCGAAGGTTTATAGAACAGTCGTCCGCCCAGTAGCGACGTACGGTGCTGAGTGCTGACCCGTGACGAAAGAAATTGAAAACTCAGTGTAATGAAGACGAAAATGCTACGGTGGACGGCTGGTGTTACGCGTTTGAACCGCCTTCGCAACGACGCCATACGACAGAGGTTCGGTGTCGCCCCGATAGCCGAGAAGCTGCGCGAAGCTCGTCTTCGATGGTACGGCCATGTCCTTCGCGCTAACGACGACACCGTCCGTAAGATTGGCCTGAACATTGAGGTCCCTGGAAAGCGACCCAGGGGACGACCGATGCAACGTTGGCTAGATACGTTGCACTTGGACTTAAAGATGGATAGTGTGCACCCTGATTGATCGGGAGAGCTGGCGTCACCACACCAGAAGAGCGGACCCCGCCACCAAGCGGGGCAGACGCTAATGAAATGATGATGATTTTTGGAAGAGTGTAGTGCAAAGGCAACGAAAAGAAGCGCGCTTTGTAGCAGTACAGAAGGTCGATGACCAATGAAGCCGGAGAACTAGACGAGTTGCTAGTATTATTTTCTGATCGGTTTTGCCAGTTTTCTAGTGCACCATGAACCGTTTTACTTATCTTCGCATGTGCTTTTTCAGATCCACAGCTACGATGAGAGAGGGAGGGCTGAGATCCGAAGCTCGACGCGACTCGCTATGACTCTACACGAAACGGTCTGCCTCAGAGTGGAGGTAGATCTGTTACTGCTCTCACTGTTTCATCTACCGTATGCTCGATTCTGTTTTGGTGCTGGGAAAGAGCGATGTCGCTGCCGTCAAGTCGCTCCCACAGTTTACATTTAGTTAGCGAATAGTTCGTATAGTGTACTACACTCGTTCAACTTCGTCAGGCTCGAGCAGCACTACCCACTCAGTGGTGCGTTTGCTAAATTTCGCCTCATTTCCTTCGCGGTGCTGGCGGCTCTGAAGAAAAAGCACAGCAATTTTCACGAGCATCAAGGGAGAACACAGTGCGTATCATAAGCATAAGTGCTCGTGGGAGCTGGTATTTTCGCCTTCTCCAGGAATAAATTAAGGTGCTGAGATCGTTATTAAAGTCTAGCTAGTAGAACACCATTAGTAATCACCGTCCTATATATTTGAAAGTTTTCGAAGAGTTAGACTGTGAAAGGGCGTCCAGTATTTCACCGGTATTATATGTATAGGACTCACTCCTAATTTTGGATGGATGAAAATTTGATGTTGAAATTTGATAAATATTGTTGCGTTTGCTACTGGGCTTTTGTGAGTATTTGCAAACAGATACTATCCATCTTTTAGTGTGAGGATTTCCTAGTAAGCTTCATGTGACCCGCACAAGGCTAAATAGGCCCATTTTTCATTTTCGGCTGCAGGATTCAAAATTTGTGTACTTACTTTATGTGTTTGTTGTGTTCGCGAACTTCGTTTTCTAAAACGAAGGTATGTAGGAACGAAATTAAAGTACTGAGGGTAGCGGCGGCATTGTTTTCAGCGAACACCTATTGTTAGTGTATGTAGGGTCGCACTGCCTCTTACTGTCAAAGACGCAGAGCAAAATTGAGGCAGAAATCTGTTCTCATTGAGTTTCTCTTCGAGTTTTTGTTCCACTTCCATAGAACGGAAGAGATTCCTGCTAAACTTCTTCAGTGCCAACAACAGCAGTTAAAACCAACATTAGCGGCTTTTAAGTCGTTTGAATAGAGTGACTTGAAGATAAGTTTTTTAGGACCTGAAACATTCTGGTTCTTTTTAGATTTGTAGCCATCGTGAACATCATCATCATTTTCAATAGCGTTTGCCCGGATGGTGGCGGGGAGGGTCTTTTGGTGTGGTTACGACATTTCTCCCGATCAAACGCTTGGACGAGATGCATACCAGTTATCTTTAAGTCCAATTGCAACGTATCTAGCCTACGTTGTTCGGGCGCCCTCTGTGCCATTTTCCAGGGAATTCAAGATTCAGACCGATCTTACAGATGGTGTCGTCGTTAGCGCGAAGGACGTGGCTATACCATCGTAGACGGCTTCGCTTAACTTGTTGGCTATCGAGGTGATACCGAACCTCTGTCGTATGGTGTCGTTGCGAACGTGGTCCAAAACGCGTTATTCCGGCCGTCCACCTTAGCATTTTCGTCTCCATTATAGTTGTGCCCGCATGAATATTCGAACATTCGAAGTCGAATAATTCTATTTGAAATCAAATATTAGTATTTGAACGTGCGAAAAACGCGATTTTCGAATGTGTTCGAGTTCGAATGCTCGACGCACTCATGTTCGAATGCTCAAATTCGAAGGGGGCAGTCGTTCTGTACACCTTACTGCCCGCCACCCTTTTCCGGCCCTGCTCGCTCCGCCCCATTTGGACAAGTTTGCTGCGCGCGAAACCGTCGTTACTTGGCGTGGCGTCGTCCAGAAACCAAACAGCTGATAGGAGACGATTGGAAAGCGCATTCCGGGAAACTATGAAGTCATTTTCCGGTCGGTTCGATAGGGAGGCTGTTGAGGAAAGGAGAACGTCGCTCTGCTCTCTAGTTTCTTTAAATTTTCGCCTCAACCACAGACTATGAATGATTGCGGTCAGGAGTTCTATCCGTAATTGTGCGCCAAACCGGTTCACTGTCCTCTCTTTCCAAGGATCAGACAACTCTCCTTGTGTTGAAGAACTTTCTAGTGGTCGCATTGTTGTCATGACATGTCTCGCTAACATGTTGCTGTATGTACTTCTCGGGAAATGCGGACGACGTCTTAGTACTGGGCTGTTGTTGTTCTGTTGTGGAGACGAAGACGTAATCATGTAATTGCCCCGTAGATGCAGACAAGAGGAATCAACAAAGAAAAAGAACTGGCTTTTTCATACCAAAATACAGCCAAATTGACTACAGCTAAATGAAAGCTTATTTAACGAATTTACTGAATTCACCGATTTTAACGCAAAAATTTTTCGTTAAGAAATAGTCGCTGAAAATTTAGCGAAAAAAATTAACGCACACCCCTGGTGGGCTCGCGCTGACGGTGCGATACTGCAGCGCACCTTCGAGGGCCTGTAGTTCTTTTGGTTCAAGGACTCAGCAAAAACGAAACATGTTTTTCTACCATATGAAGGGTGGAGATGCTCGCAGTACTATCCATTTCCCCCGTTCAGAGCTACGCCTGAGACCATTCCCTGGTTAGCTGGTTTTGATGCATTGTCACTTCCGAGAGAGGTTGAAATTGAAAACTGAAATGGAATTGTACTTTTGACACCTTTTCACTTCAGCTTCTAAAAGAAGCTTAGAATACGCTGCGAGTGGTCTTCTTTTATAGCCCAGTATGTGGAAACCAACCTGATAAAACATATCTGGGATTATAAGCGGTAAAGGTTGTGGCATGTCTTAGGGGGTGTTAATTTTAAATGAGTGTTAGAGGGGCGGTGGAAGGCGAGTTATTCCTTAAACGTTTCAAATAAGTTTGCTCACCGGGGCGTGAATTTACAGTATAAAGAAGAGGAAAAGCAAAAGGAGAGGAAATTAGGAAGCTGCCATTCATGGGAAAGGTCTGATAATGTGATAATCGCATTGGGGAGTCAATTTGCCTAAAATTTGAATTTTGTAACCTTTATAACGGGTTCGAACGAACTGCAAGCGCTGCGCCAGTGCCATAACGTCGGCCAAACCAAAAATAACTTTTTGGATTGGACAATACAATTTATCCCAGTGTGGGTGATCTTATACATATATTAGCGGCGGATATCAAGCAAGGCGAGCAAGTGCGAAGCCCACGTACAGATGGCGTCGGGGCACTTGACATCAATATACAGGGACACTGTTTGGAAGGTGATAACCCGCTCACAGTGAAGGTACTCAAGAGGATAAGGACTAGAATGCATGCTTCAAAAAATAGAAATTTTCTGACATATGAATGGTGTGGATTGCGCCATGCACTCGTCTGAATCGTCCCATTTTAAACTCGATTGATTCTGTTTCACTTAAATACTTGTTGTAATTTCTCCCTAAAAGAACCGTGTCCATTAATTTGTGCCCTTTCGAAGTTTAAAATTTAAAAACACACTACGGCTTGCGAAAAATGGTGGGTATCTTTAAAAAATGCATTTACCATTAGGTTGTATAAAAGTTCTCAGCGTTTTGTGTGCTTTACTCTGAACTACTATAACATTCTCAAATCTTATCGGATTTAGTTAAAACAAGCACATTTCGAATTAACACGCGTTTGCAAACGGGCCACCCGTCGACTTATTCCATCAGCGAAAAAATTAGGCGGTCGAGATTCGACAAAATCCAGGAAAGCTGTTTCGGCTTGTTCCTGATTGGTGAAGGTTTTACTAGCGAGAAAGTTTTGAAAGCGTTTGAAAAGGTGGTAGTCGCTTAATGAGAGGTTTGGGAAAATATGGCGGGTGAGGCAGAACTTCAACCCTCAGTTCGCTCAATTTTCAAATAGTGATCTGTGAAACGTACGGGCGGGCGTTATCGTCCAAAGGAATCGGGCCTCTTCTTTTGACCAATGCTGGCTAAAGTTGACGCAACATTTGGGATGGTTCAGCTTCCACCAATTCCTTCAACTCGTCGTCCACGATTGCACTAGGTCGACCGCTACGGGAGTCGTCTTCGAGGCTGAACTCTCCGGTCCAAAACTTACTGAACCACTGGCGCACAGTGCTTGCTCCAACACTATTAGGCCCCCATACTTGATTGATTTGTCGGCCCGTCTCGGCCTTTGTCCCAACTTGAGGTGAAAATATAATATCGTTCGGAATTGCTCCTACGACATTGCTCTTTAAGAACAAAAATATAAAACAACATTGAAACATAAATTATTCAGTCAGATACAGCGAAAAATTCTGTACAAAAAGTAGCCTTAATGCCCAATGCAAGTTGAATTTCTATTTAATAATAGACGAATGAAAAACAATAACACAAAACGCTGACAACTTTCCGGACAACCTGATATTGTATTTCAAAGTTCTGACATTGCTGCTAGTAAAACATTTGGAGCTGTTTGAGACTCGTATGAAAGCACGGGATAGCGAAAATTCTGTGACGTGCAAATGGTCAAAATCGCGCAAGGTACTAGCCTGAAACGTTGCATTTCAGACTCGATTGATAGTGCATGGGCTGAATGCTTGTTACAATCTTATTACTGCCTGGCCACGTTAACCTGTGCTGTGCTCCTTTAAAGGTTGGAACTTGACAGTCACGTGAAAGACACGTGACATGTGATTTATTGATTCCACAATTTGCCGTTCTCGCTATTGCTCTAATAACGCTTTCTACATATCTGAGCCCATAACAGGAGTCGTTCCGACTCTAGGCTTTCCTTCGAGGAGAAGAAGTTTATCCTGAAGTGCTACTGGAAAATCGAAAACATCGTCGAAGTGCAGAGGCGATTCAGCGACTACTTCTCCAAAACATCACCCACTCGCGCCACCCATGCACAAACAATCGAGTCTGAAATGCAAGGTTTCAGGCAGAGGCATGGCGCGATCTTGACTGTTTGCACGCCACAGAAATTTCTAAACCCTGTGCTTTAGCATGTGTCTCAAACAGCTCCAAAAGCTTCACTAGAAGCAATGTTAGAACCTTTCAAATAGTACCTACATTTTTGGGGTACCCTGCATTTTTCGCAAGCGATAGTGTGTTTTTAAGTTTCGATCATTAAAAGAAGCTCACGAAGTTTAAACGACACGGTTTTTTAAGGAGAAATTACAACAAGTGTTTATGTGAAACGCAATCAATCGAATGTAAAATGCAAGAATTCAAGTGAGTGCAAACACAATCCACACCGCTCATATGTCAGAATAAGCATTCATACGACCCCTAAATTTCTTTGGTACCCTTACAAACCTTGAACAACTGTATCATCTTTCAAACAGATTTGATGAAATGACCTTCTCTCCCAAATCGCTAGTTGCGCCCGAATGAGTATTCGAACATTCGAATTCGAATGCTCGGAAAAACGCAATTTTCGAATGTGTTCGAATGCGAATGCTCGAAATATCGCAATTTTCGAATATATTCATTCGACCTTCGAATATTCGAAAGTCGTCGCTATTCGAATATATTCGGTTATTCGAAATTTTTGGGAGAGCACAACTATAGTACGCACCTGGGTATAAAAGCTACAGGCTCCTCACAGTTTGCATCCATACACGGACCAATGACATCGGCTCCATAGACGAAATCCAACTGAAGACTTACCCTTTCCTCCGAAACAAGAGTTTCACCTGAAAACGTTGTCATGTTTCTACTGCTTGTTTGCCTTTCCACGTCTATCAGTTCATCTTGCGGATCTTCCTCTTGTTCTTCCACCACCTCCAACTGTTCGTCTTCGTCAACTTCAAGTTGACGTGCTTTGAAGTCCTTGAGTATGCTGGCCATCCATTCGGCCAGCTTGATTTCTTTCCTCGAAGGTTCCCTGTCTAAAGGTGGGCCACACTTCAGCGTGAGCAGGTGGATCACCACTTCAGCATCGGCTACATTGTTGGTGTTAGGCTTCAGAAAACCTTCACCGGACCTCCGATTTCCAGATGACAGGCAAAGCTGAGGGAAAGAGTGTATCGATAGTCGTTTAAGTCAATTTGTGGAATCCACAGACCTTGTTTCACATTTTAACCACCTGTGGCATCATATCCTGGTCTTATTTGAAAATCCGAGCAGGAGGGGTCTTCTCGAGGTCATTGATCCATGTGGGAAACAAACTGTGAGGAGCCTGTAGCTTTTATATGCTGTCCGTATTGTGATGAGTGCTGCTTCATGCACTTTGTGCCTGTGTATCACTGGTTTGAACGCTCATAGATAGTGATGTTAAATACCACAGCATACAGCGGAAAAACTGCGCAAAAAAATTCTGAAAACGCTATAGACGTCAGGGTCCTTCCAATCTCAACCAATCAGACGAAATGCAAAAATGCAGCGAAGCAGGAGAGTCGAACCCACCTTACATGAAGCGATGTCACTCCGAGCCGCTTGCCGGCGGAGGCATCGCGGGCGTGCAAGACCCCGAACTCGTGAGGCGCCGATTCCATTGTGAATTCAAGGACCCGTTACTCCTTGGGTTTAACGACTTGGCAAAAAAGAAGCCATTTTTATACTAAATGAGTGGTTGGGAATCTTCCTATGTTACTCGCTCTCCCCGTTTACACATACGCTTCAGACCCTTCCCTATGAGTCAGATCCCCTGTAGCCTTAAATATACCATTCCATGGGGCCCTGCAAATCAAAATCCTACAAAACTCTTGCCGAAATTCTCGATCGATAACTTAATCACTATTCATGCATCCACAAGGCTAAGTTGACTCCAGCTTAATACGGCGATTGCTACTAAGTGCTCATAGATAGTCGTTTGCAAACACTGACGAAAACCCAACGCCTAACTCAATAATTTTTACGATCCGGTTTAAGAATAAGAAGTAGTGTGTTAGAAATAAATGGTGAATAAGCTCTGGTCTTCTCATTCGTCTTAGTTTTTCTGATCACTCCACCTTTCGACGTCGATTAATGATGCGACATCGCCTAATGCCAGTGGCAGCCGAATAACTCCACCAGAACTCAGTTTCCTTCTGTTACAGCGACCTACGTGTTCGCCGTCCCGTTGGTCAGTATCTCCTGCTTCTGTGGTTGTGCTGGACGAATTCACCCATGCAACATTTTGGATTACAGCTATAGGTAGTCATGTCTCTCTTCTATCGATGGCTAAGATCGGTCTGGCTAGCTATTGCTCCGATTCTAGCTCTTCTCTTAGCAGTTGGACTCCCCTTCCTATCGTTTTGCTCGAAATGTCCTTATGATAATTCCATATGGCAGTTGTATTCCAACCGAACCAGCGATCATAGCAGTGACTGACCATTTGGGAAGGCAGGCGACTACGGCATTTCAGGAAGTGCAGTCGCGGTCTGCTGTGCTATCGCACGTACCACTCTTCGCAGTCCAGTAGCGGTTGTGGAACAAGTGAAAAGGGGGAGGCTTGTTGCGAGATCGTCCTCGATTCCTACGAAAATCGGAACTTCACGGCGATCAAACTCAGTCAGCCGGACACTGTTGCCGTGTTCAGGTGAAAATCAGTTAGAAACGTGAAATTCATTGTGGTCCTTCCGTCCTATTGACCTTCGGAACAGTATGTCTCTTATGCTGTAGTGGGTAATTTTCTTTGCAGATATTCAGTCTACGAATCCACAGCAGACGGCTGGCGATTTGTGTTCGATGAGTATGTGCCGGTCTCACTGAACAAAGGTTCTTCCGTGTGGAATCATCACAGACGCCATACGTTGGACCTCTCTGTTAGCAGTAATCGGGCGTTTCGGGAAATGACACCCGGCATGTACTATGTGGAAAGTGGTAAGACTACTTGTGACTGTTGTGCGCACTCGTGTAAGTGTATTGGCCTCTTATCGCTGTGAATACCAGGTGTTCTTTGATTCTCATTTGTCGTAACATATGTTGCAGGAAGCTCGGATGTGTACGGGTATGTGTCTCTGAACGATATCGGCGAGTCTTCGCTGGAAAAACTTGGCTGGTTTCGGTGGGACAAGGGTCAGTGGGACATCCGACGAGGAGCCGCAAAGCTGCGTCAGGCACATGTACGTTGATATGGAAGGAATTTCACTACAGCGAGGCCTTATGGGCTTTCGGACAGTGTTATAGCTGAGAAAAAAGGGAAGAGTTCGTTAGAATCGCTTCATATACTGGTGAGGTAGAGTAACGCCCCTAATAAGAGGCAGCTCTCGACCTGACCTTTCTTCGGGAACCGGCCGGCCTACCTTTGCACCCATACATTCTGGTTAGGTTCTTAAAAAACACTGCTCCATAACGCACACCGTTTCTGTGGTTTGCGCTCAAGGTGCCTCCCTATGTAACGTGGCTGGGTCTCATACAGAAATAGAAGAAGAGCATGGCCTGACTTCGGACTCGGTGGCTTGGTGCTGGGTGTTAGGAGAGGTGCACACTTCCATCGCGGCGCTCAGTCTACAGTATATCGACGACACTGTCGGTGTCGGTGGGCGGGTGCTATGCAGTGCGTCACAACGCTGTCGCCGACCGCGTAGACGACAACTTGTCGCCTTGCACAGCACAGCGACAAGTTGTTGCTGGCCATCGGGCCGCATCTGAAAAAGGCACCACTTCTCGTTTCCTGTTCTTATTGAACATTGGTGGTACTGTAGAATGGAGCTATCCCTGAGCCTCATATGTAATTCGATGTAATTGGCACAATTGAGACTCCAGTATTCTTTATCGGCGAGCTTTCGCTGCTTAACAGCTTCCTCAGGCCTTTAATAACATTGCACATAGTGATACCATCACCAAACTATGCAATAATAATAATGGTAAAACACTAACCAAGCAGGTCTCGCTAACAGAGCCTCACCACAGCGATGCTCCTTACAAATAAAGTTACTGTAAACAACGTTGCCACTGATCTTCTCAATCACTACATGATAAGCCTCAGTGCTATCTGCGCTAACTCTCTGTCGAACATACCTTTTACCCGTAACAGAGATGTCTCCACCCTCCTCTCCTCCCTGAGTCATGCGCTGTTAAACGCCTGCATTGCTGAACGCCGTCAGCGAAGAGGACAATGCATTCGCGGCATAACTACAACTAAGGAAGCTCTCTGAAGTCTAATTAATCCAATTGTATGGCGAACAATCTCTGGCAAAAATCAAACGCTATGCTCAAGGATCAGAGACCACGAACGAAGAAAGCTACAAGGGAAACTCGCATATTTGAGCTCCCGTGCGTCGTCTCAAAATCAGCACTTTATCAAGCCAAATGTGACACCACCAAAGCGTTGCACAATTATTGGTACGGATAAAGTTGACGAGGAAATGACAGCTGCACTCAATTTGGGACCATTATTTGCTGTTGCCACTGCTGCGAATCAAGAGGTTATGGATTCAGTAATGTGCGGCTTCTACAAGTTTGCCCATCAAATTCGTTGGCGAGAAAATTCGCATCCAATTGTTTTGGATAGAATGTCATCTTTCATCGCGTCGATACCGCTTCCGCAAACTACTGTGTTAGCGCCGAAACCAGCACCTACGCTGGAGCCTACCCTGACGACACTTCTACTGAATCTGATGACATCATACTCCAGTTAAACCTCGTCAAAATTTGGAGAGAATCTAACTGAAACTGAAAGACGCGGCTTGAAAAAGCTGCCTGCGTTACGAAAGGAGCTTCGATTCAATGTTAGCGACAAAGGTGGCGACTTCTTTGTGATGACGCAAACGATGGACAATGATCTTGCACATCGGTGTCTTTCCGATGAAGCAACTTATGGAAGATCCTCTTCGCGTGATTTTGAGAAAATATGCGAAAAACTGCGAAACACATCAAAACGAGCGCTGGGCAGAGAAATGAACACGAAACCAGTTAAACGTTTCAGTCTGGCATGTCCGGTTGTACCAACGTACTACGCGCTGGTCAAAACACAAAATACCAGAAGGACTTGATCTGCGTCACGCTACTTCGGAAGCAATCAGAACACGACCAATCATTTCCTCGTGTGAAGGACCATCAGACAGGATTAGCTGGTTTCTCGTGAAGCTGCTTTCTTCGCTGCTACATCATGTAGCTGCACACATAGTCAATGTGGAAGAGTTTATTACAGCCCTAAACAGGTGCGAGATTCCGAGTGATGCATGCTACGCAAGCTTCGATGCCGTTTCTTTGTACACCAATGTTAACAACACTGAGGCCATTAATGCTGTGTTAGAACTTCTTCGTCGACATTATGAAGAAATTCACACTTTCGGAAGGACTGAGGAAGACATACAGGCACTGCTCGAGACCATTCTGGAGTGCAACATCTTCCAGTTTGACGGTGTATTCTATGCACAGAAACGCGGCCTTGCTAAGGGCTTGAGGATTGCTCCATAGTTAGCTATCGTTTATTTGGACCGTATCGAGAGAAGGTCACTGACGCAAGGAATTGTATTCTGCAAGCGTTACATAGACGATGTTTTCGTTATTGGCTCCACCGCTCTTGATCCTGGATACGACACTTGATAATCGCAACATTTGCGACCCTAATATCCAGTTCATGGTAGAGTCTCCCGATGAAAATGGATTTCTCCCGTTCCTTAATACCAAGGTTCGCATCTGCCATGGCCGCAAGGAATTCGTTTGGTACAAGAAACCTGCTTCCCAGAGTCTTTTCTCCACTCCCGAAGTGCACATCCCTTGTACATGAAAGTGAATGTGATAAGAAACCTTATCGCCACGAAGGATAAAACGTGTACTGAAGAATCTATGGAAGCAAAGGCGAACATTTCGAGAATACTGGAAGAAAATGGCTACACCACAGCAGAAGCCAGGTCCTGGCGACCACATTTCATCCCAGCTGAGTTGTGAAAGCGTCAGGACTTCCAGTTAAACTCGTTTTTCGACCACCGCCAAATCTGAAGAGCCTGCTTACTGCATCAAGAATCTATGAAGAGAAATGTGGCCGAAACAACTGCCCCTATTGTACGACCAATGAAATCTGTCAACTACGTGGCACTGTGTATCAGGTCGCATGCGAAGGCTGTGGTCAGAACTATATAGGAGAAACGATGCGGCCGCTTTACAGACGCCTGGACGAGTACGTGAGCATGGCGAGCATTGCGAACCCCGCTTCTTATCCTATGAACAGCTTTTCGCCACACCGCACTCTCCACCACACTCATGAAGCCCCTCCTGCAATCAAAGTTAACGTATTACACCGCTCACTGATAACCCCGCTAGAAAAGAAGCTGCTCGAAGCCCTTGCAATAAAGAGGCTAAACCCTTAAATCAACAATAGGGATGAGCAGACCGAGGCGCTGAGGCTTATCATATAGTGATTGAGAAGATCAGTGGCAACGTTGTTTACAGTAAGTTTATTTGTAAGGAGCATCGCTGTGGTGAGGCTCTGTTAGCGAGGTCTGCTTGGTCAGTGTTTTACCATTATTATTATTGTATAGTTTGATGACGGTATCACTATGTGTAATGTTATTAAAGGCCTGAGGAAGCTGTTAAGCAACGAAAGCTCGCCGATAAAGAATGCTAGAGTCTCAATTGTGCCAATTACCTCGAATTGTTGGTACTAGTAAACTACCTCGCTTTTTATTTAATCCATTGTGGATCGCGGGGTCCGTATTTCTTGCCGTTTGATAGCATGCATGTGCTAAGTAACATTATTGCATGGCCTGGAGAACGACTTAGAGAAGAGCCAGAAACGAAGCCACCAATAAACATCAACTTCGAGCGTCGAGCAGCCTTATCAATCGAACAGACAAAATGAAGCACGGAGGACCATCTATTTTGAACAAACTAGTAAACCAGTCTTTTTAACTGCAATTAAACAAATGCGGCTCATCCCATATGCGCATTGCCTTTTTTAAAGAACTTCATCCTGGGGTTCCGTATTCTTTCGCTCTGTATTAGTGTTCTGCTTAGCAAACACTGTTATGCTTGTTTTTATAAGTAAATGGTCTTAATGATTTATTTATTAGTCAATGAATAAATGTCGGTTGTTGTTCCCGTTCATTTTTCAAATGGTCCTTCGACCTCACTGAAATTAAGAGATATTTTCCTTAAAGGTCGTGCATGGCGAGAAGGGCATTGTAGTCCATTTTCACGATAAGTTCACTGTATTTTGATTGAAGAGGAAAGTAAATTTCGCTGAAGCTGTTGAGGCAGTATTTGCACAGACTGACCAGACTGACTGCAGAACGTTTTCTTCACTGAATGCATGGAGCAGACTTACTTCGCCTCCATCGACGCCGACTACCTCGTGTTCAACATGAATAACAACAGCGAGATGCGCCATGTCGACATGGGTAACTCTTCGCTTTCGAATTCTGAGCTCACGCATTTAATTAATCGAGCACTTTGTCCGCTGCATCTGATAGGCGATATCGGTCCGCCAATGTTAGTCTGTTGTCGAGTACCACATCTGGTTAGTGGCCACAAACTTCATCTTCACGCTGATCTTCAGGACGGTCAGTGAGCTCGGATCCTTGGATTGATGCCGTCAAATTCCTGGGTCGCTCAGTTGTCGTCGAGCATGCGGAAGGAGTCCATATCATCGTGAGTCGTCGACGTGGACCTTCAGTGCCATATTCATGTGGTCCTTTGTAATTAGGCACTTCCTGATGTTAAAATCCGTATGACAGATCACTCCCAAATGTCTCCGTCAAATGTCGCTCGTCTATCGCTTGTGGTCGTCACAACGATGGTTTTCTCACAGAAACACTAGTTATAGATGAATGTGATCACAAAGACGCGTCCCAAGATTCTCAGACATCCCTCCGAGTTCAGCGGTTTCGACGGTTCAATACACATGGACGAACACAGCAACCGATACATGAACATCACTTTCTATGTAAGTTCTTAAATCATATCGCAAGGGGCATTTGTGGCTGCTCAATGGTTCCATTGACGCTCAGCTTAGCTACTGGTACTCCCCGAGTCTTTTCGAAGTGGAGACTATTCCGCGGTACGAGGCACACAAATTAGATAGCAGGTTTGTAGTACCAAAGCAACTCGAAAAGGTGAGGCAAACAGTGGAGTTGCTGGAGTCGTGTGTGAGCCCTTGTCGCTGGAATCCGCCTCTTCCATGCACATCCATACACAGGGCGAGGCTAAATTCGAATAAAAGAGGGCAAGACGATGGGGCTGGCATTGAATTCTCCCGGCGATGGTCTATCCGCCGGTCATGTTTTCGTGTGCACCGTCAACAGCATGGATCACGGTAGGGAAGTGAGCCCAACCCAACACATTTTCTCAACTGCTGCTCCTTGTGAGTGAGGCCTTACTTAGGAGGTTCTCACAAAATTTCACAAGCACCACAACTCGTAAGTTGCAAAGTCGCTTGAAGAGATGCAGTCTTACGGAAATAGCCACTGTTTAGAATGCAGGCTTCTCTCCAATAGCTGAAATCACTCGTTGGAGATTACAGGAATTCATTATGCATACCCCGTCACTCGTTTCTTTTGAGCATCGTGGTGATCCATTGCAGCTGCCGCTAATGCACTAATTTCAGAATGCGCGCGGGACCATTCTCGGAAATATCTACGGGAACGAATCGAAGACGGAGAATCATGGTCAAGGAAGGGTCCACGTCCCATGTGGGTTTCATTCAGTTAAGTTTTCATTTCAGCTGTTCATATTTCTCTGCTCGCCAATGGCTAACTGAGTTCAGTGGGGGACTCCAAACTGAGGAACGTCACAACCCGGATATCGATGTCGTCGTCGATCAACAGCACTCAATTCGTCTGTTTCCATCCTAAAGGCGATCTCGATGGGGAAATCTGCCAGTGGTGTGGGTGAGTTGGTGAGCTTATAAGGCCGACCCGTGCTGGAGCTAACCCACAGAATGAAGACGGTTGAGATTCTACGCCGAACGATTGAGGAAGACCTCGACGATTGGTGAAGAATTCAATCGAGGCAAAGACTCTTGCATCGGGTAAGTTTCGTGCGCAATACGGCTTGTTCCGTGTAATAATTGGGAGGAAAACTTTTCAGGGGCCAGATTCATCAACCGCTTACCGCCCGCTAACGGTGAAAATACCGTCAAACCTGATGCTAGTTAATGTCATATCAGGAGGGGTTTGGCGGTATTTTCGCGGTTAGAGGACGGTAAGCGAGCGGTTAATGAATCTGGGCCCTCTCATTCCATTCTACCAACTGTTATCATTCACTTATCCACTCAATTCGCCATCTACCACAGGGGTGGCGAGGCGGAAGCAGGGAGATAGTTTAGTGCATAGAAGCGTACAATAGTTTCAGTTGCAACAAGGAATCTGCAGACAGGCACTCGTGGCAGACAATGATCGGCGCATTGAGCCCCTTCCTCTCGCTGCTCTCGGAGGATCTCGTGGCCGCTCTCTTTATCGCTTGCGCCATTGTTCTCATTGCAGTGTTGTGTCTGGTTGCATGCTGTGTTTCCAGATCAATTCGCTGTGTCCACCGAATTAGTACCTGCATCTGCAGCTGCGCCCATTGTGTTCTGAGCCGTTGATTTTACCTCTTTCGAGTAGCACATCTTCCCTTAATGATTACCATCAGTTCGAAGACCAAAGACCCAAAAAATTGCTCAAATTCTGAGCGGATTCGAAAATCCAAAGTTGACTCTTGATAGAAACTCGTTGACGCCGCTGATTCTTTATTTGAATCCCTTCTAATCTTTGTCATCAATTGTGCAGGCTGACATGCGTAATCTATTCATCCTCTCCCTCGTCACTCTTGAAACCTCAACATTAAGCAAACTTTAATAGGGTAACTAAAACTTGTTTGTTAAATTCATCGCCTACTTGGTTTTGTTAACAAAGAGTCAAGCGATCTGCATCGAGGATTAGCGTACAGACACGTTCTAAAAGATCTAAAAGCTTCTATGAATAGGACCTTCTTCAATCACGGCCGGGCGCAAGTGTCAGTGAATATACTTATGTTTAGAGGCTCTCATCTTTGTTATTGCCTTCCTATATTTTTCGTATGGTATTTTAGTAAGTTGCAGTTATATCTCTAGCAACACTGCCACAAAATTGAAGTTGACTTTTTGAGTTCGGATGTGCGTTGAACCAGACGAGATTAACTATTTTTCGAAAAGTGTTTCGACAACATTTTTTAAACATTGAGGTACTGGAATGAACCCACAAACGAGGATTATCCGAAACACTACATAGCAGCTATGAAAATCGGGCGTTGGTTTGTGCTCGTCTACTTTTTGTTGCGTGTTTTTGGTTTTAAGCAAAACTCTAAGTGTGTAGGTAAATTGCACATGATGTCACTGTGTTTATAAATGATTTAATGCTGCATATTCTCTATCAACGGGGGGCTTGAGGAGATTTCAGGAGCGTGAAGAAGGCGAAGAATATCAGACTCCGTGTCTACCTATTCAACTTTGCTGTTTTCCTAGGCTAACGTACGCCTCAGAGACCTGGGCCGTACGAAAGCAGGATGAAGTCGAGAGGACGACGCACAGAGTGACACGACTCGGGCAAATGAGAGAAGGTCTCCGGAGATATGGGCTTCGTCGACGTTCGAGGATCAGAGATGTCGCATGGGCCAATTCGCCGAAAATTAGGTGGGTCGGCCATATAATGCGATTCGCAGACACCCGCTGGACGAGAGCCGTCACCGACTGGATTCCGCGGGATGTCAAGAGAACACCAGGACGCCCACCAACGCGTTGGTCGGACTTCTTCGTGAGCGCCCTGAACGACCTCTATGACGCTCTTCGTGTCCCTCGAGCGAGGAGGATCCATTGGAGCACTCTGGCACGCGACAGGGACGAATGGAGACGCTGCTGGCGCCCGCTCGAGCAAGTCGATGATCAACGAGACGATAGGTGGTAAGGTAATTCTCTATACATTTAAATTGCCTTCGTAGTATCCCGTAGAAGCAGAATGCTTGGCTGGTTCCGTAAAAAAAATGACTAACGACGTCCGTTATCCTTAGAATCTCTCCTCTGCTCTTCGCTGTTGTCAACTCCTTCACAGATTTGAAAGATCAAAACGATCCACGAAAATAACAACCTGATGCGGCTCGATTATCTGTTTGCATGCCTCTCCATTTCCTGACACATTGCTGTTGTTTCTGTTCTGTTCAACGAAGAAATCTGATTTTACTTTGCACTTTCCATACATCCGCCAATGCGCAATGATGAGGCGGCGGACCTAACACTAATCGTAAGTTGGTATCCAGAGCCGTGCGGTCTAGCGACTTGCAGTGTTGGCCGGCCACTGCTCGTTTTCATCAGGCTACCTTACCCCAGACCCTGTATTTGGAAACTAATTTCACTTGATGTGTGAGACTGCTTTTTCCTCTTGATTGAAGGTTCTTCTCATCGGATTGCTAAGGTTGAAAGATTAGGTTGATCTGTTGAAGTTTTATTTCGCTTTATTCAGCGACTCTCGATCTTTGATACATCGTGTCCACTGTGTTTCATTAACTGCTTTAGCACACAGCCTTGGTGGAAACAAATAAGCCTCCTTCAAGCACCTGAAGCCTCCTCAGTGAACAGGATCGTGTTCGGAATTTGAAACGACTAATAAAACCCAAGCAGAGAACGAGAATTCCTTAGAAAAAGTTGATCACCCTGAAACGTCGACCAGCAGACGGATTCATCAACGACTTACAGCAATTTGACAGAGAAATTACAGCCGAAATTCCTGATAGCGCGAATACATCGCTCACCATACATATCTCTTGATAAGCCGCGCTATCGAGGATTTCGGCTGTAATTTCTCGGCTAAATTGCTGTAACTCGTTGACGAATCCGGCTCCTGGACTTGAAGCGACTGTTTGCTGTAACTTATGCTTGTGGTTTATGAAGAATTACATCAGCCTAAAAAAGCTAACTTTTAATGTTGCAGAGTGGCATTTATTTTTCTTGTCGACAATAGTGGGCAGTCCTTATATATGTAATAGAGCAGCGCAACAGTGGTGATCGAAAAAATGTCTTGAATGCTGACTATTGCAGGTGTACCATGTTTTCGATACAAACTGCAAGAATACTGTCATAACGATGTTTTGTTGCGATCAAAACTTCTAGCGCCAGGCGGGACTCGAACCTGCACCTCCCTCTAACCTCGATACCAGCCACTTGAGGCTTAATGAAACTGATTTGAATCGTTTCTATGAGGACCATCAGCTTAACTGGTTCCATGCTGATATCAGCGGCCAGCTCATCCCGGATACGGGTGGGTGCTGGTCGGTCCCACGAGGTGTGGATGTTGCGTTCGATCAAACGGCGCCGGTGGTGTAATGGCGTAGAGCATTCCCGCCCGGTTAGAGGGAGGTGCGGGTTCGAGTCCCGCCTGGCGCTAGAAGTTTTGATCGCAACAAAACATCGTTATGACAGCTCACAACCTCGATACCAGCCACTTGAGGCTTAATGAAACTGATTTGCAAGAATACTTTCCAGCATTAGCAAAATTTATCTTTTACGGTAGGAGTAGCTAAGAACTCGCAACACGTACAGCTTGCAGGTTTTGTCTACGCGTGTTCACGTCCAAAACCTAAACTGAGTTGCTCGAGATACGACAGCCCATCAGCCTCAGAAAACTATTGTATTTGGAGCTCGATAAGCGTATAGGCCCGCACTATTGACGTCGAGTGCCATATGGTTTAGTCAGTGCAGATAAACACGGATCAGACAGCGATCGCTCGATGAGCGCAGTTCTAAACAATGGACGGAAGGTCAGCCATAGCGGAACTTTGCACATCCGGGGTGAGGTGACGGCTAAGAGCTCGATCTAGGCGCGTTATAAGTAGCAGCACTGCACAAGCGATTGGACGATGAACCATCCTGAAAGAGCTCGCAGATCTCTGTGCCATGAGGTTGTTAGGTGGAACTACTTCTTTCAAGACGAGAGGGTATGGCGTTTTTTGCAGATCTCGGTCGACTTGCGCTTGAGAAAAGGAGAACAATGTGAACAACAAAGGTCATGCTGGTGAGGCTCATTCTGCGCTAGCTGACAGCACTAATTCTAAGCACTCAGCAAACTCCACAGAATATATAGAAGAAGCATGAAGCAAGCAGGAAGCATACATCAAGGACCAGCAGCTGCCTCTCACTATCAAATTCTTCCATATTTTGTTATCATCTCGATGAAAAAGCATAGCAGGCTCCTGCGCAGAGATCGATCAACCACGTAGACGGTCTTCTCCTCGCAATAAAATTGCAAACAGCAAGACCACTCTGGTGAGAAAGCATAATAGAAGCCTTATCTTCTTCACAGCGTCTCCCTACTATCCACAAAGACCTCGACAGACTTACCGAGTGATGCTGAGTAGGTTGACGATTGGCGTGCTGGTCAACCTGTCATGCGTTCATCCTATATGACAACATTCCCTCTTCATACTACCATCGCTCAGACGATATAGTTTGCTTAAGAAGCCCTAATAATCCTATAAGGCTGCACACTGGAAGTCGTTTTTGCTCCGAGCGTTTAGCTGGAGGCTATAATACTGCTCCTGCTTCAGAATATTAGCTATGTTACCGATGATGAAGTTGTTTATTTTCAGCCAGTGATGAAGACGTGATTAAAAATTGAAGGGAGAGGCGAAACTATTCAAAGATCATTCAGAGTATGTTTTAATCGGCCATACGCAATGCTTTCTATGGCACATTGATGGGACACTGTGACACCAGTCGTTGGAGGAGTATCTTCCAACTTAGCAAGCTTGGTAACCTACTGCAGCACAAGCTCAGAGCTGATACAATGCTCAGCTGGCTGGGCATCGGTGATGCACTCTACGGCTGCGAGTCAACTTTTCAGGCGACTGAGCGGATTCATTACCCATTTCCATTTCCGGTGGTTTTTGGCCCATCCGTTTTGTTGTCCAGCTACGAGAAAGATTATTTGCGCTTGGCTCCCAGACGGAGTGGATCTAACTATGAGTTCGCTCGTTCCAACTAACCATAACTCTTCGACTCCTCCGGGTAGGCAATTTTGTTTTCTGAAACCCACTGGACGCTGAATTGTTTATCGACTCAAGCATTCGAACTACTCCGTTGAGACCGCTTACTGTTGGAAGTATAATGCATTCATTGCACTTCACAAGGAAAACTGATTAGGACCAACGTTATCACTACATTCTTTATGTTCGTGGTCTGCTCGTTTGACTGCATGAGGTGATCGTGTCCCTTCAGCTATAGCCCCTCTCAAAACACCAAGCAAGTACCGCAGTTTTGAAATGAGTATAAGCAAAAAGAAAGCAGAATCAACGACCTACAGATAAGGGAAGAAGCAGTCCTACAGACAGAGTTGTTTTCACTCAAATGGCTTTTTATGAACATTTTGTATTCTGTTTTCACAGGTACGTGGCAGAAGTGGAAACGCATTTGGACGCAGGCTCGAATCAACCCCTTTTAGAGGTGTTAATCCACGTACCTGATCCGTCTCCTTCCGTGGGAAATGTTATAAATTTTAGAATATGCGTTGGGTCTAAGCATTGATTTGCATCAGCTTACCGATGAAGAGACCAACGTTTTTTCTCTCGGACAATCCTACTTGTTAAGTTGCCGTCTAACTGTGAAACTAACCGTAAGAAACGTTTTGTGAACAGGCTTTATTCGGGGGCATCTCGGTGCAACTTCAGAGCCCGAAAAAGACAGGAGATAACTCAGGGATTGGTTGACCAAGGATCAGCACCAGAAGTTCTTATAGCGAAGCGTGCCCGTGCGTTGTCGAAGAACTGGGTGTGGTTCACTTAGGTGTCGAAATTGGCCACATCCTGGAGATCCTTCCCTTACTCAGTCTATCTTGTCTTGGATACTCACATGGGCTAAGTGACATAGAGGACTTGCAGTGGCAGTCCAAAGATTCGAATGATGTGAGCCCTATCACCTCCTGCATCGGAATTTCGAGCTCTATCGAATCAGTCAGAAACGGATCCTGCCTCAAAAAGCCTTAAAGCGAATTCTATTTTTCAGGTGCTGTTTAATTTTCGTTTAATAATAGTTTCTGTTCATATCAGGATTAACTGCGAAGCATGCATCCAGTCCATCATTGCGCGAAGAATCCGCTTACAAGGAAAGGCTCCCAGCTCAAGGTGAGCTTTTGCGATGCCATTTTGGCAGGATGTAGGGCTCTGTTAGCGAAGTCCAGAACCACAGTTAGTTTTTGCTGAACTCCTTATTAAGGTCTTGAAAAGGAGGTCTGAAAGCGTGTGCGTAACTATCATCAAACCCTACGACACCTCACGAGATGTGCCTCGGTGCGCAGTTGGTAGAAGTGTCGCCTAATATGTAGCAGCAAGCCTCAGGGGTTTTGAGATCGAGTCCGCGTACTGCCGATATCTTTGCACACATTCGTTTGTTGTTATTAGCTTTCTCAATATTAAGGGAGTCAATTTTAGACCATCAGTGCCTAAAGCAAACCAAAGCAGTCTATTTGCGCCTTCATAAGTGCTAATTTTTCAACAGTGCCTATCTGCACCATTTTATTTCTCTGAAAATAAAAAATCCTGTTTTGCTCTTCCCTTTTAGTTAGCAGCTATAGTACAAAGCTATAGTATCTATGAAACAAGTAGAACAAAAGTGCTTGTCACACCAGCAACATCCTACAAAAGCCAGTGAGGAACAATCTTTTCCCTGGCCAGGAAGGACCACTTCTTCTTCGTTGAACGCGTAATCTGTGGGTGTAGTGAAGGGTCCTAGGTGAACATCGACGTATCCAGCAGCCATCGAAGCGTATGATAGAAACGGCAGGAACACCGGAGGGAAAGAGAGTGACATCCTTCCTCTGCCCAGCGATTGAAAATAAGGGCCTGCAGCAACTGCTCGAACGATAACCATTCTGTAATCAGTGCTGTGAGAAGTCACGAGAAGGTGCTCTTTCACAGAATCTCTTCTTCCAATCGTGTTTGCCGTCAAACAGGACTGATTTCTCTAACGATGATTGTTCACTGTTGTCTTCCTCCTCACAGTCTCATCTGGTTTCCAGTCGAAATTCACCTCCTCATTGAAACGCACCCATGAAACCAACTTGATGCTACATGTAAAAAGGTTCCATTCTCTAGCCTGGACTGCCTCTTCTTCCTGGCAGTCGATATCTTCATAGATGGCTTCCAGGAGGTTTTTATGGCACACGCAACAGCAACCTCTCCTTGTGGGAGAAGTGAAAAGCAGTCGGCCGACAAAACGTTCAGCTGAGAACGACATTTTTAGTACACTTGTGTAAAGGTATGGCCGGGTTCATAATATTCAACCGTAAGCTACGCGCATTTACCCTGGTGGTGAGGTATGATATGGTGGTGGTGCATTGCTGAGAAACTAGCACATATGAAGGCGCAAATAGACACCTTCCTTGGTTTGTTGTAATCATTCATGGCCTAAAATTAACTGCTGTGGTCATGAGAAAACGTAATAACAACAAACTGAAACGTGCAAAGATATCGGTAGCACTCGGGCTCGAACTCAAAACCCCGTTGACATGCTTTCATGAGGCGGCACTCTTACCACCTGCGCCGCCCAGGCACGTCTCACAGGGTGTCGTAGGGGTTGATGATAGTTGCGCACAAGCTTTTAGACCTCCTTTTCAGGTCTTTAAAAACCGTTCGACAAAAACTAACGGCGGTTCTGGACTCTGCTCACAGAGTCCTACATCCTGCCAAAATGACATCGCAAAAGCTCACCTTGTGTTGGGAACCTTTCCTTGTCAGGAAGAGGAGAGACCTTTTAACAGAATTCCAATTTCATTAGTTTCAACATGATATCCCTTAAGTATTTCATAAGTCTGAATTGTCTATGAAGCCTTATAAAGCGCAGTACGATATCTTTTGAGACAAAGAATGAATCGGTAGTTCACGAAAACTAATGCTCACCAAATTAAATAGGCAATATGCCGGCATGATCAAGGTCACCTTCACCAACTAGTGAATTGGGAAACACTCATGAAATATTTTCAGAAAATTCAAGCACTAGATTCTTCTTATGAAGTTCACTGACTATCAACTCGAACACTTCCTGCAATTTAAAACTGGAAATGTGTTCTACGTTAGTCTATAGATGTTGTCTTTCTGGGCTGAAAGATCACAATTTAGTTTTTCAAAAAAGTTGAGCACTTGAACTTCTGTTAAAAGGTCTATTGGATTGCAAGCTGTTACAACGATGTTTTGTTGCGATCAAAACTTCTAGCGCCAGGCGGGACTCGAACCCGCACCTCCCTCTGACCGGGCGGGAATGCTCTACGCCATTACACCACCGGCGCCGTTTGATCGAACGCAACATTCACACCTCGTGGGACCGATCAGCACCCACCCGTATCCGGGATGAGCTGGCCGCTGATATCAGCATGGGACCAGTTAAGCTGATGGTCTTGATAGAAACAATTCAAATCAGTTTCTTTAAGCCTCAGTTGGCTGGTATCGAGGTTGCAAGCTGTTACAACGATGTTTTGTTGCGATCAAAACTTCTAGCGCCAGGCGGGACTCGAACCCGCACCTCCCTCTGACCGGGCGGGAATGCTCTACGCCATTACACCACCGGCGCCGTTTGATCGAACGCAACATTCACACCTCGTGGGACCGATCAGCACCCACCCGTATCCGGGATGAGCTGGCCGCTGATATCAGCATGGGACCAGTTAAGCTGATGGTCTTGATAGAAACAATTCAAATCAGTTTCTTTAAGCCTCAGTTGGCTGGTATCGAGGTTGCAAGCTGTTACAACGATGTTTTGTTGCGATCAAAACTTCTAGCACCAGGCGGGACTCGAACCCGCACCTCCCTCTGACCGGGCGGGAATGCTCTACGCCATTACACCACCGGCGCCGTTTGATCGAACGCAACATTCACACCTCGTGGGACCGATCAGCACCCACCCGTATCCGGGATGAGCTGGCCGCTGATATCAGCATGGGACCAGTTAAGCTGATGGTCTTGATAGAAACAATTCAAACCAGTTTCTTTAAGCCTCAGTTGGCTGGTATCGAGGTTGCAAGCTGTTACAACGATGTTTTGCTGCGATCAAAACTTCTAGCGCCAGGCGGGACTCGAACCCGCACCTCCCTCTGACCGGGCGGGAATGCTCTACGCCATTACACCACCGGCGCCGTTTGATCGAACGCAACATTCACACCTCGTGGGACCGATCAGCACCCACCCGTATCCGGGATGAGCTGGCCGCTGATATCAGCATGGGACCAGTTACAAAACATCGTTGTAACAGCTTGCAACCTCGATACCAGCCAACTGAGGCTTAAAGAAACTGATTTGAATTGTGTCTATTGGATTCTTCGTGGAAATGTGGCCTGGGCATACCTCGCATACCGCATACCTTAACCCTATCAGGAAGAACTGATATTTAACAAAGAGCAATGTCTGAAGAATTCGTCTTCAGGGTTGTTGAGGAAGGATCCTTTTCTCGCTTGGGTCACCATCGCCTCAACGGCGAGAGCTGTCTTGGTTCAGTGCGAAGCAGCGAGTGTCACGGCGTGAGTCGGCAGATCTCCCCTCCCGCTGCATGTATGTCCAATTACAACAGAACTCTTGCTCAGTTCACGACAGGGGTAGATCAAGCCAGTGCTGCATAAAATTTTGAACTTCGTGAAGCACAAAATGTGGTATAGAGCCGCTTTAATGCTCCGCCCCCCAGGCTCAAGCGTGGGGTTCGATTTTTGCTGAAAATTTACGACCACCCCCCTCCGAAGCGGAATTCGTACGACCCCCTCCCTCCTTCTTCCACTGTTTTATTCCTTATATATCTTGACTTCTTCAAAGTTTTATGTGCATTTTGAACCCTTTAATAGGTTCTTATTTTCAGGAGCTGCTTCGACACAATAGAACAATGAAAAGAGGTTACTGAATAATAATACTTTGATGGCATAATAAAGCTGAATACTATTAGGTTGGAAAAAAAGTCTTTTCATTTTTTTCAAAGATTTATTACTTCACAACTGCAAAGTCAAATCAATTGAGATAAACTCTATTTTGTCCCACTACACTTCTCCAAAGACTGGGTAATTTTCCAATTCCTCTCGCTTAAAAGACTGCAGTTCTGGAGTCGAACCATTGCTGAATCCAATTTTTGAGGTCTTCATCCGTTCCAAAATATTTCTCTCCAATTTCTTGCTTGAGAGCACGGAAGAGATGGTAGTCGACACAAACGAGGTTAGGGCTATACGGTGGATGCGGCATTACCTCCCAGCTCATCTCCTTTATTGTTTCTCTTGTGAGTCTTGCAACATGTGGTTTTGCATCGTCATGCAGGATCATCACCTTCGACTTCTCCGGCCTGTTTTCTTAGAGAGTTGCGACGACTTTGTGGAGTTGGCCACTGTATGTGGCAGCAGTAAGTGTCTCTCTACTTCTGAGAGTTTGCCGATAAATCACTTCTCTGATATCCCACCAAACACTCAAGAGCCCAATGTTCACGAACACTTCCTTTCGTGAACATTGGGCTTGAGATCAGACTTAGGGCTCTCTTCCTTTTGTACCCATTGCCTTTTCCTCGGAAGTTGGCACACAGAACCCAGGACTCTTCGCCTGTCACAATCCGCGGAAGAAACGATTTTCTTCCTTATCTGGACAAAACAGAAGCAGCGATGGAGAGCCGTCGACCTTTCTGAGTGTCTGACAGGGCATGTGGAATCCAAGCTCCAAATTTCCATGAAAGCCAAGATTCTTCAGATGGATTCCTACTATCCTATGAGACACTTCGAGCTTCTCTGCCAGCTGACGTGTCGTCTGCCAACTATCGGTACGAAGAAGGTGGAGTAATTCAGTGTCGTCCTATTCAGTTGGCCTTCCTGACCATGCTTTGCCCTCAGTGAATAATCTCCCTTTAAATACTTTCCGAACCACTCATAACAGGCGCGATGGGTAGTAGATCCCAAGCCATATATATGGTCAATTTGGTCTGCTGCCTGACGTGCTGTGGATTCCTTAATGAATTCATGAAGAATGCCGTGCTGAAAATGGCCATGAGGTAGATCTGGCAATGAGTCCGGAAGATTGGATGGATAACGAATTACAAGAAGAGTCTTAACCTGTGTCCGCGTGCGAACAGTAGACAAGTGTGATAGGATTACGAAATCAGCAATCAACATTGGCTAGTGCGCTTACAAGGGGAATGGTAAAAAAAAATTCGAAGTGTGAAGAGACTTTTTTTCCAACCTAATATTTCTCGACACTTTAAATAAAGATTTTCTGGTAGCAGTCTTCCAATCATCACTGTTTATTTTGTGCAGGTGTTTTTTTTTCAGGACGTCATGGACACGACACTTTTTTCTACCTGAAGAAGCGACGTCTGCATCTGAAATTGTGCTCTGAAATAGTACTGTATAAAATTTTGAGTGTTACCTTCTGATGACGAATTAAGTGCTGCTCCTGGATTTTTTTTGAAGCGCTCATCGAATCGACTACGGAGCGGCAAACGAATGGTGGACGATGGAATTCCCATGGAAATAATGTTCTGCCATCCTAAGGAAACATCATAAAAATCAAAATGAAGCCTACAGCCTAAAGCCCTGTGCATCGTCCAACAAAAAAAACAAGCTTCTCCGCAACGATGACGGAGCTGCAATGACGATATGATTAGAATGGATCGTACACAAAATCCTAGTTTTTCATGAAAAATTATTTTTCTAAATATTGACGCACTAATCACATGGAAGATGTTAATTTTAGAACCTGCCATTTTAAGCATAGAAAACACATCTACTAAAGCTTTATGAATTTTCCAGGAGCCCCAAAAAATCTCCGTTTTACGGCAGTTTACATGCGGCTACTGCGTTCTCTGACATGATCGATCGCAATTGAAATATGGATGGACTCCTCGCTGGAAAAATTTTTTCTGCCTTCTGAAGGACAGGACGACAGAGAGAGGAATTGTGCCATATAGAGTTTTAAGTCGTGCTTAAAATACAGTAAAAACTAAGCTTCTCCGCTGCGATGAAGATATGAGAGGATGGATCGCATACGAAATTCTCATTTTTCATGAAAATATTATTTTTTAGCCGAAGCATATCACCCATACGGATAAAATCCAGCCACAAGAATCTCAAAGTCCTGATTAATTCACTGTGAAAAAATTGGATAGAACAGGTTGAATCGACCTCTGGTCGTCTTTGCACCATCGTCATCGGAGCATAAAATTGAACGTTCACAAAAAGGTTCATAACTCGGTAAGTTTTTAGTAGATAAAACGCCCTTTCTCATCGTGTAAAAATCGTTTTCCAAAAAGGGAGTCGTCACGCGTGCTAGCTTTCAGAAACTAGAAAAAGAGCCCTTTTTCGCTATATAGAAATCAGTTTCCAAAAATTCGGTCTTCATGCGCGGCGGGAGGGGTTCGTTTTCGGGTCCATTTTGCAAAAATACGTACCAAAAATCGAACCCTCCCGCCGCGCATGAAGATCCCTTTTTTGGAAATCGATTTTTATATGGTCAGAAAGCATACTTGCTCTATTTTTGATGGCTAAGCGGGAGTTTTGGTTTACGGAAAAATAGCCGAGATATGATCAATTTTCGGAAGTCGTGAACTGAATCTCGGATCGACCCTTCACCGACGTCATCGGAGTGATCTCACAAAAATGCTCATAACTCGGTAAGTTTTTAGAAGTTTCAAAATCCCGCTTTCTTTTCTGAAACTAGATGAAATGCGCTTTCCTACCATGCAAGAATCGATCTTCAAAAAAGGGGTCTTCATGCGCGGCAGGGGGGTACGCTTTCGGGTCCATTTCGCAAAAATACGTACCGAAAATCGAACCCCCCTGCCGCGCATGAAGATCCCTTTTTTGGAAATCGATTCCTATATGATTGGAAAGCATATTTGGCTTATTTTTGATGAGCGAGCGGAATTTTTGATTTTTGATAAAATGGCCGAGATATGATCAATTTTTGGAAGTCGTGAACTGAATCGCGGATCGACTCTTCTCCGTCGTCATCGGAGTGATCTCACAAAAATATTCATAACTCGACTAATTTTTAGAAATTCATAAATTTCGCTAGTTTTTTGGAAAGTAGATAAACAGCGCTTCTTTATGATTACAAACACGTTTAGCAAGGAAGGATCTTCATGCGCGGCGGGGGTTCGATTTCTGGTCGATTTTTGCCAAAAATCGACCAGAAATCGAACCCCCCGCCGCCCATGAAGATCCCTTTTTTGGAAACCGGTTTTTATATGGTTAGAAAGCACATTTTCTCTATTTTTAGATTAGTAAGAAGAAATTTTGAATTTCAAAAAAATAGCCGAATTATGAACATTTTTGCGAAATCACTCCGATGACGCCGGTGAAGGATTCAGTTCACGACTTCCAAACATTGATCATAACATCATAACTCGGCCATTTTTTCAAAAATCAAAAATCCCGCTCACTCTTCAAAAAATAGAGCAAATATGCTTTCTAATCATGTAAGAAACGATTTTCAAAAAAGGGACCTTCATGCGCGGCGGAGGGTTCGATTTTCGGCTTGTATTTTCGCGAAATGGACCACAAATCGAACCCTTCCGCCGCGCATGGAGACCCTATTTTTAGAGATTGACTTCTACATAACGAAAAAAGAGTTTTTATCTACTTTTCAAAGAGCTAGCGGGATTTTGGAATTTTTAAAAAATAGCCGAGTTACGAATATTTCTGTGAAGCCACTTCAATTTTTTTCGCTCAAAAATCGGACCTCCCGTACGCATGGAGACATCTCCTTTGGAAAATGTTTTTTTTACATGTTGAGAAATGACTGTTTATCTACTTTTCAAAAAACTAGCGGAGTTTTCAAAAATCGGGAAACTTACCGAGCTATAAGCATTTTTGTGACGTCCAATTTTGTCGCATGTCGTCAAATGTCGTCAAATCTCGATTTTTTTCACAGTGAATTAATCAGGACTTCAAGATTCCTGTAGCTGGATTTTATCCGTATGGGTGATATGCTTCGGCTAAAAAATAATATTTTCATGAAAAATGAGAACTTTGTAGGCGATCCATCCTCAGCGGAGATTCATTGCAGCGGAGAAGCTTAGTTTTTACTGTATTTCAAACACGACTTCAAATTTTATATGGCACAATTCCACTCTATATCGTCCTATCCTTCAGAAGGCAGAAAAAAATTTTCCAGCGAGGAGTCCATCCATATTTCAATTGCGATCGATCATGTCAGAGAACGCAGTAGCCGCGTGTAAACTGCCGTAACTCGGAGATTTTTTGGGGCTCCTGGAAAATTCATAAAGCTTTAGTAGATGTGTTTTCTATGCTTTAAATGGCAGGTTCTAAAATTAACATCTTCCATGTGATTAGTGTGTCGATATCTTTTCGGTAAATTGAGACGTCTGATCATATAGAATATCGTTTCAGAGAAACATAGTTTTATCACTGTGTGTCAAACGGGCTTAAAATTTTATGGGGTACGATTTCACTTTCTGATGATGTTTCCTGCAGGAGAGAAATTATTTTTCCAGCAGGTCCGTCCTTCGGTTGCCATTCCGTCACGATTCGAAGAGCACTTCAAAAATCTTGTAGGGAAAGCACTTAGGTCGTCCTCAGTAATTAACACTTGAAATTTTATGAGTGCAATTCTGGAACTAGATGTCGCTCATCAGGCAGAAAACTACCATGTCCTGAAAAAATTAAAATCTCTCATTGACTCTAAATCTGCAGACAGGAAATCTTTATTTTTCACTGCACAGTAATCGGCATTAAAAAAATTTTGATATTCAATTCTATTTTTTTAACTCCAGGAAACGCAAGTGCTTGTATATCTCCGCACTGTCGTAGTCATACCTGGAACAAACAACTTCTTAATAGATGCAAACATCATCTAAAAATCTGAATTTGGAGAGAGTCCTCTGCCAAAACCGAGAGAGTACGACCCCCCTCCAGTCGAGGCTACAGTACGACCCCCTTTCGATTCCCGAACCTCAGGCTTGACCCTGCCCCCCCCCCCCTCCGTCGAGCTGCTTTGCGCGAAAGCTCTAGCCACTGAACGTGCTTTTCAGATGATAGGTTCAATTCAACAAGTCCGACTAAATGGACCGAGAATGGATGGGTGGTGAAGCTCCTTCATTGTTGAAACTAAGGCTGTGGTGTAATGGCGTAGCGTTGTGCCAGGGGCTGTGGATTCGAGTCGCCTGCTGCTGCCGCTTGAGTTTTGTTCGCAACAAAACATCATCATAAATTCCGCACTGTGTGTGTAATAATTTCTTCTTACCTTTAATAACTCTTCTTGAATTCTAAAAAATATGAGGGAAGGACCTTAAGAGGTTGTCCCATTAATGTTACGAATACAAACATCCTTTGTTGTTAGATAATGTTGTGGAAAACTGCACCTGTTTGCTATAAACGACCGTTAACGCCAAAGCAGTTATTGACACCAGGTTGGACACATTTGAAAAAAACGAAAAAATGAATGCTCTATTACTTCTGTCGCGCTTGCCTTGCTATTTTTTCACATAATCTGCACATTTATGATCATTACAAACCTCAGCAGTCTTATAAATTGCTCTGAGAATGACGGAAAAAGAGAGAAATTCAACCCAACTGAGGCTGGGAAGACAGGTTGGAGTCCTATACCTCATCAAAGGATGAGATACCAAATTTATTCTTATTAAAATTTGCTTTCCACATGCGCTTCAACATAAAAGATAGTGCGTCTTGCAAAATGAAGAAATGTATAATTATAATTATAGAATGTATGTGACACACTCCTTTCACGCTACTCAGACCGGTTCGAACACTAGCCATAGCCGTATCACAATTCAGCGACAAATGAGTACGCCGGAGTCGAAAGCTACAGAGCATCGGTCGACATCGGTTGAAGAAGACGTAGTGGGAACTGACAGGAACGAGAGAGATCTTTTTCGTGAATCCTCTGTACAACTCTTAAAATACTCTAATGTACTGTGCAGGAAAGCCCGGTGTGAGCAGGGCTATGACGACCGTTCCAGCTTCGACGGAGTCGAATGACTTCTTCAGGTCGATGAACGTAATGCTAAGCGGCAGTTTGTAGTCTCGCGATACTTCAATGAGCTTCGTAATGGTGTGTATGTGGTCGGTCGTGCTAAATCCTCTCCGAAATCCTGCTTGCCCGGTCATGGCTGTCCTTCGCCCTTCCGCTGATCCTGCTCAGAACGACTCGAGCGAACAGCTTGTAGACCACAGACATCAGACAGGTCGGGCGATAGTTGCCAATGTCGTGCATGTCTTCCTTCTTGTACTAGGTCTGTGAAAAAGTCTTGCACTACAGCGTATTTTTTTCAAAATTTCATTGTTTCTTCTGTGAGTGCCTTTTATCTACGATGTAGTAACCATTTACATCTACAACTCTCTGCCATCTGAGGGGGAGATCATGAAATCCTTTCTTCTAGAACGAAGTCAGCTGTGAATTGAAGAAATGCTCCTCCTCGGATTCCAGTTCGGTTCGGTCGTTGAAGCACCTATCCCTTAGGTGTTGCTTGAGAGCTCGAAAGAGGTGGTAATCCTATTGCGCAAGATCTGGCGAATACGGTGAGTGGAGCAGCACATCCCACCTAAGCTTCTGCAACTTCTGGCGGGACGACCTTGCAATATGGAGGGGCGAGCATGGTGGTGAAGAAGGAAACATCCCTCCGCTCCCGCCGTTTGCGCGCATGCCTCGCTTAGCTTCTGCAGCTGTGTAGCGTAGATGTTCGCTGTTACTGCGGTGCCATCGTCAAGGAGCTCATGATAGAGTGTTTCTCGAGAATCCCATCAGCAGCACAGCATTACCTTCCTCTGGAGGATGTCCGCCTTGAGGTTGTGGTTCTCCTTGAGGGAGCCACTAGGCCTTCCGAGAACGGATAGCGAGGAAGAGTCACGGACAAGGCTTTGCGACTGACCTTCACTGCGATCGTTGTTTACATGTATATGCTCGCAGAAACAAATTGCCACTATGTGAAATATTCTAGAATGTTTGTGCTACAACTATGTGGCACCAAACAGTCCTTGGAATTTTCTGTTAAATCTTGAAAATTTTTCAAAATTTTTGGTGCAAGACTTTTTCATCAACCTAATACAACAAAACAGGCCTTTTGTTTTCGATTCGAATGGAGTCTTGAACTATGACACGTGTCGTGTGAAGACCCGGATGTTGGTGAGCTCTGGGGCCGGATTCATTAACAATTAAACCCGTGGGTATGCGGGGTTAAAGGGATAGAGATAAGATAAGAGTCAGAGATGTAGGCTTCGCCGTGGGTATCTCTACCCTCTGTACCCGCGAGTTAGTCGTTGATGAATCCGGCTCCTGGTGGGGTTCTTCAGGTTCTCAGGCAGGTTCGATCCTGTCGGGGCCGGGTGCTGTTAAATTCTTCACCGACGAGATGGCTTGTCAGATCTCGAAAAGAAGGACGAAGTGCACACCAAATTCAACCTTCGGAAGACGGCGTGGCTATCGAAAGGATCGAAGTAGAAGTCGTAGATGACCTTCTCTATTGCCGTTCTGGGAGAAGTGACGGATCCATGGGAACATCGGAGAGCGGTCCTCTTGTTCTTGAAGTTGCGAAGTTCCCGCGGGCATTCCGGATGCTCAACCCTTGAGCCAAAACTTCCGCCCTTCTCTTCTTGAGATCTTTCTTTATCGCCGCTCAGCATAGCTTCGCAAGCTCGGACGTCGGTTGGTGGTTGCCTCACGCTCGTGCTACTCCACGTTGGCGTATCAGCTCGAGGGCTTCTAGAGATAGACGTCTTTTGGTCTTCAAGCTCTCGGCTCCCTTAGCACTGCCGCAGAGGTGGTGCACAAAGCAGTCCTATTCCTCGTCAATGTTGTCCTTGACAGTCGACAGGGCCAAAGGTCGACAATAGAAGTGTAAAGGTCCCAGTTAACGGTCGTCTCATTTCTACATCGCATTGACAAGAACAATGGAATATTGCACGAAGGAGGCGGTGGTCCGATCACGCGTGCAACTTGTGGAGAGGACGGAGGCGTCGGTCAGGCAATAATGCGGTTAAAGATGATGTGGTCGAAACTTTGCGTGCCTTCAAGTTTGCTAAAAAAATGCCTAGTCGGATATCAGCGGATGAAATGGTCTGGGACAGTCCGCAGTTGGGCAAGGTTATCAGCAGCTGTTGAACATGAACACGTGCCACTCATAACTATGCTTACTAACCGCAGAAAAAATAGGAGTGCCTCCGATCTCTTCGGTACTTTGTCCTTTAAGCAGTCAAAAAATTTTCCAGCAGGTCTGTCGTAACTTGCACAATTTATCGTTCTAGTAAAATCAGTAACCTTTTCCTCGCCAAGGTAGTCCGGAAGGGTTACTGGGCGCAAAACACTTCAGAAGGCACTTCAGGAAGAAGGTAAGCTACGAATTAGAATTAAAATGAGCAACACACTTCTGAGGTCTGCCTCCAAAGGTACGCAAAGGCCCCATGATGCGAGCATCGCTGCAGAAAAACTAACAGAGAGCTGATTTAGACTTCTAGTTAGCTCTGGAGTTCCAGTCGCATTTCCGTGTCTGTTTATGGTTATGGTCTTTGGAATTGCTTCCATCAATAGAAGTCATTAACAATTATTATTTTTGGAATCATTGTGTGAAATAACGGATGTTCCTAAGAATATCCAAAAAATTTAGTCAGATCGGTGAATTGTAACGTCCGAGCAGTCTCAGGAAATACATCGGAAAATTCATCGGAGAGATTTGAAGCTATTTTTATACGATTACTTTTGTGCGTAACGTCGTTATCACACTATTGCGGTGCTGGTTGATTGCAATACGGACTGCTGAAGCGAACCCGTTCCGATTATCGATGAACTTTAGGCCAAACAGAAGACGAAGAGCACTGAAGAAATCAGCGCTGCGACTCAAAGGAAATCTGAGGGATCATTTCCGGCTTCCGAACCACAACTTTGAGAAACGACTCTCATTTCCTAATTCATTAATTCAAAGTATTTTCGTTAACGAAAAAGCGAGGGCACTTCCAGGGAGTATTTTCTGCAACGAAAACACTGCCGTCGGAAACAGCTTTTCAAAGCTGCCGATCGCTTATTTATGGACCGCCGTGGTTCTTAGTTGCTTTCTAGTGAACACCGCCTAACGACAGGGATCTTCTAGACACCACTTGTTAACGGCGACAAAACTAACGCCGCTAAAGCTCGTGTTGTGGGGGACAACTGCGGCAAACTGCAGTTCCTGAGAGCCTGTTGGTAGAGACGATCTCACTTAGTCACGGTAATAGGGGCCATAAATATAGTGGAAACATTCTGACATCAAGATGATTTGTTGAGTTTTAATCAAAAACGAGGAGTGTCAGTAGTCATTTAGATGCCGGTACATTCAAAATCGACAGTGCTTACCTCTACAAGGTCAAAGCGTCATCTGGAGGCCCTCTTCTCGGCTAATCACAGTAGAGTGGCTCCGTTCTCTTAGTCGCTATGCCAAAGGACAGCCAAAGAGAAGAACGAGGGAAGTGGCTCCAGGCGTAATCACCACCTAACGTGAATTCAGTGCCACTGTCCTATGTCTACACAGGCTTGTGATCACGAAATGATAAGAAAAACCTCCCTGCTTCAGTGAAGCATTCTTTCCTTTCACTGATCCACGGATTATTCTATCGGTGAACACCCGCAACACCGCTGCTGAAGAGAAGTGCAGAAAACAGACGATTAGCAGAAGATTCCAGGCAGCTGTACTGGCCATAAATCTGCCCGTGAGTTGGCTCGCTGTCACTCCCGCATCGCCTATTGAAAAATTCTGGCATACGAAGGCGAAAGGCTTGCTCGTCCGCTGCTTAAGGGTTGGATTCTTCATCACTCACCGCGAAAGCTTGTAACCTACGCCTATTGATAGGTGCCAGTTCCCTTCCCTTCCCTCTCTAGCACTTAAATGCAGCGTCTTACTCTACTGGGGGGGGGGGGGGGGGGAGGTGGATAACCGAAATTGGAGATCCCAAGAGCAAGAAGTAATGTAAGAGCTAAGTTTTCCCATCGAGACGGAACTAAGAGGCTGGAATTTTCAAAGAAAAATGGGCTTGCCAAATTTCTTAGGGCGGTCCAAAGCCCTGCTTATAGGCATCTCCAATTGTTTCTCATATGTATGTAGTTAGTAGTTTTCCTCCCTGTTAACTGCGGTGCATGCTGTATTATTTTGTCAGTATTTGTTTCATCTTTATTCTTCAACTGATTCTGTTTTGCTTCCCTTTTGGTATCGGGGAGCCGACTCAGTTATAAATCGACAAGAAATTTATGATCAATAACTATGGGAGTGTCGGAAGAGGATTGGGTTCTCCAACAGACAATGCAGGCAAGTCTGGCAACCTGTGCATCATGTAAACTCCTAATTTGTTTTTAATATCTTTTATTTTATTTTAACAATGCAAACGGTTGCTTATATGAACCGCGCCAACACTACTATTCCTCAGTGCTTCCTTTCCACAACTTGTATTAGCCTTATATATTTTCATTCCATCCTTGTAAAGCATAAAGCGGGTCTTCGTAACATGCAGGTTTGTCGACATATTTGCGGATCGAAAGCTTCCACCGCCTTCGTATTCTGGCTTCAAATTATGACAACGTTGTTCAGTGTTTTCCATTTCGATTAGGGTAACAACTGGTACATTTACCATAGCTCTGTCAACGAAATCGAATATTTCAAACAGACTGCTAATGTTCATTATCAGTCTGAAGAAATTTTTGCAGCCTCTTTCGTACATAGGTTTTTCCTCTGGACCCCTCTTTTCCGTAACTCCAAAAAGCTGCTTGCCTGGGAGTCGCTATGGATGAATTAGAAGCGTAATCTCCTAATTCTGCATTTTTGTACGGGTCTTTTGACAACATGTCGTTTACACTTAACACTTAAATGGGTAAGGAAAGATCTGCTCTTTTCAAGGTATGGTTGCTAATCAAAACACATTGGGTCTTTTTCCAGTAATGAACCAAGCCAGAAGCTGCAAATGGCATCCTTACCAATCATGGCGCCAGATCATAGAGCATGGACTGAGATGAATTCCTCCTTTTTTAACGTGCCATGACGCTTTAACGGGGTGTCTATGAATGAAGAAGGCACATACATACAGCTGGAGCACTTCACGATCTGAAAGGCGAGCTTTTCTGTAAACCACTAACAAAGTCATAGCATAAAGAACTTTTAAAAGGCCGTGCACTAACAACCCCAAAACAGCGGATGCTTTGGATCTGACCTAACAATTAAAATAACCAAACTCCAAAAATAAGCAGACTTCTGGAGCATGAGGCTCGTTCTTCTGAGATGTCACTCAGCGGTTCAGACTTCTAAGTCTCCAATACTAGCTTCCCATTGTGCACTAGGCCAGGGTACTTCTGCCGTATCGCCACGACATGCCTTAAAAAGATCGTCAGGAAACGGATTAACTTCGTTCCAGGAGCGAATAAGGCAAAGCACCTAAGCATGCTCTGGGTGTTAATTGGGCTGTTTCTAACCCAGATATAGTGGTAGCTAAGCCACACGTGGATATCAATGTCCTACTGTAGGTCCCGGTATGAAGCCACCTTAGCCTGTCACTAAAAACGTAAGTAAGCCCTGCGTAACAGCGCAAGGAGAAAATAAACACGCTAGCTGCGATTTTTCCTGCGCAAGCGCGCCTGGTACTAAGTTTTCGACAGCAGAGAACGCAGTCAAGGTGTGCGTGGTCTAGACACGGAATTGATCTCAAACTAGTGTATCACCACAGACCGACTCGAGCGACGGGCACACGTCGCGAAAACGCACCGCGTCGGTTCAGAAAAGCGCAGCAGATATGCGGGATCGCGCATTTGCTCCTGCCGTCGGGGGCAGATATAACACCAACTCCGCGCGAACCCCCCCCCCCCCTCTGGCGTCGCGCACGGTGCGCGACGAAATTGGACCAGTTGTCGCGGTGCGATGCTTCCGACGGCTACAAACGCTTCCTGCAGGGACATGCGACACGCCTCTTCCTTTTTTCAACGTTTCTTGGAGATGGTATATGAATGTGATTTCAATAGGACGACCAGCGACAGTTTATACAGGCATCCTGGTCATGGATAGCGACAGCATTTGCCATCTACAACTTCTTCGGTCAATTCTTACCCGTGATTATGGTTATACCACGGGAAAAGGTCAATATCACCCATTCTCGGATCAATTGTCCTACTGCAGACTGTTGCCTACCACATTCTGTGGGATATTAAGTTCCTTGCTAGAAATGTGGTCTGGGACCTTGAACATTGGGAACATTTTGTGCTCCGCGGCTAACCATGCGTCACCGACCGCACGTCCCCGTTTCAGCGCCGCGACGCCGCATGCGGCTGGCGCGCGACGTCGCGTTGGAGTTAGGTCCTGGAGCCGATGAGAAAAAGCTGCCCAATTGATTAGAAATTTATACGAATCCGTCCACAATTCATCAAGCTTGAGAAGTCGAATTGAATTCGGATCGTTGATATGGAACAAATGGCATAAATTACGCGAAGCTCAGACATAAAAATGAAGTAGTGAAACCTGGTTCTGCATGCATCTTCATCCGACAATGTTCGGCGTTACGTAGCCTGCATTCATACCATTTATGTGGTATCGTTCTCCCTCATGAACTCAATGGATGCAAGTCCGCGACTGCAATGAATGCATTTCACCACGAATCTCAATTTCTAATTGAAGGCTAACTTCGATAGTAGACGACACCGTGGAGCACCACTACACAATCGTAAAATGGAAGACAACAAGAGAAGACAGAAATAAGAAGGGTTCGGTCTACAGTTACCATTTCCGTTCAAGTCATACGTCATAAGGAGTAGCGAATTCGAAGAGCAGGATTGTCCATGTGTTCACTGTGGATATTTGGTGTAGGACTAGCTGTGCATTTCCTATTCAGCTTCAGACTTCTGAAAATGAAAAGTGTTTCTTCTCCAAATCACCTATATTTATGAAGCAATTTCAGCACGATCCCAAATGCATTCAACCTTTTGCCCAATTTATAAGCTTAATACGTTTTTCAACTCGGAAGGCAAAAGTTCGAGAGAAGAAGTCACTCTATCACGTGTTCCTCGGCGAAAAGACAGCTGATAACTGCCAGAAGTACCAAGAAGCGAAGAAAGTTGCAAGGAAGTCCGTAGCTGTTGCAAAAGCCACTCTTCTTCTTCTTCTTCTTCTTCTTCTTCTTCTTCTTCAGCGTTTGTCCCGCTTCGTCGTGGGGTCCGCTCTTCTGGTGTCATGACGCCACCTTTCCCGGTCATGTGCTTGCTCAGGGTGGACGCCAGTTACTTTCATGTCCGGGTAACGTATCCGACCAACGCTGCTTCGGGCGTCCTCTAGGCCGCTTTCCTGACACTTCCAACTCAAGGCCTATCTTGCGGACGCTGTCTTTCTTTCCATGCAGAACGTGGCCGTACCAGCGTGCTTCGCGCATCTTGTCCGCTATCGGCGCGACACCGAACTTCTGCCGAATAGCTTCGTTTAGAATGCGATCCATGCGGGTGACTCCAGCCGTCCAGCGCAGCATCTTCGTCTCCATGACGCTGAGGCGCGTTTCAACTTCTTTAGTCGCAGGCCAACACTCAGCGCCGTATATTGCTACCGGCCGTACGACTGTTCTGTAGATCTTTGACTTCAGGTGCTCTGGTATCTTCCTGTCGCAGAGCACACCAGTCAGCGAACGCCACTTGGACCAAGCTGCACTCACGCGTGAGTTCACTTCAACCATCAGACCCCCGTCAGATGCTATTGCTGATCCCAGGTATTTAAACACCGAAGTGCGTGCAAGCTCAGTACCGTTAATCTTAATGGAGCCGAACTCGCTTACGTCAGTCGTTAGGTACTCGGTCTTCTTGACGTTCAATTTGAGTCCGAACATGATGAAAGCGCAGAACTCTGGTGCACCCAAACAGAGATGGGAAAGGGCAAGAGTAGAGCATCCGCACCCACTCTATGAGTTCATCAGGTACGTTGTGTTGGCGCAAGGCGTACCATATAACGTCACGCGGTACGCGCACGAAGGCCTCCAAGTCGAGAAAGGCTATATGCACCGGCTTCTGTTTCTTGCGATGCTTCTCCAGCAGGAGGCGGGCGGCGTGTATAGCATCAATGGTTCCACAACCAGCTACGAAGCCGCACTGGTTTTCCGAGAGCTTGACGATTTCACGAATTCGTCTATCGAGGATTCGCTCGAAGATCTTCATGCTGTGCGAAAGCAAGCGGATCGGACGATAATTGGAGCAGTCTGCAGGACTGCCTTTCTTCTTCAAATCGGAATCGTCGTACTGTTGTGCCAACACTCCGGTACTTTCTTCTCCTTTACTACCTGGTTGAAGAATTCAGCCAACCACTCAGCAGGATACCAGAGCTTCAACTTCCAAACATCGGCTGCCAGATCATCCGGTCCTGTCGCCTTGCATGGCTTCATCTTCTTCAGAGCCGCTTCTGTTTCCTCCACGGTGATCTTGTGAACGGGAACGTGAACAGAACCCACATAAGGGATGGCCGGGTGAGGAAATTCCATAGTGGAAATTTCCTCGAAGTAATCACGCCATCGCTTCAGCGCCTTTTTGCGGTCTGTCAGAAGATGGCCGCTCTCATCATTGATGCCAAAGAACTTTCCAATATCCTCGGTTTGGCGATGGCGGGTCTTAGCAAGTCGATACAAATACCGCTCACCATCGCGCGACTCGAGCTTTTCGTTGACATCACTATAATGAGTGGCTTTCGCAGCAGCCACGGCTTTCTTTGTAGCCTTCTTCGCCTTCTGATACTTCTGCCAGGTGTCGGCTGTTTTATCGCCGAGAAACACATGATAAAGCGACTTCTTCTCTCGAACTTTCGCTTTCACATCGTCTGTCCACAGCCATGCCTGCTTGTCGACTTTGCGTCGTCCAGGCTTCGTTATGCCGATTTCCAACCTTGCAGCTTGGCGTATCGCGTCGGTTGCTTTCTTCCAAGTTTCGTCGACAGTCGTGACTGTCGGCAACCGTACGCGGGAAATCACAGCTGCTTCCTTCTCTCTCATTCGCCACCACTTGATTCTTGCAGCACCGCATCACTCGACCTGCTTCAGCCTCGTAGGAGTGATCTTAAAGGTGCAGATCAGCGGCCGATGCTGTGGGGTGACCGTCTCATACGGCACGACCTTCGCATCTGTGACAAGACTTCGGTCGCGATCCTTCACAAGGACGAATCTATCTGAGACTTGGAGCTCCCACTATAATATGAGATGAGGTGGGAGTCGCGCTTACAAAATACGGTGTTCACTATGGTGAGGTTATGCTATTCCGCATATTCAAGAATGCGCTCACCATCGGCGTTACGTGATCCGAACCCACCATGACAGCTGTACCCTTCTTTCGTAGCACCTACGTGCCCATTAAGGTCACCAGCGACTATGATGACATCTTTCGACGGTACCACTGCTGTCTTCTCATCAAGCAGGCTCCAAAATTCTTCCTTGGCTCTCTCAGAGCAGCCACTCTGCGGAGCATACGCAGAGAAGAAGTGATAGAGTCACTCCTTCGCGGCGACAACGATCTTCATCAACCGATCGTCATAGCGTCCAACGCTTACAATCGAGTCACGAAATCGTTCGGAGACGATTATTCCGACACCACTGGTGGTCCTGGGACTTCCACATAGAACGGCCTTGAAGCCCCGTCCTATGTCCCTTGACTTGCTGCAGGACCACCTCGTCTCCTGCACCGCACAGAAATCAACTCTTCTACGCTCCAGTGCTTCAACCAACTCGCACGAGCGGTCCGTCAACGTACCCACATTCAGCGTTGCTACGCGGGTCCTGCCTACGTTACGGGACTTTCGGACTAGCTCAGTTGCCCCCGATGCCGTCCTCGCATCAGGGACCCTCGCATACTTTCCACACTCCCCGGGCTCTGCGAGTGCGCGTCGGCTCCCGCGGACGCCGTAGCACAATCTCGAAAAACATGACTCAGCATACACCATGTGACGTGACATGGGTCTTCGTAGGCCGGCCTGTCACAAGGGCCTGTCGCTGCATTCGAGTGTCCGTGCTTAGCTTAGCTCACAAAGCGAGCAGTTTCCAGTGGCACCACGTGGAGGAACGGACATCGCCACCGTTGCAAAAGCCACTCATTATGGAGATATCAACGGGAAGCTCGAATCGCGCGATGGTGAGCGGTATCTGCACCGACCTGACAAGAATCGCCATCGATAGACCGAGGATATTGAGAAGCTTTTCTGCATCAATGGTGAGGACTGCCATCTTCTTATGGACCGCAAGAAGGCATTGAAGCGATAGCGCGATTACTTTGAGGAAATCTCCCTCCAACGGCTCCAACCCACCCACGGCCCCGTTCAGGAGATCACAATGAAGGAGACTGAAGCGGCTTTGAAGAAGATGATGTCAGGCAAAGGAAATGGACCCAACGACATGGCGGCTGACCTGTGGAAGTCAAAGTTTTGTCACTCTGCTGAGTGGTTCGCAAAGTTCTTTAATCAGGTTGCAGCAGAGAAGAAAGTGCCTGACTGTTGGCGCCAGAGTACGACGATTCCGATTTGAAAGAATAAGGGCAGTTCTGCAGACTGCTCCAATTACCGTCCGATTCGCTTGCTTTCGCACAGCATGAAAATCTTTGAGTGCATTGTCGATGGACGTATTCGTGACATCGTCCAGCTTTCTAGCAATCACTGCGGGTTCGTTGCGCGTTGTGGCACCGCCGATGCCATGCCCACCTCCAGTTAGAGAAGCACCGCGAGCAACAGAACCAGTGCACATCGTCTTCCTCGACTTGGAGAAGACCTTTGACCGTGTCCATCGTGAAGTGATGATGAACAACTAAAAAGATACTTACTTACTTTGATACTTTGATACTTTGATGGTCCTTTTGTCGGCTGGAGGTCTTCTCAGCGGGGACCACAACTCTTCCAGACCGCTCGATCTCTGGCTGTTTGCATCCAGTGAGGCAGACTCCGCTCTCTGAAAGATCTTGAGAATGAGTCTGCCCATCGCGTTGGCGGTCGTCCCAGTGGTCTCTTATGGTCTCTCGGGAGCCATTCTGTGACACGGAGACTCCATCTATCGTCCCTTCGTCGAAGCAGGTGTCCGGCCCAGCGATATTTGGACTTCTTCATGTACTGCAGCGGGTCTGCTAGTTGCGACTTCTCCCGTAGCTCCGAGCTTCGTAGGCCTTCTTGCCATTGCCGACGAAGGCTCGTCCTTAGAAGACATCTCTCCAGTGCACGATGCGTAGTTTGCATCGCTCTGGCGATTGTCTTGTTGTCGGGCCAGGTTTCCGTCGCGTAACACATCGCAGGCAGTACAGAGGCGTTGAATATCGAGGCCCTGAGGCCGGGATCCTTGACCTGATCGGTGACTTCGCGAATCGAACTGAATGCTGCCCATGCTGCGCGTCTCCTGCGGGCGATTTCAGGAGCGAGGTCGTTATCCATGTTCAGCTCTCTTCCCAGATATACGTAGGAGTCGACCTGTTGTAGAGCGACTCCATTTAACCTTACGAGTCCCGTGTCACACCACTGGTTGACCATAAACTGCGTTTTGGACATATTCATGTCCAATCCAATCTTCATACCTACCACATTGAGCTCGTTCAGCATTTCCTCGACTTCTGCCGTGCTGGTAGAGATGAGAACAATATCGTCGGCGAAGCGAAGGTTGCTGATCCGTTTACCGTCGACAAGGTAGCCTTTATCGTCCCAGTTCAAGTCTTTCATGGCATCCTGGAGTGCCGCTGTGAATAGCTTGGGAGAAATCGTGTCTCCCTGCCGTACTCCTTTCCCGATAGGAATTTTAAGCTTTCGATCGAACAGCTGGATGGTAGTCGATGTGTTCGAGAAGCATTCGTCGAGAAGTCGGATGTAGGGCAATGATATACCAGCGTGCACAAGTGCGTTCAAAACGGCGTTGATTTCCACAGAGTCGAACGCTTTCCGGTAATCCACGAAGACAAGTACAAGTGGGAGGCGGTATTCGCGGCTCCTCTCGATGAGCTGTGAGACAGTCTGAATATGGTCCATGCAGGAGAAATCCTTGCGAAACCCTGCTTGTTCCACTGGCTGATATTCATCCAAGCAACGCTCCATGCGGTTAAGCAGTATCTTGGTGAAGATCTTGTACACAACCGAGAGAAGACTGATGGGTCGATAGTTGTTGATATCCTCCTGCTGACCTTTTTTGAAGATTAAAACTGTTTTCGACTCCTTCCATGAGTCCGGAATCCTACCAAGTCGAAGGTAGTGGTTGAAGTGCTTGCCAAGAAGTGAGCAGAGGGCACTGCCACCCGCACGAAGGAGATCAGCAGAAATGCCGTCCGGTCCGGGAGCAGTGCCCGGCTTCATCCTTCTGATGGCATGAGCAACTTCTGATTCCAGAATGGGAGGTACTTCCTCAGCTGGTGGCATAAAGCATTTCGGGACAGTGATGGAAGAACGGAACAGATCTGTGTAGAATTCTTGAACGATGGCCTCCATCGCTCTTCGAGACGTTTGCGTTGTTCCATCCTTATCCACAAGGGCTGACATTATTACCTTCTGATCGCAGAGATCTCGTTTGCAGCGCTTTATGCTTGAACCTTTCCCAGCGGCTTCTAACAGCTTCAATCTTCTGTAGGCTTGAATGGACTCCTTCACTGCAATTCGACAGGCCTTCGAGATGGTGACTTTTTCCAGATGGGAAGCGTTAGGATTCAGTTTAACAGCTCTTCTTTGCTCCAAGAGTTTAATCGCATGTGCGTTGAGTCTTGAAGCAGACGGTGACGTGGCTCCGCAAGAGCTGTTAGCACATTTCAACAGTCCCTTGGAGAGAAGGTCGTAGTCTTCCGATGGATCTTCAAGAAGATTCCAATCATACGACTTTATTGCATATTCCAACTCCTCAGACTTGAATGTGGGGATCCTCACCGGTGCCGGTTTATGAGTGTCACGCTTGAACATCCTCTTTTGGAGAGTCAGCTTCGCACGGACAAGACGGTGATCCGAGCCGGTGTCAAATTAAGGCAGCACGGAGACGTCAAACAGACTCCAGCGTCTGCTTGTAATAACATGGTCGATCTCCGAACGTGTTTCTCCATTTGGGCTTTCCCAGGTCCATCGTCGGTTTGAAGGCTTCTTAAACATAGAATTTCCATGGTAAAGACGGCACGCGGATAGGAAGTCTATCAGGCGCTCTCCGTTTTCGTTCCTTGAGGAAGTTCCATGTGGTCCTAGCCTCCATTCGTCGTGATCATTCGTACCGACGATAGCGTTAAAGTCACCAACGACAACTTTGTAGTAGCTCTTTTCGTCGTTGACAGTCCTTTCGAACAGCTTGTAGAATTCCTCCTTATCTTCATCTGTGGCCGCAGATGTTGGAGCATATCCATTTATGATGGAGATGGTTCCTTGATCTTTGGTTTGCAGACGAAGAACAGCTACTCGCGGACTGATGATCTTGTAAGAGTCTACTAGGTGGTGCACTGTCGAATTGACGAGAAATCCAACTCCGCCAATATTCTTTCTGTCCACCTTTGCTCCGATAATGAGAAGCTCGTTGTGGTCGGTCCTTCTTATGGTTTCCGTTCTGCCTTTCGTTTCCTGCAGGGCGATAACGTCGTATTTGATGTTGCGGCTTCTGTAAAGCAGTGTCCGAAGATCCTGCTCAGATGCGATCGAACGACAGTTATAAGTGCAGACGAATAGGCAGTTTCCGTGTCGTGGTGGGAGGGAGTTTCCGGTAGTCGGATTCCAATGACGTCCTGATAGGTTAACTCCGAGATTAGATGGCCCCTCGCCGGAGGTAGATGCAACCGACGTCGTAGAAGTCCACCTCCGGCGCGCGGAGGACTGGGGCACGGGTTTAGTTGTTTGAGCCATACCGGTGGTCTGGTTGCTCACATGTTCCTGGCCAGGGATACAGGAGAGCCGCCCATACACGACAAAGCGTCGCGTACTGCGTGACCGTTTGTGCCGTTAGCCATCACAAAGTGATGTTCACCCCTTCACCGCGGTGAGGTGGCACATGAAGTGGAAAAAGATAGAGGTCCCTATTAATCGTTAATTTTCGTAGGATGCTCCACGCATTCCACCTCGATCGTATATCATGGAGACAATTTCAGTGCTTCTTGGAGCTATACTTGCAGTGATGAGGCAATAGACATGTCAGTGTTTTATCTTTCCTAAGCAAGCTTCCTTCGAATTGGCCACCTTCAGGGAAGGAAGGCGGTTGGTCGGGTCGATATCCGACCCAAGAATCTGTAAAGGCTTCGCAATGAAGCGACAGCCGGCACCTCTATCGACTACACTTCTACGCGCTCACAATCGAACTGCCTCCAGGACCTCCTAAAATAATGATCTCAAAATAATCGGGAGAACAAGAGGAGAACGAGAGGATCGGGAGAACGTGTAGATGTTCCGGGCAGAGACAGATGGTATAAATGGGACATGTGCAGATTGCTGCGCGTACATTTCTAGTCAAATAAAAGACAATGATCCATCCCGGAAGTAACCACAAGATGTGCACATCCCCCCCTTACTAGGATAGTACTGTCGGCGCTTTACCGGGGTCCTCGTTTCTAGGCGTTTCCTTTTCAAGTTGGACCTCACGGTAGGACACATCAGCCGCCGTCCGTCGTTCAGCGGCTTTTTGGAGCGCCTTCAGACGCTCGGAAGTGCGGCCCCGGGCGTTCTTCCAGTCGCGGGGGGACTGGGCTGGTTTCGAGGGGCCCGACGTGCCCTCGAAACCTGCGGAGCCTCGCCGAGGGGGCAGCGGCTCTGTGAAGACGACTGTCCGTGGTGGACACGTGCGTTTTTACACCTCCGTCCGGCCAGACGGCGGCGAGAGGCGTTGCGGGCACCGAGGCGCAGCGCGTCGGGGGGCGGCAGTCGGGCTCGTCCGGGCGGCCGCCCCCCGACTAGTCGTCGGATGGGTTTCGCGTCCGACTGGCTGGAAGCGGCGTTCGGGCGCTGGACGCGACGGAGCGCGGCGGCCCGAGGCGCCACGCGGCGCCTCCTCTGCGTGCACGGGTTCGGTGCCTTCGTGAGAGCGCTCGCGCACGCTCCCGACCCTGTCGCGGCCAAGTGCGCGGCTCTGGCGCTCGGCACCCTCTTCGTCCACATATTCATCCTGATTCGACCGCAGCGCATTCGATGGGCGCAGATCTGTACGTGTGTTTGATCCTCTCTGCACGTTTTCTCTTTTCAAGCTGCGCTCTTAGCAGGACAGTCATACCTCTTGGGCAGTAGACCCCTCTGCTCAAGTGCCTATCGCTCCGTCCATCGCAGCTCCCGAAAACTGTCTCCTTATCCAGAGATTTCAAAAGCGACAAAATACGCCTGTAGCGATCTCATAAGTCTGCAAACTGGACCTTAAATACTTCGCTATGACTGTGGAAAACACTTGCCTGGCAAAATTCCACATCAAAACGGGCCTAAAATTTGACAGCGATGAGCATGAAACTTCACATTTATTAGTTCTCCCGAGCTAGTTGGAATCAATTCACTTCAATTTTTTGCTACCGTTTTTTAATGTTTCAGATTGCATTTCCCTTTGCGAGGGATGAGCGAGTTATCTGCAAGTGGGAGGAAGCCCACTTGCAGATAACTCGCTCATTCATTCTACTCGAAAGAATGTAGCAACTGAACTTTACCGTGCGAAACAAACCGAACCTCCGTACTACGGACGTTTACTAGTTTTTTTTCGTGAATTTTCACCATTATTTCGTTTTGCTTTTAATTCCTTATTCATTATTTTATTTTCAGTTTTAATTTGCTTTTACTTTTAGTGTGTTCTGTCTCCTATAGTGCAGTGTGAGCTATGTACTGCATCTGGGAGGAGTTGCCTACCAATGTTCCTTCTCTCGGTTTGGCGTCCAGGCTAACTAAAAACCCTCCCTTAATCTTGTCGTCAGTTAATTGCAACAAGGCTCTCCAAGGACGCACGAAACACTGGAGCATCTGTCAGCCGCTTCCCTATTATTTTATGGGGATGTTCTATAGGGCTCCGTTCATTGGATCGGAACACGATACAGAAGAGTAGCGTAGCACCTACGATAGGGGTATTACGCCCAGGTGTGGCCCAGCATCAGGAGGGTCATCGAGGCCAGACAGCACTTGCTAAAAGAAGCTGGCTAATCATCGGTGTACCGCACCCGCTTCATCGAATGCGCGGCGCATTCTTCTTCCGAGGATACTTTGAGGGGTTTGAATGCGCGTCCCGCTCGCAACGGCTTTTGGCGGCCACCCATATGCAGATCTGAGCTCTCTCTTTCGAAAAAGGCTTGGCACCAGTTTTCCGAGAGCGGAACTATGGGAGGCTTTGAAACTAAGTTTGGTTCGTAATGCAAGGGAGAGTCCGACGACTCCTGTGTCCCTTGCACGCTTTTTTTCTCGAAGATGCTATTTAAAACGCAACAAGGTGTTGGCCTAGCTCTGTCGATGGCAAAACTTCTCCCGCTCTCCGTTTCTGTAACTAAGACCTTCATTTAGCACAGCGCCTAGAAGACAAGCTCTTCCAAGCACTTTTCCGCATCTATTACAGCCCATTCGCAGGTGGTGGTACTGAAGTGAAGTGTATGTCCATTTCGGACAGGTGACTCCATACACTCAGAATCTTGTTCTTTCTCCACAACAGTCGTGGAGAGAATTCGGATATGAAACCAGCATGTACAGTAAGTGGCGAGAGCTGGTCTGTAGGAGAGAATAAATGTTATCATTTCCGTTGAAATTTGTGCAACTTCCCGTACAGCGGTATGGTCCACATACCCATTCTGTCCGCGAGATCCAACTGCAGATCTGTGTTTTTTTTCAATAGTGGAAGCTCCTGTCGCCACACCACACCGCATGTTTTCGCCATACTAGGGCATTGCTCAATCTGCAGCGCAAAGGATCTCTTTTTGCTCACATGTCGTCCCTGATAGTGGAGCGTTGTCCAAGAAGCTAATGGTAAGGAACTAAGCCAATTGCTGAACAGGCAACAGTTGTTCTTTGTCACGAATTGGGTGGGAGTTTGCTTTCCACTGGTATTACATCTTCCTGGTTCAATTAGAGCGGTAGGCGTCCTCCGTACCTCTGCTTGCTGAGATGTCTCAGGAAACCTGTTGGAGTCAATAACGCCCTTGTGCGCAAGGAAAGAGATGAGCGTTTGGGTCCACGTGTATTCATATTCTGCCGATGGCTTAATATAGCGAACTACATCCGAAGAAGGTGAAAAATAAAAGCGAATTATTAGGGAGATAAGCTATTCGTTCAACCACCTCTTCTGACGGGTCTTTCGCAATGGCAGCTCCTCGGCACCACAACCTTAATTGACACGTGCGAGGACATTCCTCCGTTCGCTTCACATACCTATATCTAAGGCTTTGAATGTAGAATCGCATCCCCTTCGTGAAAAAGAGCGCGTCTGCCGCAACCGGTAACATTCGCTGCTTCCATGCATGCACAGTCGACCTCGGCTGTGTTCCCGTTCAGGTCAACCGAGCTTTCCATTACATTAAGGGCAGTAACTTTGAATGTGTTTTCAAGTCAACCCGTAGAAGTTGAATGAATGGCTTGTCTTAGATGGCACAAATTTCATATCGACGTGTAACGCTCTCACCGTTTACCTAATGAGTGGTACAAGGCTGTAATTTTGCATCTGGAAAATGATCCATTCATTTTTATTTTAAAGCTTCGCAACGTTGCTAAAGTATATTCCTACTTCATAATATTTCTCACAGTCAAGTTCCACATATTCATCGGTACAACTTAATCCTCTTACTTGTTTCGTGTAATGGTGTTATCCCAGACGCTGGGTGTAGGGGCTGTTCACACGCACAAAAAAAATGCTAGGAAACCGGATACTAGGCTGGCAAGTGGTCGTCTTCATTTGACACCACTGCCACTTTGATCAACATGGATAATCAGTAGAGGCGTTTTTGCTAATGAAAGCAGCACTACTTGCAGCGTAAGTGAATTCATAAGAAAGGCAACGCCCTCAAGAACTAGTTCTGCAAGGCATGCCGTTGACTGGCCAGAAAGCGAAGTTACGACAGGGAAAATGCGGCGAAATTATGGTTTTTCCATCCGCTGAATTGCCTATAAACCGCCTCTACTGCCGAGTTTTCCTGGCGAAGCTCTCGCTTGTGCACTTTTAGCCGACCAGGGAGAACGCGAGGAGCCTGTTAGGTCTAGTTCCCAGTCCCTGAGAAGAATGTGTTCGCTTTGCTAAGAGGCGACGTTCAGGCACGGTTCTGCTGCTGGTGGTCGACTGCGTCACGTCGCGACCCGGCCACGACGCGCTGTTTCCGGCGATTCTCGCCACGTTCGCCGTCTACACGATGCTGACGCTGCCGTTCTACGCGATCCTCACCGGCACCATTCTGCTGTCCGTGGTGCAGACGTGCCTTTTCGTGGTGTTCGTTCCGCCGCTGAGGACTAACGAGGTTCGCTCTCCGTCCCGTTCTCGTTTTTGCTTCGCCTTTATTTTTGCTTTCGTTTGTGTTGCTGCCTTCGCGGTGTGAGCTAATTTTCCATTCGTTCGCGCGTCTCATCTCTTTCGCTGTTGCGTTTTTCTCGCTCCGCTTAGCAGCCACGAACTCCTTCTGCTCAAGCACACTTGCTGGCGGGTTGCTGGTGAGCTGGTCGATGGGCTCTCGACGACCCAACGGTCGCCGCTCGCTCTCCACACTTGTTGTTCTCCCGCATTCAGGCGATAATTGCGGTGCCATTCAGGGTGGTATAATTTGTTCGACCGTCATCCCCAACCTCCACTTCTGCCGAAAATTCCGCCGTGCAAGCAACCTGAGCGAGCTTCGTCCTCCCTCGAAGCTGCATTTGCTACTCAATGCTCCTGGGCGCCTACTTCCGAGGGAGCCCATTCCCTCTCATTTCAGCGCCACAAAAAGCCTATCTGTATTTCAATTTGGGGAGGAACATTCGGTTCCTGGATGATCTCAGCCTGTCTGGGATAACTTGTGCCTGTTTGTCTTGCGATGACTTTGGAAGCTGGTGTTGAAGTGATGTAATATGACCATATGTAAGCAGACCTTCGGGATCTCGAATTTTTTCCTCAACACCAAGACTTTCCTGCAGTCACCAAACCAAATTTCCATTGTATATTCGCAGCCTCGCAGTTGGCACTCTAAAAAACATTGTGTCCACACTGAGCTGTCCACGTACGTCTCCAGGTGGATTAGGGTCCCACAGAGACTAATGTGAAGTTTGCTGGCTGTTATACCAGCTCTTTGCACTTGCTGTGATTCATGCTTCAGCAGATTTACTACTAACTAACCCTTGAAAGGAGTAGATCCATCCTCGTCTACGCCGACCACGGTTTCCAACGGGATTGCTTGAATGGAAGATCGTAGAGGCTAACTCCTAATAATGCTAACGGCAAAGAGCCCGTAGCTCGAAGTGGCGCCCTTGAATTCATGAAGTTCAGTTCTAAGTCAGGGATTTATGAACACTGTCACTATAAGATTAAGCATAAGAATCAATCAGCCATACTGCTGACCTAAGAGGCGATGAAGAGAAATGTGCGGCTACGGTGCACCGGCATATAAAATTGCCTAGGAGCACGAGTGCAAATCAGAGTTCACTTCTGTTGGGTAGAATCGCAGAAAGGGCCTTGTAGGTGAAATCAACTTTATTGCATAATGTTGGTTCCATAAAATAAGCTTGTTGGAAGCTTAGAATGCAACGAGAGAGCATTTCTCAAAGTATATAGACGAAGGAATCGATGACGAATTACTGTGCTAATATTTTCACTCAAGTGTGTTCCTAGTTCGCTGGTGCGGAGCTTCACCGGGGAATGCGCAAGTAATTTTTGCCCAATGAACCGCTATGTTATCTTGTTGCAAGCAAGAATTAAAGTGAGATGCCGGTGAGCAATTCAAACCGAAAACGTCTCTACAGTTCACGCCTGAAGCTCTCACGCGCTCTTCACTAGGTTGAAGGGCGAAGTGGTATCTGAAGGCTCAGAGAGCCAGGCTTGGAACACGCAGTCAAGTGGACCCAAACGGCTCTCTTCAGCGGTAATTCCTGTACTTGAGCGACCAATTTGGTCCGCAATTAGTCGCTGAGGATCGGTGCTGCGGCGGCGTAGAAGAACTGGCAAAAACGCTGCGGTCGAGCAGACTCAGCGTCATCAGATTATCTCTCCCGTCCGTCGTGCTGGACACGCCGGTGATGTGCTTCCGCCGGATTTCGCGCTCTGCCAAGCCGACGCTTCCAGCGCCGAGTCGCTCGCCCACGTGCGCTCCATACCAGTTCAGTCGCTTCCAGCCCTCGCAGTCGGTGACGGTCCGTCTTTACAGCGCTGGCCAGGCGGCCGAGCGGTGGCGGCTAGCCGGGAGATTTGTGTCGTTCGGTGTCGAATTACGACGCAGCGCTGCAAGCTGGACAACGTCCTCCAGCATCCTTTGTGCTCGCCGTCGCGCTCGCTCGGCTCGGCCGTCGCCATCGTCTCCTTGCCGACGATGAACCACTGTCAGGTCGCTGTCACATCTCGGTCAAGGCCACGAAGTGACGCAGTGCTTCCAAGTATAGAGGAAGCCTTTGGGCGGCAGTGCTAATGCTCTTGTACATGTGGGAGCGAGGGCCGTCTGCATCGAGAGCTCAAAGGCGACAGTAAGATTGGCGCAGCTCAGGTGTTCAGGACGAACATCTGGGCAAGTGTCTCACTCAAACGTTGATCCATAGTCGATGGGTTCCGATGTAATCCAGAGGCTTCGGGAAGCTTCCCGCTGTTAGAAAGATTATGTTGACAGCAAACTGCGCGTTTTACTGAAAACTTTGCTCAAATATTCAATTATTAATTATGTAGCTTTGAGGGAGGACCGACCTCTTAACTAACACGTTCCGGTACGGATCCCGGTACGAATCTGCCCAGGTAAAAGTTCTCACACTCACTTGCTGGCGCTACAATGACTCTCAGGATCATCAAATGTGGGAGGTCAGATGTGAAAGTGTCAGCACTCCACAGCACAGTGGAAGGACCCGAAGAACGGGCGCAGAAAGGGTGATCACTATTTCAGATCTTATGCAATCGTACATTCATGGGAGTAACATGAGGCCGCCTCCAAGGCTGCAGCCGAGTCGTCGCCGTCTCAAGCATGACGAGATCCTTCCTGTCCTTCCTTCCTGTGAGAAGATGACTGTGTCACAAGTTGAAGGCTAGCACCAGAGTTTTGCCCAGCTTCACAACTCCGCGACGAGAATGGCCTTCTTCGGCTGACCAAACGATGTCGGGAGGACGTCCTGATGAGTGTCTACCTGTATGCGTATGTCGCCTTCACGGCTCTCCACCGCTGCGGACACTGCCATGTCACTCTCGCTTCCGTACCTGCCACTCGACCGATCATTTGTGATGCGTTCCCGCACGCATGCGACCGAACAAAAAGCGCTCGTGAAGCGTGGGAAACGGGCACGCAGCGGAGATCGACCGCGGTTTGAAGGCGATCGCTGCCTCGCTGCCTAGGAAGGTAGCCGTGCCAACAGTCTCCGACGCAGAGGAGGAGTGGTGGACGGTTTCACCTTGATCAGCCGGAGCTTCCGGTGTGTTGAGAGCGGAAAGTGTATGGTAACACGGAATAAAGCCAGAGCTTCTCTAGGAGCAACTGTTTCTGTGGATTTCCTTCGACATAACGTTATAACAGTCGATGTGCAGTTCCCGTGTAAGGAGTATAACTGGTGGTGCTCGTGCGTAGACCTTGCTTTGTGTTCGGGGAGGCGTTTGATCAGCCATCTGGTTCTTACGGTTGCCAGCGGAGAGCAGCAGATGCTGCTGCCTTTGTTCTCGACACTCTTGGTTCAGAATAAAACCCATTCAAGGTTTTGCTTTGCTCTGAAGATCTACCACTCGCGCTTCAGGCACTTGTGGATCTGATGTGGAGCTAAAACAGGCGGCTAATTGCAATTTCAGGGCAAGATTGAGCTGAAAATGGATTATTTTCTTCTCCTCTAACTTGGATGGAACATTGCCTTCTCATTGGCCCGATCAACTGTTATGACGGGCTGAAAATGCAGACGTAGCACATGCAAAGGTGATTGCTACAGAACACGGCTCCTACTTCCACATTGTCAGGTTTCAGTCCCGCTGGGCGCGAGAATTTCGATACCAGCAAAGCATCGTTAAGAGAGCTTAAAACCTCACTAACATCCACCTGAGGCTTGAAGAAAATGAATTGAACCATATTTGTAATGATTTTCAACCCTCGTGTTGAGTAGATTTAGAGCACTCGCCAGAAGGCGTTGGTTTTCGCCAACTCCAGGAATCCACTTTAGAATCGAGCGGACAAGTTTTGCATCAACCTCTGAGATTAGTAAATCCATGTGTGTTCGGGAGCAAAGCAACATTTGCCCATAAGCTACGCACACGAAGTGGTCGCAAAGGAAAATCACTTGTTCAGAAAGATTCCGCCCTTCTAAGTAGAATGTTTGGTGCGCACCAAAATAAGGCTTGGCTAACGCCGACCTCTGTTCTCCCTCCTTCATCTCACAGCTCATCTCACAGCTTAAGCAGTGCAACGGTCGGTCTCAGGGCGACTAAGCCGAAGGCAACGCAGCCCAAGGGCTCCACAAATAGGAAGCGCTTATGCGGTACGGATTTGGTTCGAACGTCATTTATGTGCCTCGGCCTGTACTTATTGAGATACTGTTCGCCGCAACACAATATGCGATTTACGTTTATGGAAGCCTGAGCCTCTGTGACGTAACACACCTGTTATTCTGCTCTGAACTCAAGATACATCCGTCTTTTTCAACCGGGTCTCAGTGCACGAGTTCGCGATGAGGTGAAGGCGGACCCAATAACTCATATCCTCGTGAATCAACGTTTTCCCCAACTCTATGCTCCATTACTTTGATAAGACCACGTCTTCTTTCTAGGGACGACTTAGCTTTTGTTCAAGGCGCAGACAATGCTTCACGTTTTGTCTCCGACTGCTAAAGGTCTTCCCTATGACTAGTCTTTACGTATGTAGTAAGACAGACGCCGCAGCGAGAACAAACGTAGAGCAGAGGGAAGACGTGATCATCCGTGCTTTAATGTGCCGTTTTGCTACGTACTTTTTCAGCCGGCAAGCACGAGCTGCTCGGAGCCCCGCCGGCACTGGCTTTTGCTCTGTTTTTCATGTTGTTGGATGTTGCACTGATCAGCCTCATCACCTGTTCCCTCCCGCCGAACGAGAACCAGGCACAAATTCCTATTGCGCTATTTTTGGATTGGATTGCTGGATGCTAGCCACGTCTCTTTGTCTCAACGATGGCAACTCTCGAGGCTCTCTATCTTGAGTTCTGAAGTTTTGCCTCAGGCTCGAGAGACGGGTAATCTTTGCTGATCGACCAACTATCGTTCGTAAGTATTGTAGATACTCTCTTACGTAGGTGACACGCATGGAAGCCGCTTTTTCAGTCATACTCCATTACCGTGAACGCTGGTATTGGTTCTGACGATTATTAGCTGAAGGAGCTATGAATATAAGTGTAAGCTCGACTTTCCCTTTAGTTGATGAGAATTCATAGAGTCTTTTATCCACTCTTAGGGGGTGGGAGTTCATGCAACAGTCATCACAGCAGTCTCTCACTCGACTCAATACACGCGCTCAGAGAGCGCAGATCTTTGCGGGGGTAGTTGCTCTTCGTCATGGACAAGGGTTCTAGCTTAACACAGGAGGCGCCGGTGTCGCGCGCATCGCCCGTCAATCGGTTGGTCTCAGGATTACTTTGGAAGGAAATTAGCAAGTTTATCTTCCTGTTCATCTGGCTGGCCGGTAAATGTAATTGTAAGTGCCAGCTGCCGCATCAAAAGTTCTCACTTCAGTTGAAGTACAGGGATGTGCTGCAGCCAATGATGGCCCTTAGCCGTAATTCTTTCGCCAAAAGAACACTTGAAGCATCTCCGCAGAGCTTTCGGGGTTGTAGAGGACATTACCATGCACGTCATGATGAATGACAGCGCAGTAGGAGACTACTTTAGATCCTCACACGGAAAACTCCATCCGATTTTAAGGGCAGTAGGGCATATAAATACTTTTGATTTGCACCACCATATTGGACAAGGATGCTCATCAATAAATAGCTACACATCTTAAGACAGCATAAGGGGTTTTTCTCCCAGTATAGCGACTCTTTATGTTTTTGGGCGGAATACTCTGAACCCTATAGGTACAAGAATGTCACTGATGCTCCCTGACTTCGTTACTTGCCATTCACGAGATCTTTAGTGAAAACCGGTCATATGGCGGCGCAGTCGATAGAGTCGCCAACTTTTGCGTGCAGCTCGAATCGAGGATCGTGGTTCGCGTTCTGTCCGGCCTAACAAGCCCTTGCATCCCTCCTGGGTTGGTGAACTGGAGCCTTTCCTGAAACACTGGCTTTTCCATCGGCTGGCCATCGCGTCTTTGGATAGAACAAATACGCAATCTCAAATTATCCACATAGAGATAATAGATGATAGAGCGATAGATGCGTGGCGAACCACAAACACGGGCTGGTCAACACCGTCGGCCACCATCTCTCATCAACGCTAGCAGTCACTAAACTGAAGAAAAGCGCCTTGCTCACAATGTGGTCATGTGGGTGCGCTTTCAAGTCGGCTGAAAATCGAAACATTTCAAAAGCGACGTCATCTTTGCGACCATCTCGCCTCTTATTCTACATACTACCCTTGTCACCTATTTGTGCGGATGCATCAACCTCTGAGAAGATGCTCTGGCGATCCGTCCAAGTGGATAGCAAGGGACTAGATCTACTGTCTATCTAAGTTCTTCTCTCTTGCCGACTTGTAACTGTTGCAACGTTCAGTGTTTTCTGGGAATTTCAACATCATTCTTGAGGAACTCTTCCACATTTAGCTTCCACTGGCAATGGCTTACCGGTTCTTTTATTCACGATGTTCTCCTAACTCTCCTAACTAACGCGTTCCGCGAAATTACGTTTCTAATACCCTCTCAAAATCCCCTACAGTACCAGCAGTGGAGAAGTTAGACTGATAGACACTGGGATCTCTAGAAGAGAGAAAGAGAACAAACGCACCACGAAAAGTTTGTTGGTGTATCCGTGGAGGATGATCTATGCTTTGCCATTCATCGCTTTTTCTAATATTCTTCCTTTTTTAAATGAAATGCACTTTGATGACTTACAAGAAGTCCTAAGCGAAGGCGTTACACGGGTAACTTGAGGTCGTTAAAATTTCTCGTCCTCGCTCGTCAAAATGAGCTTTTGCATTAACATCACATTTGCCACGCAGTTTCTGAAACTATTTTTGACTGCAACAAACTTACAGGAGAGAAAGGAAACTTCGACTGGAGGTATCCCGACATCAAGCGCACGCCGGAGCTATATGTGGTTCGCCTTAAGCGCATGCCAGCTAAGGGTTTATCTCCTGGTCGTTTAGAAGTTAGGTTCGATCCTGTCTGGAAGTTATCAAACGCTGACAATTCTGTCACTTTATGGGAGAGGCACACAATGTGACTCTTTCCACGATATTCGGTGGAGCGGAATGTTCGGTGTGTCCCAAGGACTGCACCCCAATTATCGCCGATCTCTATCCTTCTGCAGTGTGGTTAAAGGCGGCCCATTCAAGATAGACCTATTCTAAAATCCGTGGAAAAGCGTTCTTCACTCGTGCTATGTACAGCCAAGAATATGGAGAACTCTACCACTTGATCTATTTTGTCCAAATCATTTTTACCCAGCAACTCCCTCCGTATTTGTTTATTTTACCCCTTATTTTTAGGGGCGCGTGTAGCGCAGTCGGAGGAGGCGCGACTGTCGCGTGCACCCGATACCAGGTTCCTGGTTCGGATTTCCCGCCCAGGCCAACCAAGCCTTCCATCCCTCCGGGGTCGGTGAATTGGTACCAGACTTGTCTGGGAAGGATAAAGCGCTGACTTGTTCATCGGCTGGCCACCGCAAGTCATCGTATGGCCAAATACGCATTCAACACGCCTCCACGACATCCCGTAGAAGTAGAATGCGCTGGCGCATCCCAGAAGGGATTGAATAACGCCGTCCTTTATCCTTTTATTATTACCCCTTATTTTTTGTCTCCATTTAATCTTCAAAATATTGCCTGAGTTCATTTAGTCAAGCTAGGTTTGTAACATGAGAAACAGCTTGAGAAACAACATCCGGTGGGATCACGCTATGGCATGATCCCACAGGATGTTGTGTCTCAAGCTCCTTCGTCGATTCTCTTCCTTCCGTGTTCAGCGCTGCCCAGAGAGGTAAGCTAGCCACTACACTGTCCGGCATCGCTCTGCCGAAGCCGCTCTGACAGCGGCTACAAAGCCGGAGCGCATTGTAATGTGGCTGCCTATTGGAACAAAGTGTATCCAACTTTCTAAAGCGATCCGTCTCCGACTGCACCACGATATCCGCCCTCCTCGAATCCATCACCTCCAACCTACAACGCCCTGAGCAATCTCGCGGTCGTTGATAAATTGCTACGGTCACGCATCGTTGCCGGCCAGTGGCCACCACATGCTATTGCGTCCATTTCATTATCGCCGCGATTCGGGAGCCACGGGGAGGGTCTGCTTTAACTCAAAAGCGAAAGCAGGGGATGCATGGGATCCTACCTACACCTGGACTACTTCGGGAAGCTTGCAAACGCCTTGACATGCATACATACAAAGCAGTTGTTAAGGATCTCACGCCCTCAGGCGAAACGCTGCGTGAAGGAGTCGGGAGCTCAGGATAGACCTGAATGCACTGTGAAATCTCACCGATGCATGAAAAATACATCGCCTAACGGTACCAGACGCGAAGATGGACAGCAATGAGAGGTGGGAACGCGCAAGCCAATCAGGCCGCATCGAATGGACGTGTCATTCGGAGAGGGCGTGCACGGCTGGCAGCCTGATTGGCTGGCGTATATTCGGTCGGTGGTTATAGTTGGCTGGGGCGATCCACTTCTGAATGCTGCCCATCTTCGCGACATGTACCATTTTATTTTTAAAACTTTCTAAAGAGTTCATCCTTTTCATAGGTCTTTTATCTCGAAAGCTGTTTTGCATGGCGTTGTTTAGAAACGAGATTTTTTTACCTACGAGAGAGTGTCGAGTCGTTGTGGATATATAAACAGCACCAGCTCTATAAAAGTTCGTCGGACAGTTTGCAAATGGAGCGAGCGGGGCCAACAGGTACATGTATCCTGTGGCACAAAGACTACTCAATGTCGGTAGTGAAATCCACTGCCTCATTACTTATCCAACAAGCTGAAAGTGGTAGGCGAGTAGACAGGCGTCGACGGGAAAGTCAGTACGCAAAGCGCGGCGAGATGATGAAACTCACTTCTGAACTAGTGCAAATAGAATGAGAATGGAGAGGCGATTTGTCAGCTGAAGGCCTGCAAGTCTTGCGGTTTTATCCACCTATTGATGAAGATTCACTGGCTACCTGTGCTTCTTAAAAAAACTGCACGCGACTGAGCTGATTACACTTTGACGACGGAGATGCTGCAAAGTGCAGAAGCGTCTGGGATTAACAGAATTTGAAGAAATGTCAACGCCCCAGGGTTGTTTCTAGCACGAGCGAATGAGAACATCTGGACAAAGGCAGGTGGATTGCTCTTCTTCTCACTTGGAAACACCGACACACTCAGGTAGATAAAGAAAGGACTCAAAGACTATTGTTATACGCAGAAATAAAGGACCTAGCAAAAGAACGGACCCAATGACTGGTGTGGGCAGCTCGAGGTTCTGCCCTGGCCCTCCTGCCACGGGAGCACTCCTCGTTTGATCTGAGCCAGTGGCCTCATCCAGCAGCAATTGGCTACTAATCACCGGGTACAGAGCTAACTGGATCACCGTGGCTGCTGGTTAGCCGGAGAGCCGGAGCAGATCTCCTGACGCCATCTGATGGCTGCGTCGCGTGCGTTATGACGGGCGCTGATCGGATCAGCGCCGCTGCATCGATCGTGGAGACAAGGTCAGACGAGCCGACGGCGACTGACAGCCGTGGACCGTTGCGCCGGCGAAGTTGTCCGGTCGGGGCGCGAGTACTGACCGCGATCAGCCGTCGGCGGGGCCGGTGGCGGTTCACGGACTGGGTCGCTGGAGAGCACCCGGAGGGGCTCCTGATGTGCGTAGCCGGTCAGATGGAGCCGTCGTTCGTGCCTGTAGGGTGAGAATGTTGCAACGGCTGCAGCTCCATCAAGTCGAGAATCCTTTCCACCCCAGCGACACGCAGCGGTGCCAACACTGAACGCGAACTTGTATGTCCGAAATGTGATGCAGAAAGAGCGTTTCAGCTCCGCTATCCACCAGCCCGGCTGAAGTGGGAGTAGAGTTTGCCGCTTTTATTCCTGCTACTCTCAACGCCCCATTTCAGCTTCGTTGCTGCAAAAAGTGCCTCACCCGCCGCCTGCCTTTGCAAGGCCCGTAATATCTCCCAGCAGCGAAAAAGGCTTTTCCGACGCGAATAGTGGTCACCTCGTCTTCAAGGATAATTCCTGTCCATAGGCCGCTCGTTACTTATTGAATTTGCTACAAACGATTCCTTCGCTTTGCTGTCCTTTCTAAGCTTCTTTTGTATTTCTTAGTTATTTAAGGGTCACGTTCTACAAAAGTGAGAGGGTTAACAATGTGCCTGACATCGCAAACGTGAGGCGAATTTGGAAATGCTGACTGCATTCCAGGTTTCCCAAAATTCTGGAAAGAATATGGACAGAAAGCAACACGTTTGTAAGAAGTCTAACTTTTTTTCTGATGATAAGCCTGTTTCAATAGCGGGTGAATATAAAGATTTGCGCGAGATTCCGCAACTCCGTGAAACTTTTTCTCCTCTCTTGATTCCTTGCAATCCATCAGAGATTTATGGAGACTTCCCATTCTACTGCTTCGCGGTTACTGAAAATTGGTTGAAAAAGCTCGAAGTCGCCTACAGTTTCGGAAAGCTGCTCGAAATCCAGTAAATTTTATCCTCTCGGGAAAACTTTGAACCTTCTTGTAGAGCCTTTACTCGAAAAATATCAGGGAAAATGACTGTTTGACTGACCGTCAGAAGAATGTCGGGATCCATTTGTGAATTAATATTTGGCTTACCAACCTGCTGTGGAGATAGCAAGTTGTATCAGTCCGTTCTGAAATACCCGACTTAGGGCTCTACATTTGGAGAGTTTGCAGCTTTCACTGTCCTCTAGTCGTCCACGCTTGTGGGGTGCCCCCGTGTTTTATGTAGTTCCATCTTTGGCGCAGCGCAACTGCGTATATCCTCGTGTTTTCTCCCTTCCAGGAGAGTGTGAAAGTCGGTACCACAGGAATGAAAAGCTTGGTTGGCTTGAGGGGTACCCGAAACAGAGTCGTGGTGAGCAGAAATTTTCCGTTCCGTCGGCTACACTAAATGCGTCCAAAGGACCCTTGCTGTGATTGCTATTATAAACAGATACTTGGTCCGGCCTGCGTTTTCCTGTGATTAACATTTTGCGATATAAAACGCTGTTTGGTTGGGACAAAAGGGTTGAAACTAAAGCCAAAGTGCAGCTGTCTAGCAAACACGCTTAACAGTTGGAAGGATAGTTTCCAACTGGTATCCAGCGAAGAATGGTCGCTTCCAAACTTCGATTTCTCGAAGCTCGTGCGCCATACATCCGCTTTCTGCAGCGTCTTTCAACCTTAGCTGTCCTGTGGAGTGTCATAACGCGATTCGTTCTAGATTTCCCAGGTAGCACCACTTTCTAGTAATCCTCTCCGAACACAACACAGCTAATTCCTCGGTCGTGCACTTCCTTTGCATCCCACTTCACCAATCATGAGTCTTATAAATAGCATACATGCGATTAATCATGAGCGCATAGCTCGCGCTCATGCAATCCATCAAGGTTGACCGAGACGTAATGTTCCAGAAAAAAAAGAAGGCAATAGCTAATGAGAACCAGTTCAAAAGTGGAGCCGTGGGTCTCTCGACTGCAGGGGACTCTAACAATTCAACCAAGGTCAAGTGAATGAACGCGATTTGAAGTTTCGAGACTGTCAACGAGTTCATGGAATACGAAGATAAGTACCTACAGGGCGGTTTTGTCTTGATTCGCTGTGCATTCGCCGAATTGTTCTCCAAATCAGTGAGACTCAGCATTGGAATTAAGCATGAATGGAAGAAACGGGCAGAGCCGCATATGTAGCCCTCCTTGAGTCCATCTGTCCCGTAGTTTCCTTCACTTTTCGCAATTTATTCACTTTCTCTTATCTGGCAAAGCCTTCGTATAGTCCGTTAGCCGCCATCGAACCTCATAAGCACCGCATTTATAATCCTTTGCAATTCCACTGGGACCTTTGTCTTCCGCGTGAAAGGGGTCCTATACCAACGGATTTTTTTGGGGTGGGGGAGGACTTTCCTTTGTGATGGCATTAGAACCAGGGTGTGCGTAATTACGATTTACGATTTACGATTTACGAAATTTCGGATTTCATTTACGCACACCCCTGCATTAGAACAATCTTTGTGTTCAATTTTTCCTTGGAATGTTAGCTACACATATAGTGGTGCTAAGCAATCGGAAGCAGTATTTGGTAAGCGTCTCACTTCTGAGTGTAATCAACGAACGAATGCTTCTTTTACAATTAAAGTGAGGAATATTACTCATTAATTGTTTTTGACGCGTGTAGTGTAGTCAGAGGAGGCGGCGGCTTTCGCATTCATGTCTGGTCAATTCATGGTTCGACCAACGCTCAAGCCATCCATCCCTTCCACCACTCCCGTGTCGATCAGTTGATGCTTGCCACTGGACTTCGGAAAAATATACCTCCAGTTCAGCGTCTTCTGCTGACAATGGCTTATTAGAATTAGAAGGATACATACAACGCTGGCTGTCCATCGGATGGTCACCATAGGTGAGAGTATGGTCTTAAACCAGGCTCAACTTCCCTCCACGACATACTGCCGAAGTAGAACGCGTGGCGCATCCCCCAAAACGATTGATTAATTCTGACGCTGAAGTTCGATGTTATCTCAAACTTTTGTTCGAATAAATAGGCTACTGTGGCTCCATAACCTTATGATACCTCATTGAGGTTCCTTCACAAGAGTTGAGAAAAGAAATAGCTAACGCGTGATGATCATGGCGACTGAATGCTACAACGCCGATTTCCTATATAATTGCTAGCTCTCCTCCGAATCATCAATAAAGTGACGAGAAGTGTTTTTTCTCACAGAAGGAAACCACGGACACGGCCCCATCGCTCTATGTAGACGTCTACTTCGTCTTGAAGTTGCTCACTGTGAAGGTTCTGAAAGAGAATGCCACTTTTTCCGTCCATCTACCCTATCTGCTTGATTCCTTACCCGAGATGACGCTGAATGTTCATCGCACTCAATTATTCTGTCCGACGAGGTGGAGCCCTTTTTGTGGTTCGCCTTCAATTATGCACTGGGTTCTTTCACAAGATGCAGGGCATAGTGCAGCGAGCTCCATTCTGATGACGTCGCCCGTGAACATACGGCTTCATGAGCGGCCTCGCCAGCGACGGTCGAGCCTCTATGAAAGTAGCGAAAGTGATTTGCGGGCCTCCGCATCACAAATGAACTGTCGTCCGGGAGCAGAGATTTCCGAGATGACCCTCATCGTGAGATGGACTTTCTGATCACTCGACTGTTTTGGGCTGCATCACTTCCCAATTGAAGAATGGGTTTTGGTTGTTCATTAAGTAGACTTTAGTTTCATATATATTCATATATATTTATTTATAACAACTCTACAGCCGGTAATTTGGACAATTCTTATACCTATAACTACAACGAAGTCTAGAACATCCTAACCTAGTTTGATATCTTGAAGTTTGTGTTTGTATTTTGAGTCTTGGCTAGGGTTGACTCTTGACATTAGGACATAGTCCCTTGAGTCTCAACGAGTCCGCCGACCGGCAGCTAGACTTGAGCTGCCTGTTCTACCGTATCCCTGACGGAACGTGTGGCTGGACTCGACCGACGATGACGGACGAACGGGAGGAGTGAGCCCGAGGGGGCGATCAGGAGAAGAGGCCGAAGCCGAAGCACACCGATCGCCAGAGCGATGGGCTCTTATCCTCTCACAAATGGGCGGAGTTATGCGATTGAGTGCAAAGTCTGACATCATGAACTCAAAGTTCATGACAGGACTGATACAGCTGAAAAGGGTTTTGATTTGAAAAGATTTTTGAGGCAGCGAAACTCAGCCGGAAGCGGGTCGTGTGACACAGAAGCCTCACACATTTTTTCGGATTATTACGCAATTTACTCTGGATTTTGAGGTTATGGAAGGGCCAGTAGTCTAACGGGAGCTCGCAAGAGTGCGCTTCTGTTGAACAGTGCAAAGGTGTGATTCCTTCGGTGAAATGGAATGCCGCTCTCTACCCGAACAACTGCAGAGCCATACGCGAGCCGCGACGGTGTGAAGGTTTTCTGCTGAATCGGCCATTGCGAAGCGGTGGTCCACTCAGGGGAGTTTGCTCGTGTTCGCTTCCTCGGACTTCCGTCGGGGTCGGCCGTTTCCAGTCCCGCCCACACCTTTGTCGGCGATGTGACGTATATGATAACCGGCTGCAGGGCTGCGCAGCGCCGTACTGAGCATCGATCTTAATGCAGTAGCTGCCGACGGCTTACTAGGTTAATCCATCAATGTGTCAACGATGCGTATCGATCGATCACTCCTTGACGCTGTGAACAGGTATCGAAGACGCGGCTCGCTTTGTTCGGGGTGTGGGAAAGAACACTCACCATTCAGCAGGACGGTGACGGTGGCTCTGGGGAAGGCTCGAGACTGCAGGGATGGACACAGCTGACGGCACCGAGCGGTCCCATTCGCTTCCGAATCCGCTGCTTGCATGGATGAGCAGGACACTGGTGGGGCGAGTGGTGGAGCTCTCGAAGAGTTCGTCTTCAGAGATGTGAAGCTTCTCTGAACTAGGCGCGACTCCAGTGACGTCCAGCATATACCCCAAAACGTGGCATCCCTCGAACTGGTCACAGTGCACTCTTGATCTCTGAATAGTAGGAGCATCTAGGAACTCGACGATCCGAAGCCGTTTCTACTTCTGAAAACTGGCTGTGAGCTTCAAACTAATTTCAACTCGGTGCTGACTAATTCGTACTCCTGAAAATGGGGCGGCACGATCCCTCAGTAGAGGTTCTAGAATATTATTCTCGTATTCCCCCGCCTAGATTTCATCAAGAGGTTGTGAATTAGGTTCCGCGGTGGGCCGCACCGATAGTTGACCACCAAGCATCAGACTCATGTGCACACATAACTGCTAGCCTCAGGCTTGAAGACTCGTTCACATGACCATAATGTTCTGACCAGCAGAGTTTCGATTGAACAACCCAGCATGCCGAAATTTCCGCGACATCCCTGTACAGAAATGGTAGACGACGAAACCTCCTAAAGGAAAACGCGTGCTTGGAGTTGTGGAACGATTTGAAGAAAAAAAAAACGACAGCGTGGTTGTGGTTGTGGTACTTCAGTCACTTATCATGCTCGAGAGTAACGTTCAGTAACGGACCGCTACGGTTTCTAGAGGACTACTTGTCAGCCAATCGTTTGGCAACTTTTTCGATTCCGCATACGGTTCGAGTATCGCAATGTTTTCCGAAAAATCCGCGTGATCGTGCAGCATTGTTATCCTACAAGGTATTCCATCACCATGCACCCAGTAGAAGGTAGTAGCAGTAGCACTATTGGGGTTATCTAGCATCTTTCTAAGCACAGACCTAGCAAAAGGGCGAAGAAAGAAGCTCAGAATCGGGGAAGGTGCCGAGCGATATGATATCTAATCTGTTATTTGATCGTTCCGAAGGTTCTCAAAAGTGATGTTTAACTCCTCTTCTAGTTCTTCACAATTGTCACTCTTCTTGCTGTTATCTGTAACACAGTTACCAATCCTTGCCATTGTTTGTAGCAGTTTTCAGCACCTTCTTATGAAACCTATTTGCATCATGATTGCTATTCAAACATGCATTGATTACGGATAGGAAACCCTTTTGCATACGCAGTCCGCCCCGCAGGTGAACCTCCAAGCAAAATGGGACTACTGCATTTGTTCTTTACATGTCATATTACCGTGGCCTGGTCTCGTAATTGCTTTGGTGGTTCAAAATGGTAAGAAAAGAACCATTTCAGAACCGCAATCTCGTTGGTTTGTTGTTGTGTGTTTAGTTCTTCCCGATTTTCCTTCCTCAAAAGAGGGCCAACGAAAACCCAACCAAAGTAGACTATTGAGTCACTCAGATTTGTTACCTTCCCTATATTTATGCAGCGAGCGATGTCAATTTCACGTTCTTTCCTCTTGAAGGCTAGAAAATGGATGAGTCTTCCTCCGTTTCCATTCGGAACCTTTTCGAAACGGGCAATTGCTACTCAGGTGGATAAACGTATTTACTGGCATCAAGTCACTGGGCAGAGTGGAGTTTCGGTTGCAGTTCACACCTCCCGCCTCCTCCTCACTTGATCCTCACCAAAGACATCCCGACGCAGCGGTAGCGAAACGAGACTGTTGAGCGGGAGGTGTGAACGGGGGAAGGCGGCGATGTGTCGTCATCCTCGAGGCCGTGCCTGAGCCCGTTCGCACAATTTCACACCACTGCTCCTCTCGCGATTACAGCGTCAGACCGATGCTCATAACCGGCTTTTATGACACCTCATCTGTGGAGCGCTCGAAACACCTCACTCGCTGCTGCGCTCTGCTCCTGGCTATAATCCATAGGGGTTGAGCTCCTAGGCACGAGAAGACGTCCATTTATTCCGGAAGTGGTGTTGATTGATGGACGTAGTGAAACCGAGCGAAAGCCCAGCATGTTTTTTGGCGCATGGTGAGCCCTAAAAATCGCGTATGGCAGCTCAACCTACTACACTGAGTCGGCAGGTATGAGTCAAGTTGCAGGAAGAGATGGCGCTACGCGAAAGGCTGCACCATCGAGATTCTACCTTTGCCCAATAGGTCAGTAAATTGATGCGTAATATCTCTAATGAATCAGTAAACTGTTGGTTAGAAGTCGGGCAACTTCGGAAAGCTGTATGTAGCATGGACAACGAAGGAGAGGGAATTTCCGCTCCTTCGTTGTCCATGCTAGGGATGGTTTCAACAGCGTCTCTCCATTTTTCTGGCAGCTCTTTAATGGCTTTATTTCGTTGACTACTGCCAATACGCTACCATATTCTAGCAGCGTCCTCGACATCGCTGTAAATTCTATTCTAACTTAGGTAGAGTGTGATGCACTTGCAGTGTCCTCCCTCCCATGGGTATTCAACAATTCTTACAACCTACCCGTTCCGGTTAACGGTTGCTCTGTGGGATTTGCTGGTTAAACAAAGAGTTATTAGCTCCCTAAAACGATTTGAACAGTCATTGTCTACTGCGGAAGAACTGTTTATGCATTCCGATGAAATCTTAGGTTCACGGGTCCCATGGAGGGCATCTTCGCGTTCCACTCCTTCAAAGACGCCTCTTCTTTCAGCTTCTGGCTACGGTCGTCGTGCATGTGTGGTGCCACTTCCTCGGACTCTACCTGCACCTGTCCGCCGACCGTCTCACTCGCTCGGCTTTCCTGAGCGGCCGTAACGCCGTCGAAGCTGAACATGCGGCGGAGCACCAGAGCAATCGACTAGTGAGTAGAACATCCGTACTCCGCAGTTCTTTCTTTAAGGGCGAGAGTTTTCATCGCTCTCCGGCTGTCGAAATTACTGGTCCATTTCCCCTTGAAGGCAGCCATTGTGAAGCGACACCGAGTGAAAAATTGAGCGGTAAAACCGCAGTACGAATAGGCTTGCTACCATCCCGAAACCAACTGTCGCTCAGTGCTACGGCCAGGCTGTACGAAGGACAAGTTGTAGATCCCAGATGAGCGGAATTACTCTTGATTGTCCGCAAAGCGGCGATACCTGTTTCCCGATTTTGATACAACTGACAACAACGCGACGGACAACGCGGTAGGTTCACATGTGTCCGCCGTAACAACAACCCACTTGATAGCTGAACTAGTTACCCAATTGCGATTGCCTATAAAAAGTTTTTTTCGTATAAAGGCGTTCAGAACAGGAGGTCAAAAACATGGTATAGAAGGCTATGCCCAAAAAGATAAAAAAGAGTGGGCTTTTATGATAAAAAAATAGATTCTGCAAGAGAGAAGGACTAAAAAGATTTTGAATATCTTCGAACCATCAACCCCTCAGATTTATCCGACTGATGTGCTTGATTTTGAGCTCGGCGTAGCCCATATTCTAGGAGAGCTGACAGTATTCCTGCGCCGTGGCCGACCACCGCGGGAAATATGGACGTAAATACTGGGGTCAGAAACTTGTTCAAAGAAAGCCAATACTTCCAGTGTTTCGGGGATGCATTTAGCAGAAAGGATAAAAATGGGGAAACTTGGCGATAATTAATCTCCTTCGGAATATGCCACGCACTCTTTTACGCGACGGAAGCACAAACAGGTAGCTGCTGATGTGATTTCATCGGAGACGCTAGGTACGCATACGTCCCTGATGTGCTCGATGTCGGAGCGTCTGAACTTAAGGGTTTCACTGAAAGAGGTTCAAATAAGAGCAAGCGAAGTGAGAACAATAAGAGCAGCCTTTTGGAATCGGCTGCCGCACCTTCGTCCGCGCCGTTCTTGGGTCGGCGCTTCCCGTGTTTTTGCCGAGCTCGTCGCTAACGGCCTTGGCGTCCTTCTCAGCGACGACGCTTTTTCCGAAGGTGTCGTGTTCCGCGCGCTGCGTTCCGATGTGACGGGGCGGCGCTGCGGCTTGTGACCTCGCTGTCTGAAAATATGATGGATGGAAGCGCTGTGTTTGGACTCGACCAATATCTCCATCTCAAATCTCCCACTCAGTCCACGCCTGCTTAAAGTGCGATTTCAGGGGAGGCGCGCGATACTTCGCACGCATGGAACACTTCTTCCGGAGGGTACCACTGCGTAAAATACTGCCAAATGTTAACCCTTTAGGCTTTTTGGGACGCACCACGCATTTATTATTTTCGACTGTAAGCACTGTTCATTCCCAGCTCTATAACTTGTCCAGAAGCAGACCATGAAAAAATAATGTGACTGCTTTCCTCAGGAGCTGGAATCTCATCTAAGGAAGGTGATGAAGTTGTCTTAAACTCTGCGTGAAATTTCTGGGCAATATGCGAACGTAGCGTGTTCTAAAGGTTTGTTACAATTAAAAGTTGATGGAATTGCTGTTATAGCAGATCCTTCGCAGCGAAACGAAAGCGATTGAAGGAGCAAACTTTTGTTCTGCACTCCTCTTCTGTTCTCTTTCGAGGATATGGCGGAGGTTGTAGTTATTGCAGTTACAGTCGACGGTAAATAGTATTCTTGCATTAGGGATTTCGGCTGTATTTTCTCCGTTAAATTGCTGTAAGTCGTTTATGAATTCGGCCCCAGATCGTATAGCTACGCACATCCAGCTTGTTCATCACGATCCAGGAAACCTGCTCTTGCTCACATTAAGTTCTCCTGACATTTTTGGTGCGTAGCGCTCTAGATTTCGACCAATCACATTCCATGGTCTCCCCCCCCCCCTGATATGACATTCATCAGCATCAGGTTTGGCGGTATTTTTACCATTGGAAGGCGGTAAGCGGTTGACGAATCTGGACCCAGTTTTCCTGATATCTTCCGGAGTGATTGTAGTTGACGGACGTTCTTTCCGAGAAGGGCCAGTAGCTCCTGCTACCTCCCCGAAAAGTTCCGCAGCCCTAAAAATGTCATTCGTGGGCATCGGAGTGCATAACTTCACGGTGGCAGAGCGTCTTGTATTCTATTTCATTGTAGTTCTAGGAGCGAGTTGATTAACCAAAAGCAAGCTTATCGAGGTCAGCATTTTTCGTGGAATCCGAAATGCACAGTAATTTTGCAAAATACGTAAATAGCCAAAAATTTATGAGCTATTAGTTCCGACTGTAGTTTGTCCGTGAGCGCGCGGTAGCGAAGTCGAAGAAGGTGCCGGCTGCCTCGTGTGTTCTTGATCCGGGTTTTCCGCGGAGGCCAACCAGACTTTTCATCTCGCCAGAGTGGGCGAGTTGCTACCAAACTCGTCTGCGATGGTTAAAGCGCCGACTCGCATCGACTAGCCGCAACAAATCATTATATAGGCCAAGTGCGCATTCGAATTGCTTCCGCAGCCCGTGGAGGTAGAATGCGTGGCGCATCCCTAAGGATTGACGCCGTCCTTTACCCTTTATTTAGTGCCCAGAGCTAGTCTGATAGCGCAGGCGACATAAAAAAAAACCAAACTTCTCTGCTGAAGGACAAATCATTTTTAACGTTCACACGCAGACGACGGACGTTCCGGCTGCGTGGCACTAGAAGCAGGAGTGAAGAATGAAAAGTTGACGATTTAAAGATTCGATCGATTTAACAGGCGTCTTCCCTTAAAATCTGGCTTAACCACCTAACGGAATTTCTTAGGAATGAAATTCTTAACGCATCTCCCCATGGAAGCTCCTCGCTGTTTTTCTTGAGATTTCTGGAATTAGGAATTGTTGGTCTGAGAACTCGCCCCGCGCATTCGTTGAGTTTTCCACTCAAGAAAGAGCGTCTGGTTGGAAATAGAAAGATCCATCATCGCCATTTGCAGTGTTGCCAGCGCAACTTCTGTGTTTCAGCGCAACTCCGCTGTCTAATACACTCCGGGGCTTCGAAGATGGCGCACCTTTCCCCTTACGGCACTCCGCACGTCGAGTTTCGGGTCTCTTCAAGTGCTTTGAACTTTTAGAAGAAGTGCAGCGTACGGCAGTGGATAGCAGCAGTGGGCGTCCGTCCTACCATTAGTTTCAGGTTAATCTGAGAAGGCCTAAAAAGCGTGAGGGTTTCCGTGTCTTCACAGCGTACTCAGAGAGGCAAGAATGATAACTTTCGCATTTGCCTGTTCGCCCAATATCCACCAGTCCCAAATCTCAGAATTCAACACAAGGGGAACAAGAGGTGGCGAAGGCCACCTGTCAAAGTAGTCGGCGGTCTGTTAGGTCTGGTAGCACTTCACGGGCGGCCAGAAGTGCTGCGTCGCTTGAGACTGCGCATTCGTACATGGACTCTGTTGACCGAGTGGTGCGAGCCGCACATGACGGTGTCACCGAACGAGACTCACGCAAGCAGCGCCTGATTCCTGACGACAGAAGAATGGCTTTCGGGTGCCATTCGTCCGATATCGATGGAGCTAAACGAACACAGATCCCCTGGAAAGGGATGACTAATCCTCGTTTCCAACGCCTTTTGTATCCGAAAACCAGATATTATTACAGTTTGTCCGCGCCTAACGATTTGGGAGGTCGGAGGGCTCTATCGCTAGTAGACATTGGATCCGACGCCGATTTTTCGGATAATTGGATGATTCGGATAGGCCATTTTTTCAAACCCCGGCCCACGCTCTTAACATTTCAAAAAGGGTTGAAATTAACCTATATATCCGAACAAGATGCAAGGCTTGACTTGCGAGAGTTTGGAATTCAACCAGAACTTAGTATTCGCTAGGTTTCGTTATATTAGAGTTGAGCCTCATCCGATCTTTATCCGAATCATTGGGTTTTTGGGTACCGCTTCGTGTGATTCAGATGAGAGTGCTTCACCTGGTGTCCTTCCGTTGTCTCGGTTCACAACTAGAGTAGAACACACCAGTGCTGTGTAAATGATGCGGTATAGGGCTGCCAAGATAACCCCCAACCCCGAGCCACTTTGTGCCTCCAGAACAAATGACAGTCAGCATTAAGGCCCCATCTAACGACTACCCATTGATTAGTGAGTTGGTTGTGTACCATGAAGCCTAGCTACGAAATGATTACGAGATTTCCCGCAAGGACTCACTCCAGCTCTAAGAGAATTCTCGCCAGATGGCTGCAAAACTTATCTCCTTCACTAATCCTAATTTATCTGCAATCACGAGGTTGTAAGGTGGAACTTTATTGGCCTAAACTGAGGTCAATAAAGATCCACCTAACAACCTCATGGCACAGCAGTACTATAAACATTGTTAGCACCAATGCCGAGGTTCCAAGATGAGAGGACGTGGAATTTACCTCGGAAATGTCAGATTATCAACTTTCCTGAGTTCCGCAGCAGGGCGCGTTAACATCCTTTTATCCGATTTTTAGCCGATTTTATCTGAATCATTGCATTTTCGAAAACGCGGATCTTTGGATGATTCAGATGGAGGTAATTTTTAAAACCCTGAATCGTCAGTGACACAGATATCGCCATTTTGGGCAGAGCCGGATTTCGGATAATCCGAAAGCAGATGGATAAATCCGGCTGGATATCCGAAAATGCATGATTTGGACTCCATGTCTAATCGCTAGGAAAACAGATCAAACATAGTCAGAGTTCTAGTCTTGATCAGGTTAACGGGCTCCTTGCGCAATTGTCTCATTTCAATCTTGTGCTGTTATCGATAGCAAGGGAGGGGTGGGCCTTTTCCCGATAAAGATTGCGCCGGAGACTATCACTTAGCTTTTTCCTCCGTCGCTATAGGGCCGCTGTGCTGACCACTGGCCATATATTGGCTCGAGAAGAATGATTCACCGACTACCGTTTTCCAAGCAATTAGAGTCGCGTTTCCGGTTGGCGGTGAACAAAGAAACGCTGTTGGGGCGCTGTAAAGTCAGCACTACAGCGAAGTTGCTTCATTGAGGCGAGCTAACAGTTGTCATTCACTGATGTCTAAACTCTCTAACCATTTTGTAAGAGATACCAGACGCTTCTAGAAAGTTTGGGAAGCGTTCAAAACAACTTTGACTGGAAACTTATGATGAAGAGTGCCTCAATGAACTACAAGTAATACCACACAGAACACAGATCCTCAACGATCTGTGTTTTTGGTCGCTCAAAAACGGAAAGAAAATCTCGATAGCAAAGACGCGAGCTATGCAGATCAGACTCCAAGGCCAGTGAACCGGCACCCTGCTCCACCGTGGACAACGATATTAGCACACTGTGATGCTGCTCCTTTAGCTGACTGCTCGGGTACCTTCTGTAGTCTTTCCCGAGAATCCGGTTCCGCTGCGGTTGGGCTGCTTACAAGTCACACATGGTTTGCCATTCGTAGGGAGTCCGATACTAATAAGGGAGAGGTGTGGAGACCACGACTGGCGAGGAGACGTGTTGAGCAACGGGAAGAGGTTGGGTCTTCGCGCGAGGCTGAGAAGAGCCATGCCGTCCAATAATAGAAGAATACAGAAGGGGAAACCTCTAACGGACCAGTGTTGCGAATATCAGATGCGTGGTTAAGCTCCTTCACGTCGACGCTAGCAGCTCATAATGCTGGCTCAAAGCTCCATAAGAGCATACTCGTTCTCTCGCCTCCATGTGACTGGCCACTGTAGCCTTTTAAGCACGCGGCACAGTAGGCAGAAGGAGCCGATACCGAAACGCGAACCGCGAACCGAGGCTAGGTTCGTTCGTGATAAACGCAAGGATAACGGTTCATTACGCAACGCAGGGGAAGGCTTCCTTTGAAGAATGGAGATGGATAGGGCCCTTACTGACTTCGATGTTTGAGCACAGCACAGCTCCTGAAAGTGATTCTACAGACTAAATAGAGACTGAACTGCCTCCACGCCATCGCATATAGGCGGGATTCGTTGCGCATCTAAAAGGAGATTGATGAACTCTGTCTGATTTCCTTTACCTATTCGTTGGGTTATCACCGTTCATTTCAAGCAATCATATCATGGCCGTTAATCCTATGTAGTAATTTGATGTTGATGGATGTGCGTTATTAAGCTGGAGACATTTTCCCAGCGTTACTGGTTCACGCGTTGTACTCAAAATTCGCACGCTTGGGCTGCGTCGCGTCTGAAACACGTTGCCTTAGGGAGGAACTCTTTGTGTAAAAGTGGGCAAATAGTGGTGAAGCGACTTCTGAACTCGGCACCCGCTAACTCGCAGCAGGAAAACCTTCCTGAACTGTTTCCTTTCTCGTCTTCCCCTGTTCGTTTCACGGCGATTAACGGTTCGGTTCCGGTAAGGAGGAATCATTGACTGTGGTGTTCTTAGGTGCATGTGTAAGACACGGAGAACAGGAAAAGTGCAGCCGAACATGGGTTGATTACTGCAGCTGATGTTGAAATCTCAGCGAACTTACTGTAAAAAATTGTGGCGCTGAGTCAGCACGACTGGCTCCACCTACAGCTGTGCTGCCCCAGGGGCGAACTTGAACCGCGGCAGTGTATAATGCGGACCGACCGGCAGCGAGACCCTCTGGAAGAAACGGCCTCCTGGCGATCACTGCTGCAAAAAGCCTCTCCTGCTACTTCAAAAACGCCGTGTGTAATCTGGTCGTCGTGCAGTGGCTGCCGCCTGAGTCAGCCTAGACTGCGGAGTCATATTTCACACCTTGCTCTCTGGTGCCTTACTCGCTCGGTGGCCGAGAAATCAGTTCTCGGATCACTTGTCAGTGGCAGGTGACAGCACCGTAACAGGTCATCGCTTTTTCGGTTGGAAAGCCCTTGATGGGTAATGGATGGCTGAGAAATGGAGACACCGATACTGGTCGGCGGAAACTGGGAGCAGTGGGGAGATGGAAACGTATGCGAGCATGCTGAGACCATAATCCCTACGCATTTCCTTGCGTGAGTCCTGACTGTTGAGGTCACCAACGATTGAAGAGAGAAGAGGAGCGTTCACGAAAATCTGTCTCAATCTTCTCTTTTATCTCATTGCGAAATAGACAGTCACGTAGCACTGAGACATTTTTTGATTATCTCTATGCCAGCTGTCCGATTAATAACCGATTTGCTCAAGCGGGTGGGGTGAGGTCCGTTCTATCCTGTCGCCTGTCATAGTGCCTCCTAGACACTCTGGGGGCACTGCCTTTCGATCTAGTCTTCATGAAGAAGTCAGCCAACCTTTTAGTAGGCGTCTTGGTGTTCTTTTTACACCCCAGCCTTGTCGGTTACGGTCCTCGTCCAGCGGATGTCAGTGAAATGCACTGTTTATCCTCCCACCTTTTGCAGTCAAAGCCATGACGTCTCTGATCCTCGATCATCACCGAAACACGGAGCTCAAATGGCTTTTCCCGCTTGTTTTAAAGGAACGGATGCGGAGAGATCGGACAAGTTCGATCCTCTCCATGCAACATTTTCTTTGCAAAGCGAAAATGCATACACATATTGCTACCGAAATCTCAGACATGCAGACGCTTACCTAATGGAAGTTAAAAGAAAATCCCGCTGATTAAATTTGTTGCTCTTCGAGTGAGGCCGGCTGTCTAGCTAATGCGATACAGTTCTTCGCCCACTACAGAAACTATCCAGTAGCTAGGTGGGCTCGCGAACGTATCCAGAAATTCGCGGTGATCTCTAGGATGTTTGATAGAATGGGAAATGGTTTCCACTGAACGCATAGCGTTAGCTTGGGTAATTTGTTAGTCGCACCTTGTATGTTTATCGCTGGGAGCTGTGACAAAACCAATTTTCCAAAGTCTTTCTAGAGTCTCCTTTTCTTCTAAGAGATCGATTTCGGGCAAAAAAAAACCATCATTGAAGAACTTTCGCCTAGACTTGTTTGATGAAGGTCTTTCGGAAACAGAGCAACGCAACAGGTTCCGAAGTCGAGTGGCGTACGAGTTCCCTGTTCTTTGAACTTCTTTCGAAAGGGGCGAACGAAGGGTCGCCTCGATTCGAGCAGCGTTCATTGTCCATTAGCTCGGGTGGAGATGGGAGACGAAAATTCGTTTTCTGCATATAAACGAGGGGAGACGATGGCGACGCAGTTGCGGCGCGAATGATTCTACCTCCGCAGATTTGCTTCTCTTAGGGGCCAAACAAGTCCGCAGTTCGACGGCTACAGTTCGAATTTCAGAATCGACTCCTTGCAGCTTTCCTGCCTCAGCATCTCATCAGCGCTGCTCGACTTCAGATCGCCACTAGCAATCCTCACATCTACGTCGAGCACTATCCTCAGGTACCGGGCGCTTCGTTTTTAAATCACCACGTTCATCATTTCCTTTCCCCACACTCTCCGCTCCTAATGAATAGACTGCCTTGAAGAAGATGCTGCTTGCCGTTGCAAACAAATGATTTTTATTGCTGCCGTATGCTAGCGACAGTTTGAGGATAACATTTCTTTCTCTACTCCAGAAATCGAATGAAAACCTGAAATCCCTCCCACCTCAGAATGAGAGCCACAAGCCGTGAAGCTAACGAAAAGCCGTACTTATTTAGGTTCTCCGTAGCCATGTTGCATTTGATCACCTTTTCGTCTCGGTCGCTTCTTCCACCTCTCTTTCTTATCCTCCATTCGGACTCCGCAGCTATTCCTCGCCGTTTTCAAATTCCTATTCAGTCCCATTTAATTTAATTTATTCCACGCTGGGTTAGAGCCAAAATCGCATTCCATACGATAATGATGACTTCCTTTCTCTCATTATCGGCGGTGAAAAAAGATTTTCCAGGCTGCCTTCAATAAAGCCGGTGACCATTTTCCACAAAAAGCCGCCTGTTTAATTTCCTCCCTGTGAGCTTTTAGCACGGAATGCCCGAGAAGCAGAAGCTGTCAGTCAGAGCGAGAAGGGTTTCGATGCATGAATGAACGGTGGAAAACGAAGTGAAAAAGGAACGAACTGCCCATTCAATGCAATTTCTTTGAGCCGCAAGGGGCTGGTACCGAGGATGTAGACTGTTACAACGATGTTTGGTGCATTGAACCATTCCTATCAACACCTTCAGCTTAACTGGTTCCATGCTGATATCAGCGGCCCGCTGATTCCGATATACGGGTAAGTGCTGTCAGGTCCCACGAAGTGGGGATGCCGCATTCTATCACACAGCGCCGGTGACGTGGTGCGTAGAGCATTCTCGCCCGGCTAGCAGGAGGTGCGGGTTCGAGTCACGCCTGGCGCTAGAGTTTTGATCACAACAAAACATCGTTGGAATCGCTCATTATTACACCTTTTTTCTTCAGGAAGCACGGCTTCCCTACACCCATTGGCTATCGTGAATGTTATGTAAAGCTCTCTGCCACGCGAAATGACGGCGCTCCCTCAAAATGAGAGGTCCCGTGCTTCTAATTCAGCCGAATGTCTCTTTTGCCTCAGGTCACGGTGGCGTACGGTCGCCTGATTGGTTTCGAGGCTGTGCTGTCACAATGCTCCTCGCTCGATGCCGCTCGAGTGCTGAAGGTAAGTGGTCTGTCTCAAGGGATCAGTTCTGTTTAGCCGTTGCGCAGGAATCAATGCCGGTCACACCAATCGATGTTTCAGGAAATAGAACAACGTATCGATCGGTTGTGCGAGCTCAATGGTTGCTCTAAGGTGGCCTCCGACGGCATTACGGTACGTCTCTTAATACTACCTAAAGATTTTAAATTCACCTCAAGGTCTGTGTTATACTTCGACTACGTATCGGTGACGCTGTGTTGCGCGGGCTGCTATGCACTGCGTAGCAGCCCGCGCAACACTGTCGCCGACGTCGCCGACAATAGCGTCGCCGAAGTATAACATAGGCATAAGGGACTGCGCGTGGAAACTTCGACCAGCGCCGCGTGATGGCGCAGGTTAAGTATGCGCCAACTACTACACGCACGCCGAATCGACATTCTTAGTTCGGGTTCTGCCTGAGCCAAGCAAGTCTTTCATTACCGAGGAGCCAGCGATCTGGAAAAGGGCTTATCTGGAGAGGATCAGTCACTTCCTCATCCATCAACCAGTCACCACAAGTAATCGTAGATGCCGAAGACGCAGTCAAATGGTCTCCACTACTATCCCTTAGAAGCGGAATGCATGACGCATCCCACAAAGAGGTTGATTAACGCGGTCGTTCACCCTTTATTCTTTTAACTGATCACTGGAAATGATCCCTTTCTGGTGGGTGGCGATCCACAGAAGCACAACACAGACGACCTTCATAGAATTAGCCACGGCAACGAGAGGACAACACATAAATCTCTGTGTGGCTCTGGTGATTGGAAACGCACTTTACTCACCATTGGATACAGCTCAAAAGCTTGCGTCTCGCTCTGTGTCTCAAAAAATGTATACACTGCTTGAGAGGCGACAACTTTACTCACAGTACGGTACTGAAGAGGTTGAGCACCCATACGAAAGCTAAGAAAGTAGAAATTTGCTGATACGTGAGCGATGTGAAATGCGCCGTCCAATCCTCTGAAATTTCGCATTTTACACTCGATTGGTTGTGTTTCGCTCAAATACTCGTTATAATTTCTCCACTAGGTGGCCGTATCGATTAATTTGTGCTTCTTTTGAACTTTAAATTTAAAAAACCCAATACGGCTTGCGAAAAATACAGGATATCCTAATATTCAAGATTGTGCAATGCCCCCGCTTGTAACCCCGCACTTCAGACTCGATTGATTGCGCATAGGCTGAATGCTTGTTGCAGTGTTGTCACTACCTGATCACATTAGCCTGTGCTGTGCTTCTTTTAACGTTTAGAACTTGACAAGCACGTGAAAGACACGCGACGTTCGAGCTTATTGATTGCACAGTTTCAACGTGAGCGGGAGTTCCCTTTTCCTGATTGACTGGAGAAGCAGTATTCAGTTGAATGGAGAGATTAATCGGCATAATTGCAGCTACTGGGCGACGGAAAACGTTAAAGGAAGCACAGCTCAAGTTAATCTGGCCAAGTGGTGACAATGAGGGGTGTACATTTAGCGGTTAACCATTTAACGAATTTAACGAATTAACGGCATTTTTCGTCAAAACCTGGGTTAACGAATTAACGAAAATTTTTGGAGATTTATCGGAATTTTTAATCTTTTTTTCTCAGTGAGTTTATCACATTCACCCTTAGTATTCTCTAATGTTGCAGGTCTGATCCTCCTGATTAGGACTGTTCCTGAAAAAGAAACTAATGGAATCTGCAAGAATATTTTAATTTTTCATGGATTTATTTTGAATTTTTGGAAATAATGCATTTTGGAGGCGCGTGTCGGAGGAGATGCCGGCTGTCGAGTGCACCAAATAGCAGACTTCTGCTCCTTCTTTCGCGATTTCCCGCCCAGGCCAACCAAGCCTTCGATCCGTCTGGGGTCGGTGGATTAGTATCAGAATTGTCTGGGAAGGATATAGCGCTGACTTCCTTATCGTCTGGCCACCGGAAGTCATTATTTAGCCATTTAAATCGCCTCCACGATATCCCGTGGCAGAAGAATGCGCGGCGCATCCCAAAGGTGATTGAGTAACGCCATCCTTCATCCTTATCCTTTAATGCATTTTAGAGCTAGAAATTTTCTCGCCGAGCCCCTAAGCGCGTCAACGAATCCGCAAAGATACTGGTCTAACCTCCTCGTAAGATATGCCTATCTTCACCTGGCGCTGCTGATCCCAGAATACTTTTACCCGCCAGCTGGAACAGTCGAGACGGAGAGAATGTTTTCGGCCGCTGGACGTATTTTGATCGGTTTTAGAAAAGGCACAAAAATTAGGAAAGCATGTTTTCCTGAACGTTAACACTTTGACGACGTGTCACACTTTTCGGCAGTGTGGGACCATGTGACACGATGTCGTGTCACGATCTCGACGTTGCAAAAAATGGATTGGTCCCACGCACCAGACACTTGAAAATTGTGCGTTCGACAACATTCCACTGATATTCTTTTAATTGTATTTTTATTAATTCTTTCGGTACTTAATGTGCTGGCACCCGCATCGAGATTGCATATGCTTGTAGAACATGGAGATCCGGTTTCGCAAAGAGCTAGGAAGGGGGATGGAGAACTCCGGGTACCTGTCTGATCGCACATTTTAAGATGCCCTGTCGGTGATCATCTTAAATGATAATTCCATACCCGCTCTTATTCCACACCCTGTAGATAATTTGTTGCTGAAGCCTTGTTTATTTTTTTGTGTTTGTTGTTGTTAAATTGTTTATTTTACATTGCAGTGTTACACTCCATTCCCTGAACTTTTGCTGTTGACCTCTTGAAGTTGAAACGTATAAGGTTTTCTTGATTTTTTCACTTGAAATAGTGGTTTGCAGCTAATTGTATTTTTAACGAAATTTAATGATTTACCGGAAATGTAACGGAAATTTTTCTTTAAAAATTTCGTTGAAAAATTTAACGCACAGAATTTTGTGTGCACTCCTGGTGACAATATTGTAACAAGCATTTAGCCCGTGCAGAATCAGTCGAGTCTGAAATGCAGGGTTACAAGCGGGGGCATGGTGCAATCATGAACATTTACACGCTACAGAAATCTCGTTGCTCTACGTTTTCATATGAGTCTAAACATCTTCAAAAGCTTCACTAACAGCAATTCTAGAACTGTTCAAACAGTACCTGCTTTTTCAAGATACTTTGAATTTTTCGCAAGCCGTGGTGTTTTTTTTAAAGTTTTGAACCTTAAAAGGAGCACAAATCAATCGACTTGGCCACTTTGTGAAGAAATTATAACAAGTATTCAAGCGAAACACAATCAATCGAGTGTGGAACGCAACACTTCAGGCAAGTGCATTCCACACCGCTCATATGTCAGAAAATTTCAATTTTCTTAGCTTTCACTTGAGTTCTTAAATTCTTCAGTATATCACCTTTAAAACAGTGTCTACAATTTTTGAGACACCCGTGTTTATGAGGTATTATTTCTGACTGCATCGTGCCATAAGGGTGTCCAAAAGAATGCGGAACAGAAATCAGGCGTGCACGAGAAAGGCGCCTTCTCTGAAAGGTTCGGGAGGGGGTGCATTTACCCCGATACAGAGAGCCAAGCAGTCGTTTTTCTGGCGTATTCTGCATGCTGCGCATAATCGGATTAGTTTGGGTTCTCGTAAGGAAACCGTAGTCATAGCGCCCGTTCTCTGCTTCTTTTCTTCAACTTCTCTCAGACTTACAGAAATTGTCACTTTTTCCCTTTATAGGTGCTGTCGTCTATACCAACACCAGACGTTTATCACGCCTTGAACGTGGTTCGCTTTGCGCTGCAGCTGGAAGCATTAGTCAGGTAACTTGTCTTTGCAGTTCGATTCCTATTCGTTTCCTATTTTTTTTTTCTTGCTCCTAGGTTTTGAGTGGAAGCAAAGTGCATTCAAATAAGAAAATAAGCAGCAATAAATAAAAGGAGCTGCCGTTGAAAGACCGAGTAGTTGATTAAAATTCACATTGCAAATATGTATGTAGAGGGTAAGACCACATCCAATGGCTTCTCTCCTCTTACCCATTGGAGCTGCAAAATGAGTTTTCACGCGAAAATTTCGAAATACAGAACAGATATCGTTGAAGTAAATTTGAAGTAACTCATACCTTGAAATTCTTGGACCGCGTTACCGACCTTCATTAATAGTGATAGTGTTTCTTTACTTATCATTGTCATGCACTGATCAATGTTCCTGGTTTTTATTGCTGCGATAAGTATTAAATAATGGAGCTGTCAAAGCTTGCAATTATCGTAGACAAATTTCCCGTTACTGATGCTAATTTAACTAAGAAGCTTTGTTGCATCTTATCATCTTTTTACTTTTATGACATAAACTACTGCAGACTCCTCTGGAATCCAGATAGGAACAATGCTAGGCAATCTAATGAGCAGGTCGATCCTGTTCTGGCACACGTCTCCTGTGAACCTGGGAAGTCAAGTGCTTCGGTTCACCCTCACGGTGATCTCGAACCGATTTTTTAACTAAGAATGACTTAGAGAGTTTAACAATTTGCAGTGAGACGAGGTTGGGTTAGTATGTACATAAATATGTACTGAAGAGAGGATGTTGGACCGCCCTCCTTCCCTCTTTGTTTTCCTGTTGGTGAGGTAAATTCAGCATTGAGTTTACTGGGGACATTATGGAAGAGAGGCTTTATTTATATATATTTTTATTTTTTATCACTGTTTAAGAGTGTCGTGTGCCAGAAATCACGAAGCATGAACCGTCTAACAACATACAAAACAGCACATCAAAAACAACGGAAACAGGAAATAGGCTATTGGAACACTGGAGAGTCTTTTTAGCAATATGTCCCAAGGGTTCGAAATTGTTCGGAGAGGCATGTCAATTGCTTCTACAGAGCTTGCACACCAGCCCTGCTAGTAAAAACACTGATCTGCCTGCCTTAATTCGGTAGCACTCATTTCCAGTAGTGTTCGTCAAGAACTGCTTCCATTCAGAGCGCAGGAGGAGGAACTACATAGTCCCTGACCTAGACCTTCCTCAAGTGAAGATACAGGAAAATCTTGAAGACGGACGAGCCACTGATGAACCGTCCTGTAAGTGTAAGGGTAAAGAACGGCGTTAGTCAGTTCCCTAATTAAGATGCGCCACACACTCTGTGCCTGCGGGATCTCGTGGTTGCGTTTCGGATGCATGTTTGGCCTACTGCGACTTGCAGTTGTCCGTCGATGCCACAACCCAGTGTTCTGTCCTTCCCCGACAAGTCTCATACCAACTGACCTATCCCGCTGGCATGAAAAGCTTAGCTGACCTGGACGAAATTAGAGTAAAAATGCTCGGTTCGCCTGAACGCCGTTTACGTAGTACAATAGTTTCTTCATTCTACCCAGTTCTGGCCTGCTCTATAAATCTCTTGATGGAGGAGATAGACCTCCACTCGCAGAAGAAAACGGCATGATTTTCATCCCATGAATTCCCCACAAAATGGCACGAGCTCATCACAGAGCTCATGTGGAAGTCGTTTCTTTACGCTTGGCTGTGCAGCATCGAGAGCCTGACGCAGTGGAAAACGCAGTGGTAACTTCTGGAAAACGTAACGCATTAAATAAAACACGACAAAGATTTTCGGTGAGATAGCCCCTGCTCTATTGAGTTTCTACCATGAATAGACAGCTTTTGACCTCTTGTGAGACCTGCTTTGACAATCTTGGATCACAGTGCTCACGCACTATTTGATTAAGATGAGTCTGTCTCACATCTGCTATAACATAGCGCAGAATTTGGAAGTAACGGTTCGGGTCTCACAAACATTTGTGAAGATTGGGAGAAGCATCGGTCGCCGCGGCGCCAACGCCAAATGTACCTCAGGCGCTCGCGACGAGGGCAACCCATGTTCAACGCCGAATGTTTCAGCTCGTTTCGCGATGCCACGACGGCGGATGTGGCCGTGTGCATAGGCATCGACAGCGGCTCCGTCTCCGCTGGAGTCGTCGGATCGACGAAGTGGCACTACGACGTGATCGGAGTCGCCGTGGACAACGCCATCCTCCTGCAGAGCAACGCGCCAGCACAGTGAGTGGTTTTCGGAACAGCTCAAAGCGACTCGTGTCCAAGAATTCTGGGAACGCGCTTGAGGCCAGCTACCGTTTCGCAGTGAACATCCCCTACGAATGCGAGAAAAGGAGCAAGAAAGGAAGCGCAGGCACTTGGCATGATCTGGGAACTTGTTTGGCAGTAATCCGGTGGTATTAGCAACTTATCACCTAGAAGGTCAGCTGTACCAGGAGTGTGCGTTTAACGATTAACGATTTACCGATTTACCGGTTTTACCGGCATTTTTCGTTAAAAACTTTTAACGAAATTTGACGACGAAAATTTCCTTTAAATTGCATTAACGCCATTTACTCACCATTTTTGAAAATTTACGTTCTCTTCATGTAAATGCATTTCTCAAGAATTTTTGGATGAGCTTTCACGGTATTGTTGCGGTAGCGAGGAAACGCTCTACTTTCTTGGACCAGTGGAAATAGGCAGTCGATATCATCCCCGCATTTCGGGAATTGTTTTGTGGCTCCTTGAGCAATTTCCCTACGTCTCGCGTTTGTGTCCGCAACTTTTCCGGGAAGTAAGAATGGTTCTTCGTGGAGTATCAAGCGATGATTGTAGGACAACGTCGAGGTAGCGTAGAGCTCGCCTCTAACTGATAGAGTGCGACTGCTCGTCCTGTCATTGCTTCGCTTTTATTGAGTTTCATTCGTGTGTGTCAGCGATATTGCTCCACATTTTCGTCATCTTCCAAGGCTCTCTTGGCAGCATTTGAAACTGTGAACATATGTACATGAAAGCAATAAAATTAACCAAAAAAAGAGGAGACACCGATCACCATTCTTCGTCGGTCATTATATATTTGATCATTATAAAAACTAGTGCCTCACATGCAGCCCGCACGTACCGCATGAAGACTTTTTAGTCGATTCTGCGAAACAGGCAGATCTTTGGACTTCGTAAATATCTTCCAAGGACGAACAGCAACAAAGAATTCACTGCGCTCCCTGCCTAGCCAGAATACTTCATTAAAACATACTGCAGATTTCCGAAACAGTCATGACAGTATAGAAGAATGTAGGGCTGTAGGAGTCTACCTAGAGAGCGCAAGTTTTGCAAGAAGATTGGTCGGCACAGATGAAAACGCTCAAAAAGGTTCATCCGTGCTTTGCTGCTTTGCACTTTGGATCATCCGAGAAGTTGGACTTTTCACATGCTAAGCGAACTAGACATAGTTGGAAACTTCTATCTTAGAAGTCCTGTTGTCACTGTTTGGTTTTGGAATCTTGGTGCCTCTTCTCCTTTAGTAAATTGTGTTTGCGATAAAAGGACTGATGCTATTTTTTGTGATGATGGAGACAGTCATTTAAGCGCTATGTAGATGGAGTCGAAAAAAATCAATAGGGAAAAGATCTCGCTTTTTACGTACTAAAGTACAACCAAACCGACTGCAGCTACGTGAAGTTTTATTTAACGATTTTGCTGAATTTACCGAATTTAACGCAAAGATTTTTCGTTAAAAAATAGTCGTTAAAAAATTTACCGAAAAAATTAACGCACCCTTGAGCTGTACCAGCTGCAAGCAATCAGCCGATTTCTTGCACGTTATGTCTTCCTCCGAAGCACGAATTTCGTTTAAGAAGACGTACTAAGTCCGCGGAGGATCCGCAACCTGAGCAAAGTTCGCGTCACACTACGACTCATTTCTGCTCTCGTTCTTGCTTTTGCAGTAATTCCTTCAAAAGCGCTGAGACGTCGATGGCTAGGATTTTGCGCGAGAGCTAAATAAATATCTCACGCGGATTGCAGCGGAGTCTTCATCACCGAAGAGACGCGTCGTCTAGTCGAAAACCACTTCACACTGGAACACATTGGAGAGATATGGCGAGTTCACGGGAACATAATCGGACCGGAAGTGTTCCCCGTGAACAAACGGTAGGAGTCTTTGCGGAAAGGCCTCACGCCTAGTATGGCACCATTCATCGCTTGTATTGCAGATTCTCGATGGTGACGGTACCTCAAGGAATTAATCGCCTCTTGCAGACGCTGTCCACTATTGACCCTCACATGAAGACAATTGGCACCACCAAGAAGAGGTCCGTAGTTTCTTACCCGCACAAGCCCGGAAGAACGTGCTTAGAACTCAGTTCGTTCTCAGGAAGGCCAAGCTGCAGGAAGACAGCGACGTGAACGAGAGTCCGTCCTCCCAGAAGAGCAGCTTCATGAATTCGCTTTCCATGCGTTTCAGGAATGCTCGTCTAGAGACAGAGGTAGGTGCCGCAAAACCTTTTAGCTCCGTCATTCTTTCCATAAGTTCGGGTTCGACAGAGCCTTTTACGGACGTTTGCGAATGCTACGAGATACGAGGTAGTGCAACTCAGATCTGAATGCATGTCTATTAGGACTTTGTTTAGTCAAACTATCAAACAGCGCCGGTGGTGTAATAGCGTATGTACAGCATTATTACACGGTTAATAGCCGGGAGTGGTTCGAGTCCCGCCCGGCACTTGAGTTTTAGTCGCAGCAAAACATCGTTATGAGGACTCTGTTTCGTTTTCTTAACTCCACCGTTCCAGTTCCACAAGGAGATGGACCACTGGTTCATTCCAGCGCTGGCGATTAGCATCTTCTTCTTGGTTGTCTACGGAATTTACCACATGCTAGTGATGCCAAGGTTCGGTCGTTGTTGATGAAGTCGTTTCTCGTCTTCATTTCGTGAGGACCTTCTCTGTTACAACCATTTGCAGACTGATCACGAGCTTGGCTCTGATAGTGGTTGCACTGACGCTGATGTTCTTCATTCTGTTGATGCTCTACATAAATTACTTCCATGTACGTTCTACCAGACTAGCGTTTCGACTTCGCTTGTAATTAGCCAAATCACAGCCACATTTACCTTGAAGAATTGCAAAAAAAATGCAAGATGCAAAAAACGAAGAAGATGACGAATAAAAATGAGGATGCAAAAAAAGATGGTGGCACAGAATCAAGAGGTTGCTACTGCCTTCTGTCTTCTGCTGAGGGCTTCTCTTTCAGAAGTTTGTGAAAAAATCACGACGGGAAGTTGAGTGCAACAGCCTCTTATTGCAGAGTTTCTCGCAGTTCATCACACGCACATCGCACGGACATTCTCTTACAATTCTTCTCATAATGACCATTTTATTCCTCTGCGGAATCGTGAACACGGTGAGTATGCACAGCTATGAAACCATCCGTTTGTTTACTTTATACACTCCAAAGAGCGCGCCAACTAATCAGAAAAAGCTTCTAGTTGTAATGGTTTCTATCATATCATCAAAGATATTAGAGTAGGAATCCGTTAAGAAAGACCGCTCCGCACCTGTTAACAGTAGTTCCGTACTCCATTTCTGGTGTCAAGCTTCAGTGCTGGATCTTCGGAACACATGGGGTACCAACCACCCTTCCTCGTGAAACCACAGGAAATCGCTTGCCAGCAGCAACACCACTTAGATGAGCTGCCCTTCACAGTCTTCAACTAATGGAAATGATACCTAATGTGCCCTTCAAGGCCCATCCTTTTACGTTTTCGAGCAGGGGACCATGCATCTTGGGTCAAGAGTACCTACCACCAAGTTGGCAGAGGTCGGCCGACTTTAATGGTGCCTAGTCCGAAGTTCGCCCTTGTCGTTTAGGCGTAGTGAACTGAAGTGTTTTCCGTCCGAAATGTTGAAGAACTTATGTGTCATTCTGAAAGGGATCTGGTCTGCGGCACGGTAGTGTTACTCTCTTGGAATGTGGGGTGCCTTCAACATTGCCGATTACGCCACGCAGTCAATGTTAGTTAATTAGCCGCTCACTTATGTTAAGCTCAGTCACCTCAATTTGTCCTACAAACTCCTTTGCACACGGTTTCAGGAGGGTGACTTTTGATCTGGGTCTGCGTTTTAATGCGGTCTGCCCACTACTTCCTGACGAGCCAACGACACGACGTATCGTAAACCCATCCTCAGGCTGTATTCAAGTCACGTTGTCCTTGATGAGAGCGAGTCGCCCTGAATGCCAAAGATGTTCCCGCAAAAGCAACTTTTAGGGCAGGAGAGGATGGGAGGGGTGAACGCGTCTGTGACATCGAGGTTGCATCTGCAGCCCAACAAACCTTTTGAAGAGCTTCTAGATTTCTTCGGTTGTTTTAAGATTTCCTTAACAAGTTTTACTTTACTATTAATTTGCTAAAAAACTACGCGGCCAACACTCGGACAGGCCTTCAATTGGCTTTGTGGTTTATCCGAAAAGGCGCATCCTCTCTTCTCGAACCGAGATGACTATTACTATGTGTTTTCTGAAAGAGTTCTCCCAATTGGAATATGTACTGCGATATGTAGTTGTCTGTATTTAGTTCTCGTGTCCGCAACCGGAGCAGGCGGACGTGTGTCAGACTATCCACTTCTCGGCGTTCTCGTTTGCGATGTGGATTCTGACGACGGCCGTGTTCATTCGATTCTCATCCATCTACCTCCTCGGCGTGCTGACCTTCGCCGTTTTCATCTACACGATCCAGATCTTCCTCACTCATCCACCCATCGGACCGAAAGAGTAAGTGCCGACGCAGGCTTCGGACTTCGTTTTTCGTCGGAAGCTTCACTTCCTTGAAAAGTAGACGCATCCTATAGCTTTGCATGCATACGCATACTATTCAGTCATTTAGCCGCAGATGTGGGACGGTGCGGCACAGTGACGGGAGGGGCTGCCGGTGCATAGTAGTCGATGGGGTTCAATTTCGTTTCCAAGTCAACCTTCTCCCCTGTGAGCGGCCAAGTGATACTCAGTCTCGTCCGATGAGTCTACGTCGCACATTTTAATGAATCGCATCGGTGTTATGTGAGCTTATACTGGATGACTGATTAATGCAAATTTAATTCTCGGGCATCTTCAATACCAACTTTCCAGTCACGGTAGCTAGGCGCACTTCCTGACTCATTTCTCTGACCTGACCTTACGCATCAGCTCATCTCTGTTGCTAAGTGAAAGCAAGCCCTATTTTCCCAAGGAGTCGGTGTCGTCAAGAGGGCACTCTTCGGGGCCCAATGGCCCGCCAGCTCATTCCGCGTGATAGATGTGGCCGGAGGCATCGCTAACCTCGTATCCACTCTGCTGCTCCTCAATCACCCACAGATTGCGCCCTGCCGCTCGCAATTCATCACGCGCACAACACCGGCTTTTTACAACGCTACAAGTGTTGTGCGGGCACAGTTTGTGTGATGAGCGGGAAGACCCACCGGAAGAAGGACGGTTAAAAAAACCCCAACGCGTGCGAAGCTCCTTGAATTCCAGGTTCACCATCGAATTTGATCTGTGGGTCGGTCTGTCCTCGCTAGCTGCTCTCGTATTTCTACACGCCAGGCGGTGTGAGAAGCTGATGCGACTTGATTTCCTCTCTGTCGTCAAGGTAAGTGCTTGCCCAGTATGTTACGAACAGTTAAGTGAATGCCTAAGCGGAAATAGAGCTGAAAACCAAAGGACCTGCATCGTTTCGTTCCTTTTCCTACGTGAATGAAAGAAAATGCAAAAACGATGAATATTAGATCTTGCCGAGAAGAGGTTGTAGCAAGGTGGGCTCGAAGTTGCTTCCGACTGTTGGCTCATTAGGACATTCAATATAACTAGGAATGAAGTCTTGGAGGAGTTGGTTGTTCTAGAGTGGGTTGTTTGTTTTGAGTGAAGAGGTGTGCAAGAAATCAGCATCGCCCTGTCACCGATCCCAGCGCTACACGTGTTGGCTTCTTAGATATCGAGAGAGACGATGAAGGCAGCAAAATGCACAACATTTGACGGGCCTGTATCATGGCGGATAAGTTTAAAAACAAATCCATTGCAGCGTAACATCAAAGTAACGGACATTCTCTGCTCTTGTTGTTAGAAACAAAGGGCATTGAACTGAGAACAAGCCCCAAAAAGCAGTGGAGGATAGAAGTAAAACGTCGACAGGCTTGTGGTATTTCGGAAGGGTGCAGCGAGCACTGGTAATGACGGAAAGGGTTCTACATTCGGCTAAGTGCTGTGTTTTGCAGCGATCTTATGCTGCAATTTTCCTTTATGGAAGTCGGATCAGTTTCGAGGCGATTGCAACGAAGAGCGCAGATCCTCCTTTTCCTTATTCTGCGCGATGAACCGCTGAACATTAGTGTCATTTCTTGTCAAGCTGTGGCACCAGGTTGTTATCCAGACTGTATTCAGCTGTGTAGAATCGGCTTTTGCAGGTGTCGGAGTGGACAAGATAGGAGGGGGTCGAGATCACGGACTTCTGATTGTGGTGAAGATTTGAAAGAGGATAAAGCTGAAGGTCGGCGTTAACCAATCCATCTGCGGGATTCACCAGGCATTCATCTCTTCCGCAGTATTCTGTGGAGCAATTCGAGTAATACTTTCGGCGGATTGGTTGGCTGCTTCTCTTTTGTCACTCCTCGCTCACAACTTTGAATAGTACCCCTCTATGTGGCAATGCAATCGTAAGTGGAAACCGTATTGAAAGCCGGAAATCCGAAGTAAACACGGCTTAGATCCAATTTCTCCTTAGGGCTAACTAGCAGCGAAATGCAGTCTTGTTTCGACTGACAATGAAGTGGTGGTGGTAGACCACCCGCCTGCTTGAGTATTCTACAGTTTTCTAAGTGCAGACAGCGCTGATGTTCTCTAAGTAGACGTCAAGCCACTCCAATCCCAATAAGGAAAATGGGACAAAACATTTCGAAATTCTCCGTGGGTTGAATATATCAGGTTGTCCGGAAAGTTCTATGTTTTGAGTGCTTCACTTTGAACTATTATACATAACATAACTTTCCCAAATCTTATCGGATTTTGTCGAAATAAGCACCGTTCGAATCAGCACACTTTTGCCAGCGGGAAGTCAGTCGACCTATTCCATCAAAAAAATCAGAAGAAATTAGGTGGCCGAGAATCGACAAAATCCACGAAGGCTGTTTTGGCTTTGTCCTGATTGGTGAAGGTTTTACCAGCGAGAAAGCTCTGAAAGTGTTTGAAAAGGTGGTAGTCGGGTAGTGAGAGGTCTGAAGAATATGGCGAGTGAGGCAGAACTTCAACCCTTAATTGTTTCAATTTCCGAACAGTGATTTGTGAAACGTGTGGACGGGCGTTATCATGCAAAGGAATGGGCCTCTTCTGTTGACCAATGGTCTCTGAAGTTGACGCAATTTTCGGTGCATTTTGTCGATTTTCTTACAGTAGGACTCTGCTTTGATCGTTTGGCCTGGTGCCAAAAAGTTGTGATGGATCACACCAGCCGCCGACCACCACACAGTGACCATTACCTATTTTGGTGGAGGTTCGCATTTGGAAAGTGCCGAGGGGGTTCGTCGGCGTCCAATCACTGTCCGGAACGTTTCCTGTTATCATACAGGATCTACTTTTCATCACTAGCGATGATTCGATTCAAAAACGGGTCAGTTCTGTTGCCTAAAAGTAGAAAAGAACAGATCTCGAAACGTGACAATTTTTACCGCTCACTCAACTCGTGGGGCATCCACGTTTCGTGCTTTTTTACCTTGCCAAGGCGTTTCAGGGTATCTGCAACAGCAGTTTTATTGACGTCTAGCTCTTCCGCGATCCCGCGAACTGTCTGGGATGGTTCAGCTCCCACCAATTACCTCAACTCGTCGTCCAGGATTGCTCTAGGTTGACCGCTACGGGGGTCATCTTCGAGGCTGAAATCTCCGAACCGAAGTGTACCAAACCACTGACGCACAGTGCTTTCTGCAACGCTAATATGCCCCCACACTTGACTGATTTGTCGAGCCGTCTTGGCTGCGGATGTCCCAATTTGAAGTCAAAATAAGAGATCGTTCGGAATTGCTCCTTCGACAGACTTCAGTAAGCCCTTCAAGAACAGAAATATAAAACAACGTTTAAACATTAATTATTCATTCAGATAGAGCAAAACAATTTGTACAGAAAGTAGCACTAATGTGCAATGCAAGTTGAATTTTTGCTTAATAATAGACGAATGAAAACTAGTAACACAAAAGGTTGAGAACTTTCCAGACAACCCATTTACAACTCATCAGCATTTCTGATATTCTGAGCCTTTAAGAGTCTTTCTAGATAGGTACTTGCCGTACATCCGGTACTTACTTGAGGTCAGTCTCATTTCTGTCCTGATCACAATTCGATCGTTCATAGTCGGAAAAGGAGATTTCTTCTGCAGTTGTTGCAAATAGGAGTCTTTTCAATAGCACCGAAGTTTGGAGCGGTCATCGACATGCGAGAGTGCGTAAGGTGCCGTAGTCAGACGTCAGAGCGTGATATTAGTTGATTGATTGCCGAAGAGAAATCGGCGCTACTAACCTGGTAGGATTCCTCGGTTCTAGTTCTGCTGGACCAGTACTTCTGATGGACGTGGAAACACTGTATGCCCAAAGTAGCAGACGTAGTGGTACAACTTTCGGCCACTATAGGACCACAGTGTCCGCTTGTGTACGGAATTAGAGCAAAAGGGAAATTGTAGACGCTCTGGAAAATGAGAAGTGCTGCAGAGGAACTGCATACACCACACCACCATTGTGGTTATGTTGTGCGACCACGTATCTTGGCATTCTGATGAGCGGGGGCGGATCAGTGGGCAATGACATTCCTAGAGGGACCAGCGCAATATTCCGGGCGCCATTATGGTGAATAACGACAAGTGCTTACCAGAGGAACAGGCTTGTCAACTATGAAGCAGTCCCCAGGGTTTCACGTCCACCCGGGGTCAGTAATTGAGAGGGCGGCCAATGCTCCGGGTATGACGAGCCGCCAATGTTTGATGGATAGCAGTTCGAACGAGGGGTTGAGTGGCTGAAATGCACCGAGACTACGAGGTTGTTCAGAGGGCTCTCGCTTGATTAGGTCGCTGGAGATAATACTCAAACTGAAAGAAATGGTGCGGAGAAAAGGCTAAGCAAAGCTCCAACTCGTTGCCTAATAAGGCGTGTATCCGTCGTTTTGAGTCCTTAAAAGCCAGTCGTTTGGCACAAATTATTGGAACGGCTCGTTCAACAATAAAACGAAGAAGCACTTTGTAATGTTCATACGGCTTCTAATTTTACGCGTTTCCGTCGTAATTTCTGATCGTTGCAAAACGCTAAAATTCTGCTCAAGAGCTGCTGCGATTCTCATGTTACGTAACAAGAAATATCCTACTCAAACGGTTCTACTTGGTCGTTCAGTTGAGATTTTCTAGCCTATGCGAATTTTGTGATATTTCAAGCTAAGGACCACTGTTGAAAAACGCGAGAAATGCGGAAGATCCTTGGTTTAAGAAAGCGCATTGTAGATGGAAAAGGTTAGCATAATTTCCAGTTTGGTTCTAACCCTGAAAAACCCTGCTCGTTGTGATAATCATGTCCTCCGCGTACCCAGTTCGTAGAACATTCGCAGTTGTTGCACCGCATTTGTATTGGTACTACCAACTTTGTTGTTTTCCACGTAGACTTTGTATACGCCAGAAAATACAGTGCAGTACAGCAGCCTTTAGGACACTTAAGGCGGATCCTAAATCGTCTTGGAGTTCTGTTTCATGCACATCCTCCATCCTCGTCTGAACCCCAACGCCGGTTTCCAGGGCGTCGAGGAGTCGTCGTCGAAGGACCGCTTCCTGCTGCTGAACAGTCAAGTGCTGCTCAATCTTGTTCCCGCACACGTCGCCCCTTGGGTGGTGGCCAAAACCGGAGAACAGTGGCACCACGCGCACCACTCAGGTGTGTCATCGCTTTATTGCCGTTTACTGCATTTTTAGAACAGAACTGCGACTGAAACTATGAGCTGTAGCGGTTGGGCTGAGAAGCGCGGGACCATTTGCAGCTGGCGAACTGCTCGCCGCGTCGGAGTTTGGAGCTCACTATGTTAGTGAAGGCGTTGAATGAAATTCCCCGCTCTGACGGCTCTCCTATCTCTCTTCTTGGCGGAAAAGGTGGTCGCATCACGCCGCTGAGTTGTACTGCGTCCATCTTGGATCCACCGCCTCGTTACCACTTCTTTCTACATATATAGGTGAAGATGACAGAGAGAGCAGAAACCAGAGCTGAGGCATCAGAAGTTGAGGGAATTGCTTACGCGAAAGCGGTCTAAAAACGACTGCTGCCAAATAAAGCAGCCCATGACAACATTGGCGGGTCGTTCAGATACAGTAATAAATTCTTCGGTCAAGTCTTGCTTGGCTTGGGAAGGTCTATCAAATCAAATTTTGGAGGTTCTTTAGCTTCCACATGGACAACCCTGTCAGACCAAAGACCAGTGATAAGGAAGGTACTTTTTTAGAAAGGTATATTTTTGCATTTAAGGTTGTTCAGAGAAATGCGAAGGTGGATATCCTTTGATCGTAGGCGTGAGCCTCTCTTCTGTCCTCAATTAACTCAGTTGTTCTACACATACACACATATGCTTACCAGACTCTTTGGGTAAGTACGTTGGTGTCTAGCGAAGCAACATCGCTCCATTGTGGGCTCCAAATCAAAGACTGATGCGAAAAAAGCGCTGAGATTCGGTTTTGTCTATTAGGTTGTCCCGTAAGTCCTTGCCGTTTTTTCAACGATTCACTGCAGATTTCGCCGGCGGTCTCTTGCATAGCGCTGCGTAGGGAGTGATTTGCTCTATCAGAACATGTATTGCATTTCTTTTTTCATCATAAATTTTGTCAATTTTTAGGTCGTTGAAGTGGAAAGTGAAAAAGTGAAAAGTAGCCATTTGCGCACTTGTTCTCTCCGTTTAGGTTTGTTGCTTTTTTTTTGCTTTCAACCAGGGTTCTAGTTCCTTAGCCGCACTAGAGCCCTGGTTGAAAGCAAAGAGAAGAAGGTGCCGGAAGTGCTCATCCTTGTCGATCTGGCCCTCCATTTTGATGACCTGAAAATTAGGAAAAATTTGAATGACCGAAGAACAGATCATATGCTGTGGCAGAGCAAGACACCCACTTTCAAGTGTCATATAAAACTGAGCAGGACGACTGAAGAAGGAGAAGGAGTTGTTGGTGAAGACGATTTTTCTCTTTTTGGCATTTTGTTGGCATTCAGTACAAATCAATAAATGCTACACATGTTCTTTTAGAGCAAGACATTCTCTTTCGAATGACATATAACACCAACCCAAAAAGTCCAACCACAGAGCAGGAGCTGTCGGCAAAATAACCCTCCTCCTTCGGACGTCCCAATTCGATGGCCTACGAATCAATAAAGGACAAGTGAGAAAATAGGACCAGCGCATATTCTTGTAGTACAGAATATTGTCTTCCAAATGCTATAAAAAACTGCGCAAAAATTACAAACCTAAGCGGAGAGAGCAAGTGCGCAAATGACTACTTTTTCACTTTTTCACTTTTCACTTCAACGACCTAAAAATTGACAAAGTTCATGATGAACAAAGAAATGCAATACATGTTCTGATAGAGCAAATCATTCCCTTTCGAAAGCTGTGCAAGAGACCGCCGGCGAAATCTGCAGTGAATCGTTGAGAAAAACGGCAAGGACTTATGGGACAACCTAATAGAAGTCGCGTCATTCACTCTAACGGAACTGAAAGCATTCCCCAACGCTGAACATGTAGTAAACAGCAGGAAGTGTGGCTTAGAACAGTAGACAGTGTAAAACAGAACCCTTGCCCTTGGAAAAAGGATTAATGAGAATTTGTTTTAGTCGGAGTCGCGTACCTCACGATATCTGGCTTCAGTCTTGCTGACGAGCAAGGCCTTAACGGCCTAAACTACGTCTTCACATCCTTCGATCAGGTTCGCAACCGCTTTCACATCAATCAGCTCTGTAAGCCTTGTAGAGTTGAAGGCTCGGGTATGAACATGACCTAAATGGCTGATTTCCAGCAACTCGGGAATTTCCGTGGGATCGAGAAGATCAAGAGCGCGAACCGCTTCTACATTGTCGCAGTCGGACTGCTTCCAGACGCCTCTCAAAACGTGAGTTCTTGACTTCACTTCGCTGTCATTTTAAGGCTCGAAAATTCAGCGATAATGGTCTGGACATGGTGGATACGAAGGCGAGCACTGTGTGCCCTTTGTTTGCTATTTTCACGATTAAAGACAGATCGGCGAAAGATCAACAGAACCCACATCAGGGGCCGTGTGTGCGATCCGATTTGTCCCCAGTGAATTTTCAAAAGAGTACAGTGGGGAATTTCTTACTTCGAAAGCGACAGTGCCTTGCTAAGTTGGCTGCGACATATATAGTAGGTCAATTCTATCCGTGGAACATTCACCGCATGCATCAGAATGAAAAAGTGACGAAGTGGAACACTTCTACGCGGCAATAACTGTAGAAGCACAAGGAAACGTTCTTTTTCCTCGGAATTTGATGTTGAATAAATAAATATTATTAAGAAATTTTGGCGAGACATTGAGCTCGGTTTTTCACAGGTGCAGTACAAGCTGGGATTCTCTATTTGGTCCATCTGAGCGTTCGTGTAATTTTCTCGAAGCTCCAAGTGGCTGTTACTGTATTTATCAGCTGTTGCTGCGATGTTTTGTTGCGATCAAAACTCTAGCGCCGGGCGGGAGTCGAGGGATATCACGCTAGATGCAAGTATACCTTCTAAGTGTTCTGCACTTTGTGGTCGCTGAATCGCTAGTGCATTTGTCTGAGATTAAAACGCTGACCGTGGTCAAGGTGGCTCAGTGGCTGGTCTGGTGGAGACGATCCTAGTGTGCGCCATCGACATGCGCGCAAGACCTGTAAGCAAGGTGGACTGCGTTCAAGAATCCCACAGCTATCAGAAAGTGCGAGCGAGTAGGTGACCCATTTTCCGACCTCTGTAGGCTTAACTCCTGAGGGCGTCAAACCCAGAAGGTTGCTGAGGGAGTGACCAGAAGGGAAAGCCTCACTCATCTACATCTGCCTCAATGCGGGAGTGACTTAGCGGTCCCCGCTGTAACCCCGAGGTTAGTCGGGTTCACCTACTCCCCGTCGTCTTGTTATCGCATTAGTCTTTGAAACAAAACTTGAAATAGTCTTTGGAGAAACCTGTGCAATTTCGCTCGGCTTCTCCAGGCTCTACATAAGGCGTTTGCGCTGAAACCTCAATCAGATAAGGGGGTGCTTAACAGTTTTGCGAGAGCTCACGACTAAAAAAGCGCTGAGCTGTCCACCTCGCCTGGTCACCCATCTCAGCGCACCAAAAATGCATGCCAGAATATGAGCAGGTAGGGTATGTGGTTCACGCCAAAGAAACTGGCACTCAAGAACGTCTTTCAACCGTCTCTGTGGGTTCGAACCCCACACCAATTATCTCTCTGCTTCTCCCACATCCCAACTCCACTATAAAGAATAAAGAATGGAGGAAGGCGTTAAGCTGTTCCTTTTTGGATGCGCCCGTTCTACTCCTACGGGATGTCGTAGAGGCAATTTGATTGGGTATTTGGTCTATACAGGTACTTCCGGTGGTCAATCGATGGGGAAGACAGTTTTTATCCTTCCCAGACAAGTCTGCTACCAAATCAACAGCACCGGGAGTTTGAATGCTTGGCTGGTCTGGGCGGAAAACCCTAACCAAGAACTGGAACTGGGTACTCGCGATATCCGGCACCTTCCCGGTGGATTGAACTCTACCACGCGCACTTCACCTCAATCGTAGCACCTTCAATCTACCTCACACTCTCGACGGGTCTCAAAAGAGTAAGTGAATTTGTTTTTCAGGTTAACGAGACTCCTTGGACGATTGGAGAACTGTTGCATACCTTGGCTCAGTTCCTTCTGCAGGCCACTCAGTTCGCGACTGAGAAAGAGTTTCAAGTTCAAATCGGTTCGTATTTAGAGCAGTTTTAGGGCATTTCTCGCTCTGGTTCTGAAGGCTGCCGATCGTTCTGCGAACCTGCCGAAATGTTGAGACCAACAGAATGCTTCAGGTATGGATTGCGGGAGTGCGCTGTCTTTGGTCACTGACACCGACCAACCCCGTTACGAACTCTGGGGCGAGACGGTCGAACGAGCTCGAATCCTCATGCAGAGTGCGAGCCATGGCCGGACACTCGTCTCCGAGGAGATCTTCCTAGCTCTCCGACCTCGGAATCTGCATTTCAGCTCGAAGTCAATGAAGGTACGCTCTTCTCTTCCGCATTTCCTGTCATTGTCGACTACCCTTCCTATCCACTGTTTCAGGTGATTCCGAATCTGAATGCGTATGTCCTCTATAGCAGAGAGGACCGATCTCCGGTAGAAACGATGCCGCGAGAGGAGCAGGAACGGCACACACAGGGCATGTTCGAGGCGGCGCAGAACATCGACGTTGGTCTTCGCTTCTTCACTTCCTCTTGACGTACATTGCAGATTCTCCCAATGAGTAGCAGTAAATGCTGCATATTCTAGTCGCAGCTGACGTCTTCGATGGCCTCGTCGTTCTCATCCGAGTTACAGTCCATCGACGGTGGTGGGGAAACCGACAGCGACATCGGTGGGTGTTTCTATGCGATTCTGTCAAATGACGAGCCAGATCCAAAAGAAGCAGAGAAGGATTCATGGCCACAACGATCACCTGTGTTGGCTTTTCAGAGTGGATCACTCCGGAGACGGCTCTAATGCACCAGTCAACGTCTGGCTACCAAATGCGCGAAGCCGTCATTCCGTTTCGGAGCAACTACCGTGTGTCTGACTACAACCCGTACAGGTGAGCTGACTAGGCGGGGCATATTCATCAGAAAAAAGTTCTCAATTTTGAAATGTTCCCGCGTCAACATTTGTCCCACAGAAATGGTTGTAAGACCTTAAGTGCCACTGGGGAACTCTGCGACAAATAATTGCCTGACGATAGACGATTCATTCTTTTTACGCATGTGTGAGGTTACATAGCTAAATAAACAGTTTCATTCACAGCGTGATTATAACGGCAAGAAAACCAAAAAAGTAAAAATATAGAGCAACATCAGACAACTCTTGGAAAGTATCAGAAGTTGTGACAAAAACCCAACGAGCAAGTAAACAATTTTGAAACAGTACAACGCAAAGTAGTTCCGTGAAGGAAAACATGAACATACCTAGAAGGCCTTCGTTTTGTGCTGCTAGAGAGTTGAACTTCCTTATATGTGACGATGGTTGATCTGACTGCGGGCGGAAGCCCTTGTTAATGCTCGGTCGCCTTTGTTCTGTAACGGAGCGCCTTACAAGCTAGAATTTTAAAGATCATTCTAAGTTCAATGACTTTGTTTCTGCATGCTGGAGATCAAAACGGTCTCATTCTGTGAAATCTGGGATGAGCGGTTTATCTACTCAGGGGAGGGGGGGGGGTGAGGGAAGTGTGAAGTGAGCTTTGGTGGAGAGAAAAGTTGGATCGTTGAAGGGATGTAATAGAAAGAGATGAGCCGGCTGTGTTTCCTTAGTCGCTCGCTGTAATTTCTACCTCCAACACCTCCAATTCCAGAAAGATAGTAGTGGGCCTTCCTGCACGATCTACACATCGCTGTGCGTTTTCAGAGAACCGTATCGGGTGGAAGACGTGTTAGCGCAGCGATTCTCTGACGGCTACAAAGCGGACCATGTCAGTCAGTACTCCGACTGGTCTGAGCAGGAAAGCCGTGCTCCAAGTCGCGGAAGTCAGCGAGGTGAGTGCTTTGCTTCCGATGCTATCAGTTTTGTGTGAGGATGTGGAGCCCGAGTGAGTTCCGGAAAATCCGCTTTATCGAGTTCTAGTCATGAGTTCCACATTTCTCGAACAAAGTTCACAACAAGTTCCGTTCAGCGCGGCAACGTCGGCGAGGAGGCTCAAAAGGGTCGAAGTCGTCGCTACGGCATCCGTTCTCGTGGTTGAAGCGGGTAAGTCCGCATGTGAACAACGGAAGTAAGGCTGTGAAATGTCTGCGATGAAAATGCCCCAGCTAAGAGAAGACCCTTACTACGTACATGCCAGCTACCTCCATGGAAGCTTTAGTGAAGCTCCGGGGTGACAGTAGTGTCTAGGATTGGGGTACTGCTGCTGAGAGGATGCACTGATGGCTAGTAATCTTATCGTCAGCCTCCGTTACTTAGAATTTAAATTCGAATAAGAAATGAGAATCAGTTTTTCCCACGCAAAGGTTTACCCCCCCCCTCCCTTCAGTTTCAAAATATGGGTGCTCGAATGACTTGTGGCAAGGCCTTGCTCAGCACGGTATTCTCATTTGTGACAACTAACACGTTTACATCGGCGTCATTTCAAGGCTTTTGGTCCAAAGTTCTACGAAACAAACAAACATCTGTTATCATCTTTAGCTTCCTTATGATGTTATTTATTTATTATTTGCGCATAGTTGTGCGCACAAACCAGCAATAATAACATGCATGTGGGCAGAGTATGATAAAAATGGCAATAGGTGAGGAAAAAAAAAACTTTGCAAACCCAGCTGAGCTTACTACGAAGCGCGAGCTGATGAGAGAAAAGGAGCATTACTCTCGCAGGAACTCAGAAGAGGAAACCTACGCTAGGAGAAACCTTGAAGGAAAAACTCAATCACCATTTATGGATACTGGAAATGAACAGGAACACTAAAAGCCTTCTACGCTCAAATCCTGTGTTTAGTGAACAAAAAATGATAGGTCAATAAATGGAGCCTGTCTTCAGAAGATCTCGACGGAATTTATTGATTTAATTTCCAAAACTTGTTGGTTAAAGTTAAAGGATAAAGGACTGCGTTATTCAATCTCTTTTGGGATTCGCCGCACATCCTACTTCTACGGGATGTCGTGGAAGGAATTGATATGCATATTCGGCGTAAACAATAACATGCGGTCGCCAGCTGATGGACAACCCAATGCTTCATCCTCCCATACAAGCCTGGTACGAATTCGCCGAGTCCGGAGAGATGAAGACTGGGTGGGAATTCCTAACCAAGACCTGGAATCGGGTGCACTCAGGCGGCGCCTCCTCGAGCTGCGCTACCAGGCGCCGAATTCATAGATAAGTTCACAGAATTGCGAATTTTCCTGGAAAGCGTCGATTTGGAAAACGGGCATCTCCCAAGTGGCATTCATGTGACTGATCTTTAAATGCTCAAAAATTGGGTGAACTGCAGTTCCGCAAACCATCGCTTCATTCGAATGTTCGATTCGAATATTCGAATTCGAATGAAAAATCAGGCTGCCTGATAGACATGATAGACGACAGCCTCGATGAAAAATGGAAGCAATTAATAACGGATTCCTTCCTAGTTAAGCACGAGGTTTTCATCGACAGGTTTTTCATAAATCCCCTGTACGTTGTAAAAATGAGATGGAGAACTTACACATAGTAGGATCAGAGGGCTCATGGAAGGGTCTAATTCCGTAGTTTACTGAAGTACGAATTTTTTCCAAAGGAGTACCTATGAGTTGTAAGGTGCTACTCATGAGGAACAAACGAAAGGTTTACAAGACATTTGAAGGGGGAGCAATCTGCTTGAGCCACTGCAAGCTTCTGGATCACTTCAAAGTGATCATTTTTGGAATTGGTGGGTGACTGAATGTTAAGAACTTTCAGGGAACAAGCTTTCGCCTAATGGCAGCTGATGACGGACCGACGACGAAGCATTATGTGTAAATTTGTAGCAAATCTGGCCTGTTCGTCTAAAAACGTGAAATGTCACACTGTCAATTTTGCGACCACAAAGTGTATTACAGGTAGCTAGGAATAGACCAGCCGTGAGAGCTGGTCTCATTTATTTCTTGTGATCCAAGTAAGTGGTAGAAAAAGTAAGTATTTCTTATTTGCGAAGAACTTGCGAATGTAACTATTCTCCAGCCAACATATTGATAATTGATAAAACGGTGAACTTAACAAACATCGATAGAGGAATAACAGCCATCCGATCTACACCGCCTCCCTTTTGTGAAGTCTGCCATACAGCCGACATACATATACTACACGCGACTCCCACTCCCAATGGCCAGCACAGAGCAAAAGTCGATAAAACCGATCGATAACAGCCGGTCGACAAAACGACTCTATGCACTGTGCCACTGTAAAAGAAGAAAGAAAACAATAACTTCGGTACTAAGTGGGCTGGTGCCCACTGCACACATGCAAGGTATCTTAAAAGGGGTAAGTTAGATCGGCCACACCCCGAAGTTCCGTCACATGCCTAGGTTTGTGCTCACAAAAACCGTGTTTATGTGAGTGTTCCATGATCGTGTGCAATCTCGCAGCGGGCACCAGCCCGATAAGTACCATAACGCCTTCCTTTACCATATGGCATGGACAAAAATGTGCCTTTATTGTAGTTCCACGTGTGCATGGAAGCACATCAGGAGATGCAGGCTGTCGCGTGCACCCAAACAAAGGTTATTGGTTCGGGTCCCGTTCAGGCCAAGCAAGCCTTGTGGGGTCAGTGAACTGCTACCAGATTTTCTTTTGAAGGATAAAGCAGTGGCCTGTTCATCGACTGGCCAGCGCAAGTCATTGCTTAGGCCAAATACGCTTTCAAATTGCCTCCACGACATCCGTAGACGTAGAATGCGTGCCGAATCCCAAAAACAACTGACCGACGAAGAAGTTCACCTTATATTGGGCTGTCCGGAAAGTTCTCAGCGCTTTGTATTACTACTTTTCATTCGTCTATTATTAAGTAAAAATTCAATTTGCATTGCGCATTAATGCTACTTTCTGTACAGAATTTTTCCCTCTATCTTACTAAGTAATTTATGTTTCAACGTTGTTTTCTATTTCTGTTCTTGAAGGGATTATTGAAGTATGTCGAAGGGGCAATTCCGAACGGTGTTTTATTCCAAGTTCAAATAAGGAGAATCCGCAGCCGATACAGCTCGACAAGTCAATCAAGTGTGGGGGCCTAATGGTGTTGGAGAAAGCACTGTGCGCCAGTTGTTCAGTAAATTTCGGACCGGAGATCTCAGCCTTGAAAGCAACCCCCGTAGCGGTCGACCTAGGGCAATCCTGGACGACGAGATGAAAGAATTGGTGGAAGCTTAACCATGCCAAACAGTTCGCGAGATCGCGAAAGAGCTAGACGTCAGTAAAACTGCTATTGCCGATGCTTTGAAACGCCTTGGAAAGGTGAAAAAGCTCGAAAAGTGAAAAATTGTCACGTTTCGAGCATTGTTCTTCTCTACTTTTACGCAACAAAGTTGACCCATTTTTGGATCGAATCATCACCTGCGATGAAAAATGGCTTCTGCATGATAACAGGAGACGTTTCGGACAGTGGCTGGACGCCGACGAACCCCCTAGGCATTTTCGAAAGACAAACCTCACCAAAAAAGGTAATGACCACCGTGTGGTGGTCGGCCGCTTGTGTCATCCATTACAACTTGTTTGGGCACCAGGCCAGACGACTACTGTAGGAGTCCTACCGCAAAGAAATCAGCGAAATGCACCGAAAATTGCGTCAACTTCAACTAGCATTGGTCAACAAAAGAGGCCCGATTCTTTTGCACGATAACGTCCGCCCACACGCTTCACAAATCACTTTTCGAAAATTGAACGAATTAAGGGTTGAAGTTCTGCCTCACTCGCCATATTCTCCATACCTCTCACTACCCGACTAACACCTTTTCAAACACTTTCAGAACTTTCCCGCTGATAAAACCTTCACCTATCAGGACCAGGCTAAAACAGCTCTCGTGGATTTTGTCGAATCTCGACAATCAAATCTTTTCGCTGATGGAATAAGTCGATAGGTTGCCCATTGGCAAAGGTGTGCTGATTCGAAGTGTGCTTATTTCGACTAAATCCGATAAGGTTTGAGAAAGTTATGGTAGTTCAAAGGAAGGAAGCACTCAAAACGCCGAGACGTTTCCGTACAACCTAATAATATAGCTTTTGTGGAACCGCAGTTGTAGAAACGAAAACCAGAAGAGCACTCAGCGACCTCTTGCTCAGAACTCTTGCTCTTCCTCGGGCGCTTTGCAAAGGCATAGCAATTACCAAAATCGATGAGGCGCTGTCGTAATAGAGATGTGATTCACACAAAGAACCGTTTTGGAGATCCCAATTACCCCGAAAAACCTAACAAGCCTTTTCAGAATGCGCCGTTACACAAATTCTCTTTGGGCTTTCGAATGACACTTTTCGAATAGTCGAATAACTTTTGCTTCCTGGGAAATTTTGAGTATTCGAACGGTTTCGAATACCGAAAATTTTCGAGCATTCGAAACCGAATATATTCGAAAAAAGTGGTTTTTCTGAATATTCGAATTCGAATGAAAGACGATCACCTTTTGGCACACCACTACACATATTATCTACTTTCGAAATGTCAGGCAACAGCCAGTTTCGGGAGGTTTCCGCAGAGCTTCAGGTCCCGGAACTTTTGCTTCAATACTTATGCGCCACCCTTCCTTCTCTTCAGAGGCTGCCCCAGTGTAGTAGTGGATCACTAGGCTTGTAGGTCATTAGTTCAAATGAAGATGCTCCGCTACCAAAGCTCGCTACAATTTCAGGGGAACTCGACTGACTATGAGGAATCCCTTGCCGATCCTGCAGAGCGACTCGAAGCGGCTGCGAACCGCGTCGACCGCATGCTCCAGGAGCTGAATGCATACGGCGAGTTCGCCGATATCAAACCACTAGAGTGAGCTTCATTGAGTTCCTATCAAACCGCAGCGATCTTTAGCGCAATCTGTGCAACTCTCAGATACCGACCGTTCCCTATGGCTTTCGGCTCCATAAAATCCGTGCACCGGGCAATGTCGTCCGCATGTCACACCGAGTACGACAACGCGGAGTCGGAAGCCGCCCTGTCGGACGTCGAGACGAATGCGAACGGACGCACATCCAGGTCCATCCATTGTTGGAGCGCTGCTCTGAAAATTATGACGACTTTGGAGTTTAAACGACTCACCTGCAGGTCCAGAGATAGGAAACGACGGCGGCGCTGGCGATCGCGAAAAGATAACGACGAGGATTCGGAGTCCCAGTGCAGTAGCCTGGCAAGCAGTATCGACCTTGACCCGCTAAGGTGAGCAAAGCTACAAAGGACTTACAGTTTTGCCCGAGAGGAAAGCACTGGAACATAAGCTGAATGCGGGGGTTTTTACAATATGACTTTTTTAAACTTTTGTAACGCTATGCTTGGTTTTAACGTTGTGGCTAACTGACGTTAACCGATGTTGAGGCTACTAACCCTTCTTCTTCTTCTTCTTCAGCGTTTGTCCCGCTTTCTTGCGGGGTCCGCTTTCCTGGAATACTGGCGCCACTTTTCCCGATCAAATGTCTGATCAGGGTGTAACCTAGCAATCTTCAAGTCCTGGTGCAGCGAATCAAGCCAGCGCTGCTTTGGTCTCCCTCGTGGCCGCTTTCCGGGCACCTCGAAGTTAAGGCCAGTCTTTCGGACAGAGTCACCGCTTGCACGAAGAACATGGCCGTACCATCTCAGACGAGCTTCACGCAATTTCTCAACTATCGAGGTGACACCAAATCTTTGCCGAATGGAGTCGTTGCGCACACGGTCCAAACGCGTAACTCCGGCCGTCCACCGCAGCATCTTCGTTTCCATTACGCTGAGGCGCCTTTCAATTTCTTTGGTAACGGGCCAGCACTCAGCTCCGTAAATAGCTACAGGTCGAACGACTGCTCTGTAGATCTTCGATTTAAGCCGCTCTGGTATCTTCTTGTCGCAGAGCACTCCCGTCAGAGAGCGCCACTTGGACCACGCTGCACTCACGCGTGAATTGGCTTCAACGAGTAGACCGCCATCGGACGCGATTGCTGATCCCAAGTACTTGAATACCGAAGTACGTGGCAGCTCAATGCCATTTACCTTAATGGAGGTGGACTCGTTTTCGTCAGTCGTCATATACTCGGTCTTCTTGACATTAAGTTTGAGTCCAAATCTCTCCAAGCGATCGCACCAAGCTTGTACCTGCCGCTGGAGTTCAACCTTATCTTCGCAAGCGAGCATTACATCGTCAGCATAAAGCAGTGTCCAAGGGGCTGGCCGCTGAAGATCACGCGATATGGCATCCATAACGACGATGAAGAGCAGTGGGGAGAGCGCAGAACCTTGATGTACTCCGACAGAGATGGGAAACTCCATCGACGTACCTGCTGGCGCTTGGACTCTACTCCTCGGACAAGAGTAGAGTAGCCGCACCCACTCAATAAGCTCTTCGGGAACATTATGCTGTCTTAAAGCGTACCATATCACTTCACGCGGAACGCGATCGAAGGCCTTCTCCAAGTCGAGGAAGGCAAGATGCACCGGCTTCTGCTTCTCGCGGTGCTTTTCTATAAGTAGACGAACGGCGTGTATGGCATCGATGGTGCCACACCCAGGTACAAAGCCGCACTGGTTGGTAGAAAGCTGGACGACGTTACGAATGCGTCCATCAACAATTCGCTCAAAGATCTTCATGGTATGCGAAAGCAAACGAATTGGACGGTAGCTTGTGCAGTCTGCTGGACTGCCCTTCTTCTTCCAAATCGGAATCGTCGTGCTTATCTGCCAACTATCAGGTACCTTCTTCTCCGCAACCACCTGGTTGAAGAACATCGTCAGCCACTCAGCTGGGTACCAGGATTTGGACTTCCACAAATCGGCCGCCAGGTCATCAGGGCCCGTTGCCCTGCCTGGCTTCATCTTCCTTAAAGCCGCCTCTGTCTCCTCAACAGTGATGTTCTGAACGGGACCGTACACGGGAGGAACAGAGGGAATGGCTGGATGGCCAAACTCTACCGTCGAGATTTCCTCGAAGTAGTTTCGCCATTGATTCAAGGCCATTTTGCGGTCCATTAGGAGATGGCCGTTCTCATCGTTGATGCCAAAGAACTTTTCAACATCCTCGGTCTGGCAATGACGGAACTTGGCGAGTCGATAAAGAAATCGCTCACCATCGCGCACTCAAGTCTCTCGTTGACATCATCATTATGAGTGGCTCTTGCAACGGCCACTGCCCTCTTGGCCGATTTCTTCGCTTCCTGATACAAGCGCCATTTCTCGGCTGTCTTGTCGCTGAGGAATGCATGGTATAACCTCTTCTTCTCACGGACTTTTTCCTTAACCTCATTAGTCCACAGCCATGACTGCCTGTCGACCTTACGTCGTCCCGGTTTCGTAGTGCCAAGTTCGGAGCGTGCAGCATCTAGCATGGCTTCGGTAGCACCCCGCCAGGTTTCTTCGACGGTCGTGACCGTCGGCAACCGAATGCGAGATGTCACAGCTGCTTCATTCTCCTTCAATCGCCAACACTTAATTCTTGGTGGTCCGCAACGCTCGATCTGCCTAGTGTCCAGAGGAGCGATCTTCATAGTGCAGATCAGCGGTCGATGTTGCGTGGCGACCGTCTCATACGGCACGATCTTCGCATCAGTGACTAGCGCTTGGTCTCGATTCCTCACAAGGACAAAGTCGATTTGCGTTTTAGTGTTCCCGCTATAAAACGAGATGAGGTGGGAGGCCCGTTTTCGAAACTTCGTGTTCACGATGGTGAGATTATGCGACTCTGCATACTCAAGTATACGCTCACCATCGACGTTACGTGACCCGTATCCGAAACCACCATGACAGCAGTAACCGTCTTTTGTTGCTCCAACGTGACCATTAAGATCACCTGCAACAATAATTACGTCCAGTGACGGAACTTCTGCTGTCTTCTCATCAAGCAGGCTCCAAAACTCATCCTTGTCTCTCTCGGAGCAACCAGTCTGCGGAGCATACGCAGAGAAGAGGTGATACATTCGCCGTTCAGCAGCGACAACGACCTTCATCAAGCGGTCGCTAAAACGCTCCACGCTTGCAATCGCGTCTCGGAAGCGTTCGGAGACGATTATACCAACACCGCTGGTGGTCCTGGGACTGCCACACAAAATGGCCTTAAAGCCACGGCCTATGTCCCTTGACTTGTTGCAGGACCACCTCGTCTCCTGCACCGCCCAGAAGTCAACCTTTCTTCGCTCCAGTGCCTCTGCCAACTCAAAGGAGCGGCCCGACAACGTACCCACATTCAGCGTTGCCACGCGGGTCTTTCCTACGTTGCGGGACTTTTGGACTAACACAGTTGCCCCCCGATGCCGTCCTCGCATCAGGGACCCTCGCATACTTCTCACACTCGCCGGCTTTGCGAGTGCGCGTCGGCTCCCGCGGACGCCGTAGCATTATCTCGCGATACATGAAGCACCATCAACCATGTGATGTGACATGGGATCTCCATAGGCCGGCCTGTCACAAGGGCCTGTCGCCTGCACTCGAGTGTCCGTGTTCGGCTCGGCTCGCAAAAGCGGGCAGTTTCCAGTGGCACCACGTGGAGGAACGGACATCGCCACCGTTGAGGCTACTAACCCTGACACTCAATAATGTCCTGAATCGCTTATTCCCCAAACAACCAAACAGGTATGCTTCCCCAACCTACCGGTAAAGAAAGTGGTGTGACATTGAAGAGTAGACAGACAGTGGCGCTTCAGAGGAGATGGCGACCTAGAAGACGTTGGACGGAATAGATCGATGGTGTCTTCACATCCCTTCACTTTTATAGGCCCTGTTCCCGTCAGAGAAGTTTCTCTAAAATAGACGCGTTTTTGACGAGGAATTCCTCAGATCATTTAGCTGATAATGTGTAAAAAACGTATTAACACAAACACTGGATGTATTTGAAACTCAAATCTAACGCAGCGTATTCCTCATGAGGATACAGTCAAGTGATCGCAGAGAATAGTGAGGGGCTGTTCCAGGTGGAAGTCGGTGCACTCTATCGGCTACGAGAACGAGTACGAGATGCAGTCGGACAACGAAGGCCTGGCCATCGAGGAGATGAAAGCGCTGTCGCGAGACATTCGCAAGAACTTCGGCGACTTCAAACTCGCCACCTTCGACGACATCGATCAGGACTGACGGATGCTAGCAATGAAGTAGACTAGTGACCAGATCTGAGCTCACTAATTTAAGTATTGTCACGGGTACGCCAAATGATATGCACGAGTGGAGCGTCGGAGCTGGAATGCAGCAAAGTTGGATGCCCGAAATTCATTCGCTGCCATTCCGAGGCCCTGCTCAGCATATTGCCTCTCTTTGTTATTAAATATTACAGTGTTTCTTGTCTTTGAATGAAATCCGAGTTGCTCAGTCTTTATACGGTGCTTGAATGTGTGGATATCTCGCAATTGTTTTCATTGATTTTGTTATTAAAATCTCATTTAAAGTTATATTCATCGTTAATGAATGAGTTGTCTACCTGTTCTTCCATTTGCGACAAGTCTGCTCGTCGTCTTTTACAAAACCAAACGGAATCAGCTTATCAGCATTCTCATTCCTATACAATCATAAGTTTCTAGCAGGCGCACCCGAGATAAGGCACAGGCTCAATATTTACTCGAAATGCCTCGCTGGCTCAGGCTTTGAGTAGGATATGGGGAGAGCGCAGCGCAGTTGATAACAAGTGCTCTTTCTCGCCCGGTATATCGGGATAAGTCGGCTGCTGATATCAGCATGAAACCGATTAAGCTGAAGGCGTTCGTAGAGATGGCGTTTCTCTTTTTGCTTAAGCCTTGCCTTCATGCTGGTGCCTGCGGCCAGCTCATCCCGATATCACGGGTGAGTTGCTAGATAGGAAGACATCGTGGAGGTTCCGTTCGATCAAACAGCGCTGGAGGCATAAGGCGCAGAATCACCTCCACGAATGCAGAACGTGCGGATTCGAGTCCCGCCTGGCGGAAGAGTTTTGATCGCAGCTAAGCATCCTTCTAACCAGCTTATTTTGTTAGTCAACGTATATTGTGCCACACTAGGTTTTCAGATGGACCTTCATTGAAAGGACCTGACTTTTCTATTTGCCGTCGCCTTCAGAGGCTTGACCGTAGTGTATAAGTTTACCTTGCGCTGTACTCCACCACTCGCCTTAACAACGCCGGCACCTCCACCATACACCAGCGGACACAACAGGTGTCCCAATAGGGGAAACGAACTCAGCTACTGGCTTCATAGCAAAGGATGATTCGCTCACGCTAAACACTGTGCACGACGCATGCCGACCGCTGCTTTTGTAGCTTGCCATGAGACATAAACGGCAGATGGTCATTCATAACAGTAAGCACTCATTTCGGTTGTCCACCACCGGATTTTTTTGTAAAAATCCAGAATGCCTGAACGCTTCCCTTGCGGAAATATCTCCCTTAATGGCCAAAGTTGTGCTATACATTTCACCTCGCAATAATTACCGTTATGCGCACCAATCCGATGTTTTACAAGCTACATGTCCCCTTACGCGGATCCCGAGCGCCCATCCCGTCTCTTCGATGTAATTTGCGTCAAGTGAAAGACATTCAATCTGAGAATTAGCTCTGAGATCCCTGAGCAATCCTCTAAGCTACCACTTAAGCAAATAACACAGCCTTCCTAGGTGCACCATTATAGAATCTATTTCAAACAATTGTCACCTAGTGTTGTCGTGAGTAAAGTTCACTAAGACAATGTCGCTCCGCAGTTGTGCCCTTAGAAAACCTTGAATTACAGATGAAGATGAAGACAAAGAAGAGCAGCCATGTAATCAAACATGGTTTCGGGGAGAATTCAGCACGATCGACCACCCCACTCGAGCAACTCAATGGTTAACGGGCGACAGGTGATCCTACTCCTCTTTAAAGCATAAGCTGAATTCTGAAAGGATTCTAAGAGCCTATGGAAATAACCGATCCTGTGGACGCCGTCTCTATTTGTGGACCCATGCAATTAATTGTGCACCTCACAGTAGTCAAACAGATAGAGCTTTATTGAACAATAAAGCAGCGAAATTCGAAGTAATACAAATAGAGAGATGACTCTTGTATAATCCTTCACAAACACGTCTAGATACTTGGAGCTATAAGCACTTCGTTGTTGAAAATTACACTTAGAAAATGTGAAATATAATAGATATAAAATACAGGGATGGAAATATAGCGAAGCACAATGAGAGGAGCGGCCGAAAATGCTGCGGATCCAGAGCGGCTTCCGTCCACTTATTGTAATCAGGCACGCCCATTTCTCTAACACATGAAAAAATAACGCCACGCTGAATGATAAGGAAATAATAGAAACTTGAGATGTGAACAATTCGGTGGACACCACTGTGCTCCCTAAGGAAAGCTGTGATTAGTTATAGGGGAGATAGGAAAGTGAAAACATGGACCGTAACAGCGGAATTTCCTACAGAACCCATCGAGAACCCTAACAAACACAAGAAAATAACAACAACGGCGAATCCATAGATAACACTGGCGCTGCATATCTACCCATCCGTGTCACTGTTCTCTCTGATGCGAATCGCAGACTGTGCATCCTGGTACGACATGCCAAGGCGTATTCGTCGGCGAAGAATGTGGTTTCCAGACGACTGCACCAGAAGTCTTGAACTGAAAAACAGCAGTTATGGTCAGTCTTATCCGCAGCGCTACAATTGGGAACAGACCTCTAAGGCCCCGTTTATACTTCGTCGCGGCGCGACGCGATGGCCACGCAATGAAGCCAAATTGATCGACCGCGTCGCGCGATCAATGTGGCCACAATACGTGGCGTCGCGTCGCTCGGCATCGAAGTATAAACGAGCCCTAAGAAACGGAAGAGTGATAATAAAGCAAGGAATTACAACTGTACGAAAAAGACTCCTTATCTACCCATGATACTTTCTATATAGGACTGTTCGAGCACACTGTATATATCAGGAATGCATGTTTGAAAGCGAACGTTCCGTCAGGTGTTAGGCTGAGTTTTAACGGGCATTTCCCGTTAAAACTCAGCCTAACACCTAGCGGAAAGAATTTCCTATCCTGATTTAGCATTTCTTGCTCCAAACTGCTTTCTCTGGGACAGATGATACAGAGGGAACACTCTCTGTCGCAGGACGTAATTTGCAGAGAATTTTGGAAGGGTACTTTTCTGAACATCGACATTCCAGTATTAGCTTGGGCTGAAATTCTCATTAATAGTCAGTAAGGAAAGTATTGTCAGTTTTTGCAAGTAATATTCACGACGCTATAACCCGAATGGCACCTTTTTACTCAAACTGAAGAATATTCTGTTTGCCACATCTCTCGCAATACGTCACATGAACCTTTATCCTACTATATATAAAGGAGCAAGTGTGTGTGTATGTGTATGTGTATGTGTATGTGTGCGTGTGCGTGTGCGTGTGTGCGTGTGTGCGTGTGTGCGTGTGTGCGTGTGTGCGTGTGTGCGTGTGTGCGTGTGTGTGTGTGTGTGTGTGTGTGTGTGTGTGTGTGTGTGTGTGTGTGTGTGTGTGTGTGTGTGTGTGTGTGTGTGTGTGTGTGTGTGTGTGTGTGTGTGTGTGTGTGTGTGTGTGTGTGTGTGTGTGTGTCACACTTGAGTTGGGGCGCGGCAGCCGAACACGTCGGCAACCGTGCATGGCGAGCCGCAGACGTGCCGAACACGTCGGCAACCATGCATGGCGAGCCGGGGACGTGCCGAACACGTCGGCAACCGTGCATGGCGAGCCGTAGACGTGCCGAACATGTCGGCAACCGTGCATGGCGAGCCGTAGACGTGCTGAACACGTCGACAACCGTGCCTGGACATTTAGATGATCATCGACGGGAGGGGTTTTTGGAGGCAATCGATATCGATCGATATTATCGATTTTTTGAGGATGACGTTCAAGCGGCACGAAACTTTAGCCCTCGGCGTAATCGAGGTCGCTGAACACGAATCTGAAGTCAAACAATCGATATCGATCGACATTATCGATTTTTTGAGGATGACGTTCAAGGAGAACGCAACTTTACCCCTAGGGGTAATCGAGGTCGCTGAACACGAGTCTGAAGTTCGTTTTTGAACTGTCGATCGCCATCAATCGATATTGAACAAATAAGCGTTTTTGTGGATGTCGTCCATTTTTTCGCTTTTTTTTCTAACTTTCCCTAATCGACGTAGTTAAGATGTTCTTCCTGAAGAAACCATGACAAAGGTGTCGCTACAATTGATGATGAGAAATTATTGCCACGGCGAAGCCGTCAAAAAGCCGTCGGTGCGGCCGGAGGCCGCACGGACGGCTGGTAGATCATATATTTCAAAACAATTCCTGAAATTTACACTCATTTCTTTCATCTGGGCGCACGTAGCGCAGTTGGAGGAGGTGCCGATTTCGAGTGCATCCGATACCAGGTCCTTGGTTCGGATTTCCGGTCCAGACTAACCAAGCCTTCCACCTCTCCGTGGTCGTTAAAATGGTACCAGACTTGTCTAGGAAGGATAAAGCCTTGAGAAATCTGTGGCTTATCCTTTCGAGACAATTCTGATAGCAATTCGCCAACACTGATGAAAAGCTCGGTCGGCCCGATCTTACCCGAAAGCAGAACATGACCACGCGATAGATGGGTTCGTCCTCCCACTGTGCTTCCACGCGTCCTGTTTGTGATAAGCAGTGATGAGATGCGATGCGATGACGCGCAAATTTCCGAGGAGGACGCAAGTTTCTGTACGTTGAGAATATCTTTAGGATAAGGTCAGCTACTGACCGGTCGTTATAGCTCTTGCAAAACCAGCGGTCACCATCATGTAAAATGGAAACTGTTGAAGGAGCAAAGAAGACCCAACAATTAGTATAAATGAAAAAGTACGAAGCGTATCACGACTGACAGCTGTTGAGACTACCACGAGACCAAGTTTGTTCAAGCTCAAATGCTATGCACGCATATAAGCACAAGAATATTATGGAAAACATGCGCACATGATGAACTCACGAGCATAACTGGCCAAGCAATGAGAGAAGCACTGATTCCACTAGTGGCTGGATGCCTTCGAGGGTAGTCGCAAACGATAGGTATTGAGCATGAAGCTCGGAGAACGAGAAGTCATCCCTCTTCTCGGCCTGAACCAGCAAATTAGAGTTGACTTGGCTGCGCCGGAACTGTACTTCAGACACGAACCAGAGACACGGCAGATCGAAACAGCAACAAGCCATGCTTTGACAATCCCTTCACAAAGTGTACCAGCAATGTGGACGACGCCTCACGTGTCGCGGAGAGGACCTGCAAAAATATTGCGATGGACATCCTCCACAGCAGCTCATAAAAAACGAAAAATATTTCCGAAAGCTTACGTGCTCAACGAGCAGCTTTTTCGAGCCCTGCTCGATAGCCATTTCAATTGCGCGTCGCAGGAGATCCATTGCTTTGCGCAAGTCACCGGTAACGGCAGCCACCTGAAAAGATATGCATCTTCTGCATGTCCTGCGCGTTAGCACCATTTGGTCGAAGGGATTTCGCTAAGCGCAAGCATTACCTTCCTGGCCGCAAACTGCACTGCGCCCTCGTCTATGGCATTAACGGATCCCTTCAGTCGATCATGGATAATGCGCTCGATTTGTTGAAACTCATAAGGCTGGAAACATATGCGAGCAGCTCCCTAAACATACGAACGCTCTCTTTCCTCGAGTGATTTAGCCCAACGCAGTAGAAGCGGGATTCCACGAAATAATACCAATTCACATGTAATCGCATAATCCTCACTACACTGAGGAGTTTCAGCTATTCGTCTGCTTCTTGATATTAGAGCCAATCAATTTTTGGAGCAAATAGAATATCCATTCAATCATCCAGAACCTAACCATAAAAGACTTCCTCAAGAAAGAATAGTTAAATTACCTGGTGAATGCTTCCTCTACTTAGGAGAAATCTTGTGTCCCACGAACCTCGTCATTCTATGCATTAGATCGTAATAAGCTTGGAGTCAAGTCAATACATTTCTTTGAAGTGTGCAACGAAGAAAAAAGCAGCATCTTTTCACAGTCACCTCTGCAGGTGCTAGTTTTTAAACGTCAGCGGGATGAAAAGCTACTTACGAGGAAGGTCAAAGAGGTCACCGTGGAGTTTCTCAAAGCAACCTATATAGGGTTGTAGAGCGTTGTCTGGGAAGCACTATAGTGGTTTCCAAATTTCCTGCAGACCTCTGGGTAGGTCAAAAATGACAAGAAACTGTACCGCTTCAGTGCGGGCCGATAACGCAAAACTGACGCCTGGAGTGCCCTTGTCGTGCCCACGAATAGTCCTGCAAAAGGTTTGGAGCTTCAATCATTGCTAGAACCTAGGAAATGATTAATTCCTAATTGAAGCGGGACGGCGCATTCACGGGAGGCGCGCGCCACCCGTGAATGCGCCGTCGCGCTTCAATTAGGAATTAATCAATCCCTAGGTTCTAGCAATGACTGAAGCTCCAAACCTTTTGCAGGACTATTCGTGGGCACGACAAGGGCGCTCCAGGCGTCAGTTTTGCGTTATCGGCCCGCACTGAAGCGGTAGTTTTTTGCCATTTTTGACCTACTCAGAGGTCCGCAGGAAATTTGGAAACCACTATGATGCTTCCCAGACAACGCCCTACAACCCTATATAGGTCGCTTTGAGAAACTCCACGGTGACCTCTTTGACCTTCCTCGTTAGGTCTGCATGATAACTGTAGCCGTTCACCGTACTATTCATGGGAGCGAGAGGGTAAACGAGATCTTCCCACAATCGCTCCATTCCATTTCCGGCCTCCCGGTACGCGGTTGGTTCTCATGTTCATATTCGTTTCATGAGCAGCCATTTCCAGCTCCCGGTGAGGTCGCTTCCCGTAAGAACGCAGGAATATTCCCGGGAACTTCATGAACACGGCCACTGGACGTTGCTCAATCAGCCACTTAAATCAAGTTGCAGGGGAGAACCAGCGCTTCCGCTAAGCCACACATAGTTGTTTGAATGTGTCAATATCAGAGTAGGTAGTCCCGTTCCGACACTCACAATTCGACTAGTGATCCGCTGACTAAGCATTCGCTCAGGCAGATCAAGGGTGTTCGCTATGGCCATCACCGACACCCGCGCCGACTCGACGGACGTCCAGTTGAAAATGTCGTAGATGAGCTGAAATGACGATCTTTGCTGCCATAGTCGCTTTTCTAACACACCGAACCTCCTTGATAAGACGCAGCCACCACGAACCTCTTGCTTCTTCGTGCAAAGCTGATCGAGCTCATCAACAAGGATCACTATCGGCGGACGGCGCTTGTCCGTCATCTCAAATATCGCATTTAATTTCCTGCGTGCTAAAGCCGCCGAAATCCTTTTCGAGTTGTCGGTGATCCTTAACAATTTTATCTATTTATTGGCTTTCAAAATGAAAATAAGACGGAAGCCGATCCAAAGGTATGCAACTAACTGATTATATATCTCCACAAAGATCCTCCGTGGATCCACGAACACCATCGCGTTCACGCAAACAAAGGAGAAGTTGTTGCACTTCTTGTCCAAGGTTAATTGTTTAACAACCTAAACACATGAACAATCAATCTATGAGATCAGGGGCAGCATTGTGAGTTACCCACCGATATTACTGTTGCAGTCTTCCCTGTTCCTGGAACACCACTGATGTACATAGCACTGCTGGTGCCCCTGGCCGATACCGCATTGCGTATGAATTTCTCCACTTCGGCTGCTTCCTATACGTGTGATTGTAAAGGCATGCAATGTATTCGACAAGGAATCCTCAACACATTCCTCTCCGTAATAAGAATCACCAACTACTCCACATGACTTCCGTCAAAGCCGAGACATGCCCTTACCAGGGAAGTGTTTCAGGCGTATATCTGAATGGCGAAAATGAATACCACCACGCGAATCTGCACCCTTGAAACAGTAGGAAGGTAGGCTTCATTTTTGCAAAGTCCTTAAACCCAAGGATTCACTTTGTGATATTTAGAAATGACCGAAAACTTGGTAAAGGTGGTGAGGTATGTTATTTCCGTCAAGCAAGCAGCTGAAAGTCCAGTATTGAGTTACACTGTCAGCACGCAGCTAACACGTTTGTATGCGCCCTTCGCGGAGATAAGGGAGGTGGTGAAAAGCACTGGTCCAAGCAGCACGGTGGCTCAGCGGTTAGTGGTGGTGGTTCATGGGTGCAGGGTTAGGCGTTGAATTGTATATTCTGCTGATTTTTGATAGGACCCTTGGCTACATGGGGAATGAACCCTCCCAACTAGGCATAAATAAAGCAATTACAAGGGCATATGATGACACCAGTCGACAAGTCGAGAATGGGTGTCTCACCTAGTATGTGCCCCACATGATCAAAGAAGGACAGTCGATAGTTGCACAAGTCCAGTTGCACCCTACTGCCCTTGAGGTGTACAACTAGACACACCGATGATGACGGACCAGTAGCTACTACAATCTCCGCAGGTCAGCGAGTATAGGTCGCCGTCACATTCTAGCGTATCGCTTGACGGCGGCACGTTGGTCTTGAAACTCGTCTGGTGAGCCGACCTATTAGAAAATCATAAATATAGTTTTTTACCGAAGATGGGGTGCAGAGACAATCTCAAAAAGTTGATCGTTATAGTTCGCTGTGACATGGGTGCACGCTCCATTGAGTATGTGAATCTCATGGGTAAATCTGAAGCGGTACTATTGCACTTTCAAGACTCCTATCTTCTAGGTCTGGGTCGAAAACGGGTAGAAAAGAATTCACCCAAACTTTGCCCAATCCCCCGTTATCTGGGGCGCTGATCACGAATATGGAACACATTTTTGGAATTTCGGCCGATTACGATAGTTTTGTACGTGTTCATGCGATTCCATAGAAAACTTTGAGGGTTTCTAGCTCCTTGGGCTCAAGGAATTTGCAGAATGATACCCGCTTTTCTACCATGTGAAGGTGGAGACTATCATAGCGGTATTCATTTTCGCCATGTGACCTATGCGCGTGAGCATACGATCCCATAGTAAAATTTGAGGGTCCCTAACTCCTTAGGTTTAAGGACTGCGAAAATGAAGCCTACCTTCCTACTACTTCAAGGGTGGAGATTCTCGTAATGGTATTCATTTTCGCCATGCAGACATACCTCTGAGATACTTCCCTATTTAGATCGCTTAGAAATTGATAAAAAAAGGAATCAGAAAATACGACAATGGCGATTATGACTTGAAAGGCTCGGAGGTTTTCGCCGAAGCCCAGTTAATGTTGCTAGTCGCCTCCGAGTATAATAGTGTTGAACAAAGGCAAACCTCCTCTCGACATGGCATGCGCTCCGGCAGTTCAGCTGTGTGCAGGCGCCGACGAAAATCTTCGAGTGTTTCAACCTTCTGAAAAAATTATTGAGATGTTGCCACTTTTGCACGGTCATTGAAGAACGTGTAATTTGCTTTCGGCTGACATTAAGAAAATGACGTCAAAGAGTTGCTGACTAGTGAAGTCAGGGTCGCCGTATAAGCTAAAAACGACTTATGTGCCTTTCTACTGTTTTTTTTTCATTTTATAATCTAAACATGCCGGCATTCCATTCAATGACACGCCGGCCATCGTAAGGAACAAAATTATATCAAATAGGGCAAACCCCTGAAGAAGGTGGATTCGTTTAAATGGAATATGGTAATGAATGACAGGTTTAATTTTTCTAATCCAGTCTGCACGTACAACAGGTTAGTTCTGAAAATGACAGTGGAAAGTGGAAGTGAGGAGGGATGGCAGAATGCTACAGGACTGGACCCCTCCTTGTCGTGATAGAAGTGCCAGCTCAGTCAGCTTCATTGGGCTCACTGCGCGGTTCCTCCTCCTAAAGCCCCTAAAGTGTGGGAGTTCTTCCAAATTGGTTATAAATGCCATATGGTAGGAGGCAGCGTAATCTTTACTGAAACATGGGAGTGAGGGGGTGGGGAATGGTGGAAAACTCGAACCCGTCCAGTCAACCACCAGCAAACGGCCCAGTGCGGCTCATGAGGAGAAGCGTGCCACGACGCACTCAAGAATGCTCAACAGACTTCAACGACCAATCCCAAAATCTTACCCGCACAGCCGTCCGCGGATTTCGCACCACGCTGTGTTGCTTTGTAGCTGGAGACAGCATGTGGACGGTCTTGAATCGAATCGTTGAGCGCGCCACAGATTTCCTTCTGAGATTTTAAGAAAATGATTGGGCCCAGGGGATGGCTATAGATATCGAGCAGACCTTTGCGTGGATCGTTCAGGTACGTCATCGTCGTTGTCGTCGGACGAAAATTCCTCACTCTCTTCACTCGAAGTGTCGTCACTTGAAGATGACTCCAGCTCGCCCGCCTCAAACGACAGTTTCCGCTCCCTCGCTCGCGAAGTCTTGGTCAATTTACTTTCAACTGGGATGACCCGTGCAGGAGGACGTCTTAAACCCCAAGGGCTCTCCTGAATTGCGAGGTTTTCCTACAGAGCTCAACGAAGAAATCACATATATCACTTACGGGGCCCACAGTGCGGTACGACACTTCGCCCTTCTTATTTAGAACAACTGTTCGCAACCGCGTCTTGAGCTGCAATCAATTAAACACTTTAAAACAAAAAATATAAATTTTTGCCAATGCATGCATCAGCTAAGTGATGTCTTCATCACGTACCAATTGAATGCCGCCTTAAAGATGATATAAATAAACGATAAAGTATAAAAACGTGGTTAAAAACTAACCGGCATGACGTTGACATCAGCTGAGGACCTATCGTTTTTAGAAACTGGAGTGGCTACGGTTCGATGTGGCCTAAACAACAAAACATTATTTTTATGAAGACCCTGATGGCAGGTTAGGAGCAGCGCCAAAGCTTCATAATTTATTTGACGCGAGTTCTAATCCACGCAATGGCGTTATAGTGCGAAAGGAGCAGCCGCAGCAGTGTTACCCACAGAACGCTGCTCGCATCGTGATGGAAGATTTTCATAGCTAATCTTGTCGGAGGACTCCACAACACTGGATTCCACAAATTGCTATTGATTGGACAAGGACAAGCCTTCGTCAGCAATGGCAAGAAGGCCTACGAAGCTCGGAGCTACGGGTGAAGTCGCAATTAGCAGACCCGCTGCAGTACATGAAGAAGTCCAAATATCGCTGGGCCGGACACCTGCTTCGACGAAAGGACGATAGATGGAGTCTCCGTGTCACAGAATGACTCCCGAGAGACCATAAGAGGCCACTGGGACGACCGCCAACGCGACGGGCAGACACATTCTCAAGATCTTTCAGAGAGCGGAGTCTACCTCACTGGATGTAAGCAGCCAGAGATCGAGCGGTCTGTAAGAGTTGTGGTCCCCGCTGAGAAGACCTCCAGCCGACAAAAGGACCATCAAAGTATCAAAGTAAGTAAGCTATTGATTGCGAAATCCGATTCTCAGTAAGTAGTCTCGAAATCCTAGAGCATCCACACCGAACTTCCACTGCGATTCGTTTGTTTTATTTTAAGCGCCTTCTGCTTAACTGCGTTTGAAGCGGAACACTTAGAGTCCAAAATTCTAAAGGAAATAGTTTTCAGGTACATTTTCGGTTTCAGTAGTTTAAGACTACCGTTCAAAAGAAGTCGTTAAAAAGAGTCATTCCTAACTGGTAACGAACAAATTCATCCTAAACTATCAAAGGAATGCTGGGTAAAGACAATCAAAACTTTCGAATGGCGAGGGTCGAGCCTCCCTCTGCCTTCTGGCTAGGCAATGTACTCCTTTACACCAATGGCGTTGCTTGATTGCACCCACTTCTGACATCCTAACGTTGACATCTGTCGCCAGTGACTCGTAATATAGGAATAAATTGTCAGATAGCACCAACAGCCGAATCGAAAAAGCTGGTGTCGTTCGACGGAAGTGATATTTTTAAACATGAGAAGATTTCGCGCGAATGCCTCTACCCCTCAGAAACTAAAAAACACACACACCTCATTGAACGACGAGGCGAACCTCCACCTCTGATAAGTTATTTTCAACACTGCATCTCTCCTTCAATAGCATCATGAACTACGAATTTGTGTGTGTTACCTGACGGTAGTGCTGCAGACTTTCGCAGTATCTTCACATATTTTAATCTTCATTCTTAAGGGCGTCCTGCTGGACGGCTGTGAAGGAACGCTCATTGCCTTAAAATAAGTGCATCTATGCTGCCAACAGAGCAACGAACTAAGCCACGATGTAGAGGAACTCACATTCTTTACGTTTCTCCTGGGAAGCCGTCGCCCAACAGTGTCCCCTGCGGGTGGGACATTCTCATCCTGTTCCATCTTCACCGAAGCACACGAGGTCTGGAATTGGCCACAGTGTATTATGGGTAAAGCTGCCTGGCAATTTCTACACCAGCCTCGCCACCTACTATGCTCCAAGAAAAAAGATGACAATTTGAGTGAAGCAGAAATAGAAGAGGTCCCTTGGAAAACTTCGTGTCATACCTCTACTTTCAAGTCCCCACCGCTTGCTTTCCTGAAGGTGACAGTCACCTTAAAGAAAAGAAAATAAAAAGTGAAAAAACATGGAGACTGTACACAAATCCTATTTTTCCAATTTATGTTATGACAGCATTTTATTGGATAGCTTAACATTAGGTCTTATACCTGCCGCTGCGTAATTTCCCAAAGGGTAGTGAGGCTACGCTGCCACTCATCCAGAAGCCGAGAATTTTCGTTAGAAGCTCGCTCAAATGGGTTATATACCGCTAACACCAGTGGGAAATAACCTCCACCACTGTACAAATCTCATAGAGAGGCAGTTTCTATCCAGTGGTAGAACGTTAGCTCAGAAGAAGAGGCGCAACAGTAACAGACCTTATGTCGATTAGCTCCTGAAGGTTGCTCAGTCAAATTCAGACGACGCGCGGCTGAACGCTTGGTCCTCGGACTCGGCCTTCGGTTTTCGCCATGGCTCTCTGGGGATTCGATTAAGAGCTGAAAGAAATTGCACATTGAAGATGGCTTCTGCGCCTATTACAACCAATGAAACGTGTTCGGCGTGTGGAACCAAAGGAGAACAGACAGTGGCGGCACTAAAAGAAACAAGCAACGTTGACAAATCTGAGTCACCTAATTCCTGTTAACTGACATAAACTCCCATTTTATAGCTTTGGTTCTCCGGACTATGGAACCTCAGAAGGTGCTTTGCAAGTTTAGTAAGATTTGCATAATGGAGTGGAATCTGGTCTAACGACCAACATATTGAAGAAAAAATTATGAAAAATGAAAGTGGAGGTCATGTACTTCACCAGAGTCCCCCAGCGAAAGTGGAACAATACGTTTGTCTCGGTCAGCTATTTAACATGAGTAATGACTTATCATGGCATCCCATCGCCCGAATCTGCACATTCTTCCTAACGATGCTACGCAACTCAAGCTGGTCTATTAGAAACCAGAATCTACTTTCGTAAGAATGTGTAAGGTCAGCGTCGTAGCAGTAGATCATACTCAGCCGGATAAGAAACATTACCTTAGAGGCAATGCTTCGCGAAATCTTCGTAGCTGGAGTTTCCATGGCGTCATCTCTATCACGGTGATCTCGTTTCGGAGAAAACAACTGCTCCTTGTATCCATCGACATCAGCAATTACCCTAGCGTTACGAGGCAGCGATTTGCGACCTGCAACATGCTCTCTTGCTTTCAGCTCCAGCAACCCGTCCGTCGCTTTGAATACTCTAAGGCAACGTGAATCATCCTAACATTATACACTGCAGAAATATTCACTGAATTGATTAGCTATTTGTGGGGAAGTGAGGGGGAGGGGTAAGCGGGAGGTGGCCCTGAAGCGAAAACCGCTACCTCTGCTTATCAGGTCTCACCATCGTACTAACTCGGTTAGAAAAGTATATCGATTCCATGATCGGCTGTCGTTAAGTCTTGACGTGACGTTAAACAATTAATGATAGGAAATTTCAGCTGTGGAATCTAGATTGTCTACCACATTTTACTCGGCTGATGTTTCGATTCAATCGCCCCCTTTTCCGCGTTCTTCAGATCTTGAAAAACATCAGTTTTAAAGGCTACCTCGAGAAAACTTTTAAGGTCGCTTCAATTGTAAAGAAAAGCAACGAGAGAATGGAGAGAAAGGTGACCAACCAACCAAACTTATGGAATTAGCGGCAAAGGGAATGGCAAATCGCCACCTGATGGAGGCAGAATCGGCGAATGAGGCCTTTCCCTTCCAGTCGACGCAGACTGCCTTCAAGAACCCCATGATATGTAACAGAAAGGGACCCGTGATCGAAGCTCAGGAGTCGTCTCTGTTCGCGGATCTCTCCAGCTTGATTCCAGATCTCAACATCAGCGACTAAAAACCCAAGGGCAGCAACGATGCCCTTGGGTTTTTAGTCGCTGATGTGAAGCAAAACAGGAACATCCGCTCGCAACCGATAACAAGGCTTTTTGATTCATTCCGAAGACAAGTGCAGTAACTACGGCACTGTGTTGAAGCAAGTTGTAGATGCTCGAAGCTAATCGTATGTTGCAGTTATAGCTAACTACGTACGTCGATGTCTTCTACAAGTCCTACGGAAAACAACAGCTGTACAATTACAAGCTGTTCAGAGCAAAGTCGCTTATAGATGGAAGCATAGGCTTGCTACAAAGTGCTCCAGTAAATCTATTACGTCTTGTTGCGTTATTAAAATTCATATTTTGTGGCTCCTATATGCTTGTTGCATGTTAAACTCAACTGTAACTAACACATAGAAATAAATAAACGCTTTCTCCTCTACCCCTTCTGTCATTTTTCGAGTTTCCTCGATGTTTTCTCCTCTTCGTTAGTGGCCATCGTGTTCATCGTGGTTTCGATCGACGAACCCGAAAGGCTTGAAGGAAATGATCGAAGAAAAAAACAGAATAAACAAAGAGGGGACCAAAAAGATCGACCACTGCGTAGTCAACAATTACGTGACTTGACTGGACTAGGACTAGACTGTTGTATAAACTCACAACCACCATCCGAGTACGGTACAATGTGGCTCGGGGGGGGGGTCACCCCCCTACACAACGGTTTGCGTCACTTGAGGGGGGGGGGGGTACCCCCTCAAGTGACGCATCCGAGTACTTTACAAAAACTTGCCCGTTTTGGCGGACAACCCGTCGCTACTCCTATCGGTTCGATCGTGAGTTACAGGATTTAGGCGATTCTACACGGATGCGTCACTTGAGCCACACCCTGGAGTCCCTTCCCCTGCCTATATCTGTGCTCTAAAATCGATTACAAATCTTGAGCTAATTCTACAGAAATACACAGTCGCGGTGGTGAGCGTAATATAAAGCGAACACCATATTATATGAGAAACCGATAAAACATGCTCCAAAAAAGTAAGTTCGAAACGGACCTAGGGAATTAGCACGTCGGGTCTCCTTGAGCGGAGTATGAGAGACTGTGGCCGCTGTAGACGTCTGCCTCGGGCGCAAAGCGCTCCTGCTCGTCATTCTGCGGAACTGCTCCCTCTGCTACTGCACTGCAATACACGTAGCTGTTCTTCGACAAAAACGAGCTTTCAGCGACAAGATACGAAATTTTTGATTTTGGCGGCAAATCGAGGTTGTCCTACGCGACGCGCTTTTGCAGACGTCGGCACACCGAACTTCCCGCGCACTTGCGGACGGCGCGCTCGCATTCGGTTGCGGGGCTACGCCCCCGCGACCGCGGTTGCGAGCGCGGCAGGGGAGATTCCAGACGGTTAGCGTGCACGCGGGCGCGAATGGTCTCCATACTTGGTCCACGTGTCAATCACGTGCTCGCGGCCGCGAGGAGGGAGTCTCGGAGCGCGGTGACGGCTTGGGAAACAGTGACTGAGGCCGGCCAGCGCACTAGGGCTGGTGGCATTCGAAAGTTTGGAGGCTACATGGAAGCCTTCAGGATACACTTTAGGAAGGGAAAGGGATTTTTTGGGAGTGAGAGAGATAATCTTGAGTCACATGCTTCAAGAAGCAGACAACTCATCGCATCTCAGACGACACTCCAAGCTGCCTAAGGACGAACGGAAGCTCTCTCTGTCCTCCATCGGACCTTCGAGGCCTGATTCTCCATACTAGAGGTCTCCCAACACTCCTGAGATCTTCCCGACCGTTTTTACGACAATTGAGTACGACAGTATACGACATTTGAGGACGAAATCGCATCCCTTTTGAACTAGAATGCCGAGCACGTCCTAACATTACGACTGCAAACGATTGGATGGTACAATGAAACACATTTTTAATTGTGTTGTGTTTTTTATCCGAAAGCATCCAAAGGGTTCTGGATACAAGATGGGTAGTATAGCACTCGGCAGTTTCAGAGGACCCTGATTTCACCATGTGTGAGCGACTTGGTTCACTGGTGTACGCCTCATGAAGACACAGGGGTAGGAGGCGAAGCGGCTCAGTGAGGCTAACTTGTATTCAGTTATTATTCACATTTGACATAAAGCAAATGAATACTTACCTATATCAGAATTATTTAAAATCACCGATAAAATGTTTGCGGTTCAGGAGATCTCTAATTCTAAAAGGTTACTAGTTATCATCCATTTATTATAGGTTAATGGAATATAGTTCAGTAAATTATCAGGAACATCTGCAATATCATAGGCCATAAACATCCCTCCAATCCTAAAACGTTAACCTCAAGCGAAAAGCACAAGGATTATAATCATTATCGATATTGAACGTATTTTCGATTTTAACGATAGTAGGCAAATTTGGCATTTTTTCAGACTTACTGACACACTTCTGTGCGTCAGCCCAGAATTGAATACCACTGTGAGGTATCAAAAATATAAATAGAATCAAGCAACTGATCGACATTCTAGGCTTTTGTTGATCCTTGTTGTTTGGTGACATTTGTTGATTTTGGTATTGATCCCTTTTTGTTGTTAATTTGCTATCGAAAAATTCTTTTATCCGATCCTGCCATTCCCTTAACTTACACTTTATCTCCAACCCCACTTCAACTTCAACTAGATGGTTTACTACCACTGAGTGAAACGAATTCCAATGGAGACACGAGCACCACACTCCGTGCTGTAAAAGCGCGCTCCGTTGAAGAGCGGTGAGAGCCTATCACGTGCAGAGGAGCATGGCGGAACGGACGCTGCGACTGCGAGTGACAGATCCGGTTAGCAGTGAGAGACGCCAGACGACGTGCGAAACTCCGTTCGCGCGCCCAGGCTGATGTCACGGGGGCGAGTAGCCCGGAGACCCTCGCATTTGTCTGAAGCCATTGCTTGGGTTTAGATGTTGCTCCATCCACTAGTACGGGTTGATGAGATAAAGAGGAGAGGGAGGAGTGTGGATCGGGTTTGGGGGTTCACCAGATATCTACCACTATACACAGTGGCCGAAAAGTTCGGGCAATTTTTCGAAGTATTTCAGCAATACGAAAAAACTACATAAACGAAACAGTTTTACAAACAAAAATAAAAGTATGTTCATCAAATCAATAACAACAGAATACAACAGGAGAATTCACAACAAGTGCTCAAAATTGCCTCCTTCGACTTCAACACATTTTCGCAGTCACTTTGGGAAGTCGCTGACGATGGTCGCACACAGAGCTGCTCTAATCTCGTCCCAGGATCGCATCAACTGCGCTTCCAGATGTGTCGTGACTTCCGTACGACTGTACGGTCGTCGCGGGGGTCAACAGGTCAAAACGCGTCGATCGACACGTCGAAGCCTGCGCAAACGCGTCACCTGCGCAGGAAGCTTCTGGAAACGGCTATAGACGCAGGGGGAGCGTGCCCCTGAGCGTTCTAGCCGGGCTACCAGTCAGTCGTCGGTCTGCCGCTCCTGCTGAGCGGTCGTCTCCTGGTCTCCGCCGTCCACCAGCGTCTGCCGTCGTCGAGGATGGCTACGCTTAGCCCGGGGTCATCGAGGTCGTCCAGCTTAGGACGACGAAGAGCTGCCATCGTCTTGGAGTGTCCGCCAGTCGTCATGCTCGACTTCTCCATCTTCGTCGCCTCGTCTACCGTCCATGACCAACAGGTAGCGCCGGTCCTCTGACCGGCCCCGTCGCCCCTGTCTTGGCATACGCCACAGGGGCACGGCATGGCCGGCGGGTTGTCGGCTTTGCTAGTCCCTGGTATGTTGAGTGCGGGCTTCCCTTATCTCGTAGGTACTCTTAGTAGGATTTGTATGTCGTATCGTAAATAGTTAGTCTATCATAAACCTATGTAGATTATAGTTTACTATATATTTAATATGGTCTGTCAAGTCCAAGTCGGCTGAATATGTCGAAGGGTGTGAGCCAGTCTAATTCTTTCTAGGGGACCGCCTGAGGTCGGGAGACGCCTCGACCAAAGGGGGTACCCCTGGGGCAAGTGTCGAGTGCAGAGCTCACTGCAAGGTGTACCATGAAGGAGTGCGGGAACGGGTTCATACCTTAACAGCTGACATCGTGAATCCGCATAGGGCCTATGGGCAACAATCCGCGTGGCCTTAGGGTGGGCACTCTTAGCGAGCGGCGGATCCGGAAGGGCTTCAATCCGGGGCGTGGGTGGCGTCCCCCCTCTCCGCCGATGCTGCAACGGGGGTCGGCCACCCGCGTCATGACATGGTGCATCGTACCGAGGTTCTTCGTGGGGAAACCTACGGGGGCCTTTGTGATCGAGCCTTCCATTCGCACGCAAGCTACTGAGCTGATCTTAAGCCACGTACGGTGCGAGTGGGAAATTGGACTAACGAGTTCAGGTGAAGCTGATGTGTGCGGCGTACGTTATAACTGGGGTACTGCCTTCCTCACTTCTTGTAGCCGTGTCCTCTTACCTTCGGAGCTTCGAGTGGCAGGAGCCGACGCAGGGACAGCCGTTATACGTCGAGGAACAAGTGCTACGGTGTGCACAAAGAAGGAGTAGAAAGCAGTCAAAAGCTGCTAGGAAACCCCTCAAGGGCCAAGTCGCAGTGTCAAAGAAGCATGCTAACGGACGTGACACCGGGATTCCCCAGGTAAAACAACTGGTCAGGGCTCGAGCAGAATCAGCATCCTGACGGTTGTCTGGTACCTTAGCAGCAACATACGGTGCAAATCTGCTGCTTGTGTACTCCGAGCGCAACTTCTCTTGGTTCCTTCGCCTTAGCTATAAGGCGCCGTGCCGTGGAGCACACCTGTTCAGTTACCTCGTTTCACACTCGCACACACATACCTCAAGCCCTCATATCCCATTTCAACATCATCCACCTTCCATGTTTACACGTGTTGCAACTTGCAGTTGTGCGCTTACGTATCTCTTGCTTCGTATGACCGTGCTTTCGGCGGGGGAGGCTCCTGGCCAGAGTCCTCCCTCAGGATAGTCCACCCTTAGTTTGCTTGTTTTAGACTCGGGTATCGACAGTACTACCTCCTGTTATTAACGCTCAATTCACCCACGCTAACAATGCCGTCAATCACGCTTGCAAGCCCAACTTGACCAAGGCGTTTACGGCTCTCGCAGTCGCAAAAGGTGAAATTCATGCACCTCTTATAACACCTGTAGATGCAAGCGACAGTAACCACCCCCAAATCCTCGACGCGCGCCGCCTTAACATCCAGGCGGCCATTGCGGACCTAACATCTGCCATCCGCACGGTGCAAGAGCAACGTCAAGTGCTCCTTTCCACTGTTGAAGCGTCTGCTGACCAAAATGCAGGAAAGTTTTTTCATTTTTATAATTCCAACAACATTCTTTCAATTAACAAATACAATCCCGCTTCTAATCCTGCTTCTTTAATGCTTACCAAAGCCAAAACCTATAACCATAACATCGCCCGTTTCGAGGATGTTATTCTACCCCTCGATTCAGGCGCTCAAAACAGTTTCATTTCAGCAAGTTCAGCTCGACGTTTAGGCCTCAAAATCACTGACAATAAACTCCGTACTTATGTCATTTTCTGTGGCGAGACCACCTCTGAACTTTCAAGTGTTACACAGTTTACTCTTGTCGACTCTCTCGGCAAAGAGTTCAGACTGGAACTCACGACCAAGGAAGTCATCAATTTGGCACAACATCCGCCTTGTCTTCCACAGGAAGACCTCGACTTCATTCATAATCATGGCTTCACTACACGATCGGTCCAGCACGAGTCTGTCGTTCCAGATGACATCCCAATAATAGTCGATCGACTATTACTGAGATGTCATCTCCCCAGAGGCACAAATTTGCCTGCCGTCGGGCATGGTATTAAGCCATACTCGTTTCGGCACAGTCGTCGTTTCAGGCAATTCGGTTTTTTGGAAGAACCAGCGAAGCTCATCGAAGCCGCACAAGCGCTAACAACATCAGAGCAAGATGAAGACCTTGTCCAGAGACTCTGATCGCTTGATGCATTAGGCATCACTGACGAACATGATCCATCCGTAGACCGTGAACTCGAAAAACGTATCCTGAACGTCAGTGATGCCTAATGCATCGCTTGATGCATTAGGCATCACTGACGAACATGATCCATCCGTAGACCGTGAACTCGAAAAACGTATCCTGAACAATTTTAACAGTACTTCTAAACTCATTAAAGGTCATCTTTATGTTCAATTCCCATGGAAGGAAGATCATCCTCCTCTCAGAAACAACAAAAACTTAGCTTACTGTAGACTTTTGACCAATTTCATAGTTTAAGCCAGACTAAAGCCTGGCAACAATACATCAACTCCTCTGACTCAGAGACCCTTATTTACCACCATCTCCATCAAATCTGCGCATCCTTCGTTTCACACGCATACCTTTCGGCATCAACGCGTCACCATTTTTGTTGGCCGCTTCCATCCAGTGCTATCTTCGTAGGGAGTCTTTGCCCCTTGGGGACGAGATCCTACATAATACATATGTGGATAACGTCCCCCTGGGTGCGTCCGCGCACGAAGAAGCCATCCAAAAGTACACTACGGCCAAAACCATTTTCGGCAAAATGCACGTGAACCTCAGGGAGTTTCTGTCTAATTCGCAAACAGCCAACGCTGCCATCGCTGGCACAGACCGCGCTGTTGACCCAGCCAATGCCACTCTGCTGGGATTCAAATGGTATTCCGTAAGGGACATGTTGGTTATTCCCATCAAAACCACCCAAATCGCGGTTAATAGTAAGCGAACTGCTTTACGCGCTTTAGCGTCAACATACGATCCTCTAGGGTTCCTAACTCCTTTCTTAGCATCACTTAAAGTCTTCATACAGGGCTTATGGACTGAGGATCGTGGTTGGGATACGCCCTTGATACAAGCGCAACAACAGCAATGGTCCCATCTTCTTGCTAATCTTCGCGGTCCAATTCCACTCTTGTCATGGTCTATCTTTCAGCGCGAACGCTACAATACTCATACCAGCTTTGCGTGTTTGGAGACACCTCAAAGCGGCTATACGCGTGCTGCGCATATCTACTCTGTCGCAGCTCAACATCCGCGTTTTCTACACTGCTAATGGCCAAATCGCGTCTTAACACCATCAAACCGCTCACTGTTCCACGTCCGGAACTGCTGACTACGCTCGTTAGGTCAATTTAGCGCAATACCTTGTTGGGCAGCTCGGTCTTCCAATATCCACAATTCACATCTTTTCGGACTCGCTTATCGCGTTACACTGGGTACATACCACCAAAACCCTCAAAGTGTTCGTCCAAAATCGTGTAACAGCTATTCGTAATGCTGTCACTGTGCTAGCGGCTCAGAACATCTCAGTCCGCTTCCATTATGTTGCTTCCGAAGCCAATCCGGCAGACTGTGCTACTCGCGGTCTTGCACGAAGGAAGCCCACAATTAAATGTGGTGGAGCGGTCCATCCTTTTTAACTGCTCCTCAGGAGCAGTGGCCGCACGCCAACATCGACTTCAAGGTCCTCCCACAGGACAAGGTCGACGCGTAGCTAGAATATTCCAGAGTCAATACCATCAATAAGAGTATATTTCAGTCTGTCTTACCCTTTACTAGGACCAATAAATACCTTAAACTGGTCAGAATCACGGCGTACGTACTCAGATTCACTCGCCGTTACATTCTGGATCGGTGACCGCCATATCTCCACTCAGTAATGCAGGCAAAATTGCACTCAGTTGTTTCAGTCTCCTCTTCGGGCACGGTACAGCCGTCGGACGTTAAAGCAGCGGAGAAACAACTCATCTTAGCGCATTATCGCGAAGGTGAACAAGAGCTACACCGCTTACAGCTCGCGAATTTCAATGCCAAACGAGCACCCGACAATCTTATTCGCTGTCCGTACCGGATCGGGCCTCTCGAAACGGCTCCAATTCCAATATTGCCATAACATCGGCTAGCGCACCTCTTAGCGCTGCATTACCACCTCAAAAACCATCATTCTGGCGTTTGTCACACCATCGCTAACCTACGTACCCGTTTCCATATTCCATCTTTACGGGTTTGTGTTGCTAAGACCTTGCGTACCTGCGTTACGTGAAGTAAAAACAACGGCAGACCTTACCGGTACCCTCATGTGCCTCCTCTCCCTCCGGAGAGGACCCAACGCGCAAGACCCTTCCAAAACATCGGACTCGATTATATCGGTCCTCAAGTGTGCTCTGGTACCCTTTCTGGCAAAGTCTGGATCTGCTAGATAACATGCATGGCAACACGCGCAATCCATCTAGAGGTCGTACTCGATCTCACCACGTAGGAGTTTCTCTTAGCCTTTCGCCGGTTCATAGCGCGTAGAGGCGCGCCAAGCAACGCTTACAGCGACAACTCGACTACGTTTCGTAGCGCAGAGACCACTATCGCATCGCTCATTTACTCTCGCACCTCATGGCACAGAATCTCCCGTTTCTGCTCCACGTAGGAGATCAACTGGAAGTTCATAACCCCGTTTTCGCCATGGAAATGTGGCTTATACGAGCGTTTAGTCGGTCTATTTAAGTCCGCCTACAAAAACTCCATTGGTCGCGCTGTTTTGCCACTAAATCAACTCCAAACTGTAGTCACAGAAGTCGAGGCCACACTTAATTGCCGTCCCATAACACCTTACAGGGAACGCGAAACGTTCGTCCACTTTTTAAGACCTATGGACTTTCTAAGTCTGTAGGTAGACCTACAAATACCACACTTACCGTCTCAGATAGAGGACATTTACGACGCCTCACATAACCTTTCCCAGTGGTACAAGAAGAACTTGTCTGTTTTAGGTCACTTCTGAGAACTATGGCACTCCGACTATCTTGCAGCCGTGCGAGAACGTCACCAAGCTCGCACGAAACAACCAAGATCGGCTGCACTAACTCCACAGCTCGGAGACGTCGTCCTGATTGCAGACGAGAAGTTACCACGAGGATAATGGAATTACGGTATTGTCGTTTGACTTCTTTCAGGCAAGGACGGAGCGATTAGGGCAACAGAAGTCCGGACGGCGAGCGGAAAGTGCCTAACTCGATCTATTTCGCACTTGTATCCGCTAGAAATCCGCGCTGTGACAACCTAGGCACCGCCGTAGGACTCTCCTTTATCTCCGTCTCAACAGGACTCACCTACAACATCATCTCCAGCGCGAACTCAACCAAAGCGCAGCGCTAAGACTAGACATCTATTCATTAGGACTTGAGAGCACAATGGTCGCTAAGGAACTTTCCTTAGCCATTATTCCATCATAAAAGCGTCATTTACTAAGTATATCACCTCCAATTATACCTTTCAGGTGCCTATATTTATTTATTTATTTATTTATTTATTTATTTATTTATACGTGTATGATAACAAGCGACGAAATAAACACCAGCAAGACAACACATTGGTAATAAACACAAAAATACAAGAAACGGCGAATTAGCGAGTCTTAAGATAACTACCAACGAGCTTTTTATATTGGTTAAACGAAGATGGCAAAGTATGTTTTTTGGTAAACATCAAGAATTCAGAACCGGCCCTTTGAGTAAAAAAGGAGGCACGAACACAACTTTTGGCCGTAGAATAATGAATTTTAGATCTACAACCCCTAGTGGTAGAGTGATGGACTGTAAGCTCAGTAAGTGGAAGTGCAACTTTTCCAGTCATCATCTTGAAAATCATAATTAGATCGTTTCGCTTCCTAGGAATAGCAAGCGATTCCAGCTCGAATATTTTATTACGATCAGGCGCTGATGGAATGGAGGTGTAGTCATACCCAATTAAGCGTAACCATAGCTTTCTAGTGTAGCTATTCTGAACGGATTCTAGCCTCTGTATGCAGCGCTTAAGGTAAGGACTGAACACAGTGGTGCCATACTCCAATATTGGGCGAACATATGATTTGTATGTAAGAAGCAAGTGAGTTTTTGAATTTGTAGACAACGCTCTAAAAATGTTGTAAGTAACTCTTTCAGCTTTCTTTGCAATCGTCTCGCAATGCTCTGAAAAACTAAGTTTTTTGTCTAAGATGAAGCCCAGATCACGCAGACTGTTTTCACTGAGTAGGTTGCAACCACCAAGGCTGTAAATGTGTTTAACCGAATTTGAATTGCCTAGATGAAAATCCCGAGTTTTTTTTTGAGCTGAGATAGGTAATTTCCACCTGTCCGACCAATCGGCAACATCTGAAACAGCACATTGGAGGGCAAAGTGATCCTCTTCAATGGTAATATTCCTGTATACTTTTATATCATCTGCAAACGTTTTGCACTTAACGCCACGCCTTTCAACTAAGACAGGTAAATCGGAAGTGTAGATGATGTAAAAAATCGGTGACAATACACCCCCCTGAGGTACGCCACTTGTTATTGAGTACGTGCGAGAAAATTTGTCATTCACCTTTACTTGGAAGGATCTATTTGTGATGAAGTTCTTTACCCACTTAACAATTCTGGGATGAATTCCAAAAATTTGAAGCTTGAAAATAAGTTCTTTGAAGGGCACCTTATCAAAAGCCTTGCTGAAATCAAAAAAGACCAGATCAACATCAGTGTTATCATCCAGTGACTTGGTCCAATCATCTAGGGTAGATAGCATCAAGGTCTCAGTCGATCTTCCGACTCTAAAACCATATTGGTTCTTAGGTATAACCTCATGTGTTTCTATATTGTTTACAAGAGCCACTTTCAGAATTTTCTCAAATATTCTGGAAAACACTGATGTGATACTAATAGGACGATAATTAGATACTAAGCCGTGTGGTGGTTTTTGGGGATAGGAGTGACAAATGCATGCTTCCATCGATTTGGAATTTCACTATGCATGCAACTAAAATTGAAAATGTGCTCAAGAGGAGCTGCTAAGGCTACAGCTACTTTTTTGATAAAGTAGGCAGGTATTTCATCAGGAGTAGTGGTATACGATAGCGGTAAGTTACTCAGATGCTTGAAAATGTCCTCTTTGTAAAACCAAACTAAGCTATCAGGTGAGGCACTTTGAGTGGAAAAGGCTAACTCAGAGCAGCTTTCATTTTCAGCATCAACGGAGTATGATTTTTTAAAATATGCGGCTAGCATAGAGGCTTTTTCAAAATCACTGACAGCTGAGTTACCCTCATCATCAACCAGCGTAGGGATCTTAGTTGACTGCTTCAGCCTTGAGTTCAACAACATAAATAAGGAGCATTTTTTGGATTGGTTCAAAAGTTTTCGTTCGATGTAGCTATTGTACTTTTTGATAAGGCGGTCAAATTTAGTTTTAATAAGCCTGAGGCGTTTACTAGCCTGAATACATGGATTTTTTTGGTAGTCCAGCCATGGTTTTTCTTTAATCTCAAAGAGCTTGGACAGGTGCGGTGGAATGTTGCCTCTATTTAGGGCCTGCCTTTCTAAAGGGACAAATTCTTGAATTGATGCGTGCAAAATTGATAGAAAAAACTCATACTTATCGTTGTTGTCAGGGAGTGTCTCCAAAATAAATCTCCAATCTAAGGAGCACAAGTAGCGGCAAATGACGTCTTTCCACGGGGCTTTGTGGAAAGACCTCCGGAGGCGGAAGTATAGTGGATCTATGAAAGTCTCTACATTGTAAGAGAGGCTGTTATGATCACTTGACCCAGTTGGTGCAGATACAAGTACATCACGTATTAGCTTAGTGTCGCTACAAAGAACAAGATCAAGTGTATGACTACCGCAAGTTGGCTTGTGAACTTTTCGAACAAGCATGATAGAGTGGCAAAAATTGAGAAACATTTGTGATGTAAAAGAAGTGGCATGCAGAGGAACCTTAACCCAGTCAATATCTGGAAAGTTGAAGTCGCCGTTTATAATGCATTGCCCTTCAAATGCGGTTAAATCACTTAAAGCCTTGATAAGCTCTATCGTACCACTAGTGGTGCAACTAGGCGTCCTATAGACCACAATTGTCCTGACAGTGGATTGAAGCAGTTTCAAATCACAGGAGATAATTTCAAAAGCATTGAGATAAGATTCACACCAGACAACCTCAAATGCTATGGAACGCCTAATAAGTACAACAACACCACCACCCCTTTTTTGAGCTCTGTCACATCTTACAAAGTAATAGGTTGAATTCATCTGCCCAAGAATTGGTACAAGGTCATTAATCTCATTTAACCAAGTTTCAGTAAGCATTATAAGGTCATAGTTGGAGCGTCTTGCAGCAAACATCAAATATGAAATATTTTTCTGAAGAGATCTGATATTAGAATGAAAACATTTTAGGCTCGTTGCAGGTACCCGAGGAAGACTCGTTAGTTTACCGCAGAAGATTGGGTTGCTTGAGAAGTGAGCTTAATGTCTATTGCGGTCCTATTTGTAGCAAGTCTGCTGTCTCTGATCCGATCCCTTTCCTGTTTAGTAAGCGAAGGGCGGATATACACCCCTCTGCAGGAAAAGGATCGGAGCCTAGAAGCTCTTCTGAGTGATAACTTCTGATAATATGTGTTTGGCAAAACAACCTTCAATAGATCTACCCTCAGAAGGTTTACCTAGCCTGAACACAACTTGTGGTACACACTCAATCTCTAGGTGATCGAATATTTGTTTTACAGCATCAACATCATGAAGAGCTCGAGTTACAGATGAAGGAGAGTTGGATTCGGATATGCCACTAATGACTATTGAGCGAAGGCGTTCCTTTTCTCCGAAACTATCTTCAACAGATGAAGGCGGAACAGAAGATTGGACAGCAACCGACTTAGAATTAGCAAGAGCCTGCTTTAGAGCCGCATTTTCAGCACGAAGACGAGAATTTTCCTCATGCAGCTCGAGGTTTTTGGCCACTAGAGTAAAAAGATGATCTTGCACGTGGAAAATGTGGCTGATCAACTTCTTTAAGAACGTCAGCGTTTTCTTGTCGACTCGCAGTTGCTCGAGAGCCGAAGCGATTTCTGCCGAAGGTGTTGCGCTGAAGTCGGTTCCTTCTTCGTTCTTCATGCTTCTTGAGGCTTCGAGCGAAGGGTCGACCAGAGAGGGAGATGCCATCTTGAACGTTATATCACGGAAAAGAAACGGTATCAGAGAATAAGTAGCACCGACCGCACCCAATGACCGTTCGACGTGATATATATATATACCATCTCTACGCTCAACGCAGTCACTTAGGCGCTATTCGCTAAACAGCTTTATCCTAACCAGGATACTATCTCACCGGTAGGTCGGAACGGCGCAAGTGTTGTACATGGGCAGAACCGCCTCTTTCTGGGTAGTAACAAACTGCAGGTATCTCGACCCCAATACAACTCTTCGCAGAGTTAGGGGCGACGGAATTCGCGGGTTGGCGCCCTGTTGATTCGTGCTCCACAGCTGTCGGGCGCGCGCGGGATGAGGGCTCGTATCGCGGCCAAGAGCAGTGCTCAGGTGGGGTAGTAGGGAAGAGCTCGGGCTCGTAAACGCGGGATCAGGGGTTTGGATCCTGCAGACTGCGTTCGTTTTGCACTTTTGCAAAATCCATGTTTACCATATAGGTAATGCACCTAGGGGTATTATAGTGTGTTATAGAGCTTGTTTACATATAACACATGCTTCAAACTACAGATTAGCTAAAATGTTCACTTCTGTGTGTCACTTATTTTAAGCCTATTTTGTGTGAAGCTATAGTTACGTAACGATAGATATTTGGTGGCACTAGTAAGAAGTTCCGACTCCACCGACAAGACTTCGGTCAAAAATTTTTTCGCTGAAACTTCGTTTAGGGGGTTATTTGGGGTGCTGATCACGAATCTGACATCCGTTTTTCACGATTCGGTCGGAGACCACCCATACCGTTAACAAGGGTGTTCCAGGCAGGGTCACCGATTTCGCTGAAACTTCGTCTAGGGGGGGTTATTTGGGGTGCTGATCACGAATCTGACATTCCTTTTTCACGATTCTGTCTCACTCGACGCTACAATTACAACGATGAAATTTTCACGGACGAGTTGTCCGGGCGCGCCGATGGACTTGGGGGGCGGTGCTCATCGAGGAGCGCGGTCTGAGGGCGAAGAATGCCCCGCCCTTCAGCACAGCTCCACAACTTTTGTTCCGCCCGGATGCCACGAGCACCCCAACCAAAAATTGCGGCTTCAACCCAACCGCCAAAGCAGTGGGCCCCAAGACATGCGCTGCGAAATACCTCTCGTCGCTATGCAGGCTGTAGCGTACGCGGCGCGGGTTGTCCGAGAATCGCTCTCCCGGCATAGAAAGCAAAAATCGATACGGTGGCGTTTCACCTCGTTGTTGTTGTTGTAACCCGCCGCGGACAACTCGTCCGTGAAAATTTCATCGTTGTAAGTGTAGCGTCGAGTTTATGTCTCTACCTGCCGTCATCGGCAGAAACTTTAAGAATGTAATCCTGTGTTTTCCTGTATCCATATTATTCAGCCGAATCGTGAAAAACGGATGTCAGATTCGTAATCAGCACCCCAAATAACCCCCTAAACGAAGTTTCAGCGAAATCGGTGACTCTGCCTGGATCACCCTTGTTAAGGTTATGGGTGGTCTCCGACCGCATCGTGAAAAACGGATGTCAGATTCGTGATCAGCACCCCAAATAACCCCCTAAACGAAGTTTCAGCGAAATCGGTGACTCTGCCTGGATCACCCTTGTTGAAGCTATGGGTGGTCTCCGACCGCATCGTGAAAAACGGGTGTCAGATTCGTGATCAGCACACCAAATAACTCCCCTAAACGAAGTTTCAGAGAAATCGGTGACTCTGCCTGGATCACCCTTGTTAAAGCTATGGGTGGTCTCCGACCGCATCGTGAAAAGCGGATGTCAGATTCGTGATCAGCACCCCAGATAACCCCCCTAGACGATGTTTCAACGGAATTTTTTTTTGACCGAAGTCTTGTCGGTGGAGTCAGAACTTTTAACTAGTGCCACAAAATATCTATCGTTACATAACTACGGTCACACAAAATATGCTTCAAACAAGTGACACACAGAAGTGAACATTCTAGCTAATCTGTAGTTTGAAGCATATGTTATATGTAAACAAGCTCTATAACACACTATAATACCCCTAGGTGCATTACCTATATGATAAACATGGATTTTGCAAAAGTGCATAAAGAACGCAGTCTGCAGGATCCAAACCCCCAATCCCGCGTTTACGAGCCCGAGCTCTCCCTACTACGCCAGCTGAGCACTGCGCTGAGCCGCGATACGAGCCCTCATCCCGCGCGCGCCCGTCAGCTGTGGAGCACGTGAATCAACATGGCGCCAACCCGCGAATTCCGTCGCCCCTAACTCTGCGCAGAGTTGTATTGGGGTCGAGATACCTGCAGTTTGTTACTACCCAGAGAGAGGCGGTTCTGCCCTTATACAACATTTACGCCGTTCAGACCTACTGTTGAGATAGTACCCTGGTAAGACGCGCTTGTCACGCTATAAGGCGCCTCTTTAAACGGATCGCAGCAATTACGCGCAGTTAGCTGCTCGCGCTAACAATATCGCGCCAGGCTTGGATCAGCGGCGGCCTCACGCCCATTGCCGCTGTCCGTTCACACTGTCTTAGCCCCTAAGCGGCTCAGTCAGCAGGCTAAGATCGGTATATGCATGTGTCGTTGACCCTTCAACCCGTGTTCGCTCCGCGTCCAGCGATTATCACGCGGCCGACGTCCCTCACAGCGAGCCGTCCAATAGCGCATGCCACCGCCAGCTTACCCGTTAAGACCGTTTTCGGCTCCAAGCCGGCTCAGCGTTACGCAAGGGTGCTAACACGCGCTGGTTGCCGTTAGCGGAAGTCGACGCAAGAGGCTGGTCCTAACGCGATTTACCGCACAACACCATTTGGGACTGCCTGCGAATCATTTCTGGACTGTTCTTACCATTAGCGCTGGGCACTTCCGACTATTTCGCGACGCCATCTCATCTTTTCGACTCTATCTTGCCATATTCTTATCTCTTCGTCGCTGCAACCGCTCAGGACCATCCGCGGGAGACGCCCTCGGCTCAGCAGAGGTAAGTTTCTCTTTCCAATAAGTTAACACGTGTGATTGCGCTATGTTTTGCTTCCTCGTTTTTTCTTCATTCTAGCCCGCTCTTATCTCCTGCCCGCTTTGCGACCTTTCCTTCACCACCTTATTTCCCTTAAGGACCCGTTGCCAAAATAATCACACGTCACCAACTTCTGTTTTCATCGTATTTTTTCTACCTTACTACCTTTACATTATACCGACGTCTTGCATTTTTCCATTATATCGCTTTTAAGCTAAACTGCACAGGCAACAGTGCCTTAGGGCACGCCGTGGATTCCAATACACACGGCCAACACCAACTTCTTTTCTTTACAAGGTTATACTTTTATCTCATCATGCTCTTTTACACTTATTACATTACAATCATTATTTATCTTTTATTCTCTCATATTCTTGAAATGTTCGTTTTTTTAAGGGAAAACGACCCACTTTGTTCGCTCAGTTTTCTCTTAGAGAGCGATTCCTTTATTTCTGTTTCTTTACTCACTTTACCAATTTATAATCTAAGTAACTTTTAAACATAAACTTTTACACTTCTATATTGTCACTATTCTCCCATACTTCTTCCCAATTTCGTTGTTTTTTCTATCCCTCTCTCTTCTTCTTCTATCCCCCGCGCACGCGCTCGTTCTTATTCCATCTAATTCTATGTTTCTTCCTCTTTCAGATGCGCTCTCAATGTCTGCTTCCAACTGTCATTGGTGCTGTCACTGTTGTTCTTGTTCCATCGCGCGCAACCACCATTGCCCGCGCCATCACCATCGCCGCCACGGCCAGCCGCGCCACCCCTTAGGGAGCGCGCACGCAGTCCAGCCGCACAGCCACCCCCTGTTCGCCGGTCTGTGTACGACTCAACACCCCTTGTCCAATCCACACTGCCTCCTGGCTTAAAATGTTGGTTCTGTCGTGAGAACCATTACTCCTCATCCTGCCAGAATGTACCGCGCATCAGTGATCGCATCCACATACATATGAGGAATGCGCGCTGTTTCCGGTGCGGCGGACAGCACTTAGACCACGAGTGCGAACAGCCTGCCAAAAGTATCTAAGGTGCGGTCTGGACGACCACCACATCGCCTTCTGCGCGCACAATCGCCAAGCCATCCGCGATCTCAGCAACCTGCGCTGGCTGAGGCACATGCGTAGGTCGCGCCGCAACGCGTTCGTCGCTCGTCACCTTAAAGAAGAGTCAAAAGCACTGCTCCAACGTCACATGGAGCTCCTCGACCTTAACTCAACAGACCCTGCGGATTAAAATGGTACGTTTACACTCCTCTTTATTTACCCTTTCTTCCTTTGTTCCTTTCTTCAATTTATATTTTCACCTTTTATTTCCTTATACGTTTCCTTATATTACTATATTACATTTCATAATCCTTTTTAATCTTCCCATACATACACTCCTTTACAATATATTCTCTTCATTTTCACTGTTTTCATCCTAGCACAGTTCTCCCCAGCCTTTTGTTCAAGTCTGATGTTCTTGTGCTCCAGCCTTCACGCCTGTCGAGCCGCCGTCCGCTTCCACGCCTGCCGTTCGAGTCGCCGACCTATATATAGCAGTACATAACGCTTGTATCGTCATCAACGTCAGCTCCACTTCAACGTCCATCGTAGTCGTCCATCGTCTCGTCTATAGTAGTTCGTCCATCGTAGTACCCAACACCTACTTTATTTCACTTCACTTCCATCTTCACTTACCCACTTCACTTCACATGACCCGTCACCTCACCCTACCGGTAAAGTTATAGATCTCCCCTCTATCCCAATGAAGCTTCAACCCTGTTATTCTTTTGTTGTGTTTTTGTTATGTTTTCAATTGTCTAGTTACTTTCTCATTTATCATGTATCTTCAACTCGTAGGCAAGCACATTGGCCCCTTAAAGTCTCGTCATGCTAACCCGACCTTAGGCCGCACCTGTCACACCCTGCTGCGCACGCCCCGTGGCGTCGCCCCCGCCCAAAGTCAACCAAATGGTCTTCGATGCTTAACGTGTCTGTAACTTAGTAGGTAAGCAGCAAGGTCACAACTACCTAGTGGGTCTTCTTCGTCGCGGCCCCCAGTGTCGTAATTTCCGCACGACTGTCGTCGCGGGAGTCAACAGGTCAAAACGCGTCGATCGACATGTCGCCGCCTGCGCCAACGCGTCAACTGCGCAGAAAGCTTCTGGAAACGGCTAGAGACGCAGGGGGAACGTGCTCCTGAGCGCTCTAGCCGGGCTGCCAGTCAGTCGTCGGTCTGCCGCTCTTGTCCAACAATACCGCGCGCTCTCAGCCCTAGTTTATACTTGCGCCGCTGCGCGACGCGGCACGATGGTCGGTATAGATATCGACCGTGCGGCGCGAAAAATCGATGTCTATGACGATCGTGGTGCCGCGCCGCGCGGCGGCGCAAGTATAAACTAGGGCTTAGGGTGGGCACTCTTAGCGAGCGGCGGATCCGGAAGGGCTCCAAGCCGGGGCGTGGTGGCGTCCCCCCTCTCCGCCGATGCTGTGACGGGGGGTCGGCCACCCGCGTCACAACAAGCTGCTCCAAAGTGGCGTACCTTGTAGTAGAGATCTTCTGCTCCATGACTGACCACACCAAACATCCATCGGGTTGAGATGAGGTGAATTGGATGGCCAGATGTCCTTACTCCAAAAGCCCAGGAAGAGCTCCTCGCAAACGGCAATCGTGGATTTGATGAAACGCGTAGGTGCTTAGTCCTGTTGAAGTGGAAATCCAGTTTCGCCAGAATGGCACGACATCCACGGCTCCAGTACGTCACGGGGGACATACTGCTGGTAGCTGGTGACGTTGATTTTGACAGCGCATATTTATTTGTTTATTTATTTATTTAGACGTGCAAATAGATACAATTACACGTAGTGAAAATACAAAACACTCAACAACAAGAAAAACAACACTACAACACATCGGATAGTAACTACTTAGTTACTCTAGGAGATACCTGTCAATGAGCCTCTTAAACTGAGCTAATGAATAAGGGAGCGCATATTTTTTGAGAATGTTAAAAACTCAGAGCCGGCCTTTGGGTAAAAAAGAAAGCAAGGATGGAGCTCTTGGCCTTAGAAAAATGGATTTTCCTCTGGCTACCTCTTGTGTTGGAATTTTGTAGACACCATCACCTGGGCTGGAAAATGACTGCGGCTGATGGTCCTTGCGGTCGTTGTCTTCTGCTGACCGTTCTTGAGCAGCTGCCGGCGATTCTGTATGATAGAGCGATCTACTGGTTCCTCCCGCTGGCCCTCCCTTACAAGGGAAGGGTCTGAAGCGTATGTCTGAACGGGAGGAGCGGGTCATATGGGGAGAATCCTCATCCCTCAATGGTTCGAAAATGTGTGTATTTTTTGCCAAGTCGTTAAACCCAAGGAGTAGGGGGTCACAATGGGATACGGCGCAGCACGAATCGACCCTCTACCCACCTGCACTCCGAGCCACTGACTGCAGACGCATCGCGGGCGTACAACACCCCCAAACGCGTGCTGCGCCGTGTCCCATTATGACCCCCTACTCCTTGGCTTTAGCGACTTGGCAAAAAATAAACACATTTTCAAACCAATTGATGGGTGAGGATTCTCCCTATATGACTCGCTCCTCCCGTTCAGACATACGCTTCAGACCCTTCCCTTGTTAGTGAAACGGTCCCCCATTACTGGTACTGGTCCCTTTCAATGATCCACCCTTAGCGGACAACGTCTTCGGCACACCTTCTGAATCCCCAGGCACATTGGGCGACGTCTTTGGCACGTCTCCTGAGTCCCAGGCACGTCATGCGACGTATTCCGCACCCTTCCGAATCCGCTGGCACATAGAAGAAGCCTGGGTATTTTCGGCTGTTTTCGCGCCACGTAATTTGATCAGTATCGATTGACGATGATCGATACTGCAAAAACGAACTTCAGATTCGTGTTGTGCGACCTCGACTATCTCCAGGCAGGGTCAAGCGTTGGGTTCGATTTTTGCCAAAAATTCACGACCCCCCCCCCCCCCACCAAGAGCGAATATGGAAAGACCCCCTTTGTCTAGGTCACTGTTTTGTCTCTTACCTATGCTGCATTTTTCAAATTTTTATGCGATTGTTGTACCCGTTAATAGGTTCTTTTTCCAGGTGCAGCATCAACAGTGTGGAAATTCGTTCGTAGAAGAACTCATATTATTGATTAATTTCTTGATTAGATGATTTGTTAGAAAAACGTTGATAAAAGTATTGAGTATGTAATATTTTGCTAATAGTATTTTGATTGTTCTACAGTTAAAAATAAGGAGAACTTTTACGAGCAGTTCTCGAATTAATCAATGCGAGTTCAACTTTTCAAATTTTCCGAGGATCTCATGGACATGACACATTTTTTACCTGAAAGAGCAGCATCTGCATTGTAAATTGTAATCCTTAAAATTCTGAGTGTTAATTGCCAATGCCGACTTAAGTGCTCTCGATACAAAAACTGTTGAGGCACTCTTCTAATCGATGACGGAGATGCAACCGAAGGATGGACTTGTCGCGGAAATTTTTTTACCTTTTGAAGGAAGAACATCAGAGAGCGAAAATCGTGCCACCTTAAAGTATAAGATGTGATTAATATACACCGCGATGCATAGTATGCTCTGCTCAAACAGCACGAGCTGTGTTCGGATGGTTGTAACCTTTAGATATAAAACAGTAATGTGGAAAAATGCAGTCGAGACGAAAACGTCGCCTTATCAATTGATTGCTGGACGCCTGTGATAAACCTCATAGGAACAACCGGCTGGACGACCCACAACTCCTAAGTAAGGCCTAACCTTTATTTGTGGACAAACTCGATTATATAGTGGTAGATAGATAGATTTTTTTCTTGGAGACGGAGCTGTCGATGCCTGAAGTGTTGGCATCGCTAGGAAAGGAAAGAAAAAGCAGTCTCGGTAAAGACATCAAGTGTCGTAGTATTGTTAAGTGAGTTGTCATTTCAAAGTAGCTTATCTTATACCAGCGTCGGTTGCCGGCTCCGGCGGTGCTGACGCTGGAGTGTGTGAACCACACCAGGCTAGCCGGCTCCATAGGTCACGCCAGGCTAGCCGGCCGCGCTTGGTCGGCTACGTGGGCAACACGATGCAAATGTAATGGCCTGGGTGGGCACCGATGGCAGCGTGGATGGTTGCGCGTGAGACGCTGTGGAGGGTGAGGGTATGTGGAGGAGCAGAACTGAAGGTGTACGTGAAAGGAGGTAAATAGGAGAAGTAGGAATTGAGGGAGAATGGGGTATGAGAAACAGAAATGCAGCAGCGGAGGTTGAACCCACACTTCACAGTTGAGGTTCTATAGCAGCGTGTTGTAGATGGAGCAAAACGTCGAAGGAGGCGTTGAAAAGGGGTCAAGTTTAAGTTTTAAGTGTGTCAATTTACCAAGAATTGAAGAATGAAATGAATACAGTAATAATAACACATATCAAAATACATATCCATAAAGATACCGTATAACAGATCATGGTATGGTTAGTTTATATAGGAAAACCTCTAAGACCGGTAGGCACAAGGAGGAGCACGTAAGTTAAGTGACTTTAGTAATTTCTAAATATTGACAATAAACATTTTTTAAAGTAAAAACATGTATAAAAATAAAACAAAAACAAAATACAATAACATATTTAGAAATTATAAATAAAATATAAAATTAAAATAAAATAAAATAAAATATTAAAATTTAAAATAAAAAATAACTAAAATTAAAAATAATAATATAATAATAAAAATGAAAATTGTAACACCTAATTCTTCACTGATGAGCCACCGAGGAGGTGTTATAATAAAAACGGTTTGTCTGAAGGGAGGTGGCGAAACAAACCATTTAGGTTTGATATTGTTTCTTTATAAATCTCAAGTATATTTAGATGTGATTATAGAAAGGTGGAGGGGAAAGAAGAAGAAAAGGTGTTTAACACCGTGGATGGAAATTTTGCTTACTGTGAGGAGATTTGAACGATGAACATTGAATAGGGTATCAGCATGGGTTTTAACAGTAATCCAGCCGAAAGGAAATGCATTCCAGGTTTCAGAGAACGAAACAAATGAGAGATATGTAAGAAGATCACCGCCAGCAAGAAATAATAGAGTGTCAGCATCAGATACTACGACCGGAGAAACATATTCCCATAAACATTAGCTTCGAAATGTTCGGAAGCACACATAGTTGGATTTTTGCAGATTTTAACGAAACATGTAAGCAGTGCAGATAATGTCTGAAAGAAGTTTTCTTCCGTAACCTCTAAACACGTATGATTAGATTAAATAAAGATAAAGTGTCTCTATGGCCTATGGCATACCACCGACGACGAGGCCGGCGACGAGAGGAGCGGAGCGACGGGAGATCGCTGTGGTTCAGCGACGAGAGCAGCGACGGTGTTGGACGTGGGCGAGAATTGGCGTTAGAGCGCGGTTGGTGACCCTTGCGTGCGTGCATGCGGGGTGTAAAGGGTCGAGCGACAACTGGTCGCCGTGCAAAGCGCAGCGACGACCGGTCGCTGGCGGTATGCCCCCTCTCCAACGACACGTAGTGCCGACGTGGCAGCGACAACCGGCAAGCGCGCGCTCTCTCTCCATTGTTTCTGGCAGGTCCTAACACGAATAGTCGATTACTTGTCCGTTGGCAGTGCCGTCGCCGGACTCGTCGCTGGTGGTATGCCATAGGCCTATGTGAAAACCGTATTTATCTGTGGTGAGTGTATTCGATAGCCATTAGACCTCATCGGCGGCTGCCGTGGCAATGTGCCAAATCATGCTACAGTATCCCGACAACCTACAGATCATCCGTCATCGGAGCGCGTTTCTGCACAGGCTGACGCGTTGCGACGTGTCTGCTGCCGCGTGGTCTCGCAGCACCCCTTAGCGAATGCTTTGGAGAGAGCAATTCATATACGTATGGAATTCGTATTCAGCAGGTATATGTCGAAATTGCATTGCGAAAGGGAGTGGAACAATGGCTGCTAAAACCAGATCGGAATAGATTTTGAGTTCCATCCAAGCTGTTCGTGTGGAAACTGCTTTCGTCGCTCAGGGGGAGTCCGCAGCTGGATTCTGCGCTCTTCGAGCGCAGAATCAGGCTAGGGAAGGGACTCCAGGGTGGGTGCGATCCAAGCTGCTCGTGTGGAAACTGCCTTCGAGCAGTTGCGCTCTTCGAGCGCAGAATCAGACTAGGGAAGGGACTCCAGGGTGGTTGCCATCCAAGCTGCTCGTGTGGAAACGGCTTTCGTCGCTCAGGGAGAGTCCGCAGCAGCACCAGCAGAGCCAGGCCAGAAAACGCCGTTCAATGACGTCAAAACCCCTCAAATCTCGACCACTCAATTGAAATGCAAAAAGCACGCAACGCTGCAGAACCGAACCCCCGACCTTCCTCCCATGGAGCAGCGCAACATCCACTGCCTCACGGTCCGCTTGCTGAAGCACCCATCGCTGGCATACAAGACGTCGCAGCGCGATCCACGACGCATCGACAGCAGCCGCCCGCTACAGTATCCCGCAAACCTGCAGATCAACCGGCGGCTGTTCGTCCACGTCAGCCACGCAACAACCACGGCGGCCGCCGATGAGGTCTAAGTAAGACCAGTGTATTCGTGATTCGCGTGAGCTATAGATCTCTATCTGTATTCATAATCAGTTGCATGTGCTTCGGCCATAAAGTTGGTGTCGACCTGATCTTAATATTTGACGCTGCTCAATCTCCCAGCCATTGACTCCGCTCCGTCTCATAACAGCATTATAAATTGTCGTGTACTTCTGTAGAAATACAATCACATCTTTTAATGTGCTGAATGCTTGCTTCCTAGCTGCGGCTTTTTATAGAAATTTTAATTTATTATTTTCTCACAAATAAATTTTTTTTAGAAGTGTTGCACTTATTGGGGCAGATAAACTAAAAGTTTTAAAGAATGTGACATACCAAATTTTCCTTGAACAAAACATTATGTTAGACAGTTTATTGAGCCTCTAGTTTAGCCTGCCTGAAGATCATTTCGACTTAGGAGAGTTCGCATTGATTGGTTCAAAAGACGTAGGCTAGTTTAGGAGTCCAGTTTGATTTGAAAAGTGTCCATTTGGACATGAAAAGGGAAATACGCAGTTTCAATAAAGACAGCCCACAGCTAAGAAGCAAGCATACAGCGCAATAAAAGATGAGATCGCGTTATGCACTGCAAAAGTTCATTGCAGCTTTTATTTGATTCATAGTGTAAGTGCCACTTACATGAACCACCAAAGTGGGGATCCAAGCGATAAGTAGGAAGCATGGATGGGCGGGAGAAACTTATGTGCTCACCCAACGAACTTCGAATGGGAGAAAGCTTACAGATTAAAGAATCAGGCGCAAAACGGCTCGTGGGGTGGGACGACTCATCGTGTTAAGTGGTTGTCAGCCTTGGTAAGAAGCACACGAGTGGGCATTTAAGTACTGCGACTACTGACTTGGGCGCAAATAGGCTCCGGCGGGAGGTTTACTATGTAGTATCGCCCAATACGACGTTTTGTGTTGTACGAAATGCGAAATTTTAAGCATCACTGGTGCGTTCTAGCCCTACGGTTAACTGGATTAGGCCATTCTGCCGTGAATGGACATATATGTGACTTCCTACCAAACTGAATATTCTAACATGTAGAGTGACAAGCACTAGGATAGGACCGCAAATACTCAGCGAAACACTGACATCAACATAAAATGATCTCGAAAAGAAACAAATCAGGTGACCCGACAACAGCGTAGGTAGCAGCAATAGGAATGAGCCGTGACCTCGGCCGTGCATCCAGGCCGCAGAGTCGTACCCCGCGGTCACACACCTGCAGCAGCACCGCAGGATACTGCAGGTCCACTAATTGAACCGTAGCGAGGACAGGAGCCTTCAAGGGGGCCAGTTCGAGGCAGTAGCAACCCAACACGTGCGCGGACAGAGCCGCGGCGCAGACCTCTTTCGCAATACCTCACGTGTCCTCCTCGGCAGCAGCGATTGCTCACCACCCGGCGCTCCCCTTCCGAGAGAGAAGTCGAGATCGTGCCTCAAACTTGGGTGATTAAACCATCGAGTTCGCGATGTTAACGAAGTTCCCCACGCTCATGTTGAGACAAAAAACCCTCCTCTATTATATATGGTAGGATTTTCAGCCGCTGACAAAGAGACAGAATATTGAAATGTTCTTCCCATTGTCAGCGTAATCTCTTGTGATATGGGTTCTATGAGAGTGATAGAAAGGAACACCTGGAAAGACAAAGACTTTATGAAGGCATAGATGTTGCGTGTGCTACTGTACAAGAGCAGCTACTTAGCTAGAGTTGGTGATGGGTCCTTCTCCAGTTTCCTCCCTTTTATCCAGCTTCGAGCTGAAATTACTCAGTCTCAAGTAATTTCTTCATTTTATTTTATTGTAACCTTCCGTAACGGAGCTATCTGGTCTTACACTTTGATTTCTTTTTCGGTCAGGTCCTTCTCAGTGTCCGACTTCTTGGTGTAGTATTCGTGGTAGTGGCCTCCTTCTTCCCAATCGTAGGGTTGCTCTTCATGAAAGTCCAGACGGGCGCACACCTAAACAAGGAAATGTGACAACGAGAGAGAGAACGAAATGCAATCACTGCTACTCAACGAATTCTACCGTGTGACCTTGATAGCATGCCCGTCTACTTTTAGATAATCTATTGGAGATAACGAACTTGTTCCACGTCGAGATTAAGTCGTTCTATCAAGGTTGTCACGGTAAGAATAACTAGCTAGGAACAGTACACATCCCAGAAGATCGACTTTCCTCGTTTCCTTTCTCCAGACCGGGAAAGATCTACGGTAGTATGTGCTAGACTTCAGACTAGGCACCAGGGAGGAGCTCTTTAAAAAGGGGAAATCATTACTGACATAACGCTATAGAGTGTTCTTCGTATTAAGGAATAATGACTAACAATATCAGCTGACGACTCCAAGATGCAGTTACAGCGACAGGATCGCGAGTTCAGAGTGTCTAGTTTCAACTTTCTAGGGCTCTCAAGCCCACCAAAGAATTTAATGAGGTAGACCCAGTGGTGACGTTCTCTTCAAGCGATGAGGATGAAGTGACGCTTACCCTATCGAGTTGCCTACGAAGCATTGCATAGTTCGGTTTCGAATCGAACTCGAGGTGTCGAATGTGGTCGTAGACCATGTACATCTCCTGAGGACACTTGATCAGCAGTTTGGAGCCAATACTTTCCTTCTTCTTCTCAATCACCTTGTCCTCGTCATTACGCCATATAAGCTTGCCCTGAAGAAGCTCGTATTATCGACCTGTCAGAATGAGGTGTGGCGGAGCTGAGATCTGCGCCTACCGCCATGAATTCGACCGTCATGTAGAGCCAGGCCCATAGATCATCCCTTCTGCCTTGGTCTAACTTCTTGTGCATGTTGGGCGAGCAGTACTTGCTGGTACCGAGGAAGGCCACCTTCTTTCTCGGCGCACGGTGCTTCACCTCGGCTTGTTCATTGAGAGCGAGCTGGAACCTAGTAGCATTAATTTGTCAGAACGATGTTTTGTTTCGATCAAAACTTCTTGCACCAGGCGGGACTCGAACCCGCATTTCCCTGCTCTACGCCTTTACACCACCGGCGCCGTTTGATCGAACGCAACATCCATACCTCGTGGGACCGATCAGCACTCACCCGTATCCGGGATGAGCTGGCCGCTGATATCAGCATGGAACCAGTTAAGCTGATGGTCTTGAGCAATTCAAATCAGTTTCTTCAGCGATCAGCTTAACTGGTTCCATCCTGATATCAGCGGCCAGTTCATCCCGAATACGGGTGAGTGTTGATCGGTCCCACGAGGTATGGATGTTGCGTTCGATCAAACAGCGCCGGTGATGTAAAGGCGTAGAGCATTCCCGCTCGGTCCGACTCCCGCCTGGCGGTAGAAGCTTTGATCGCAACAAAACATCGCTGTGACAGCTTACATCCTTGATACCAGGCACGTGAGGCTTAAAGAAATTGGTTTGAATTGTTTCAAGTAGCATTAATGTTAGAATTTTTGAAACGAGACGAAAGGTAGAGGAGCCGAACAGTCCATTCATCTAAAGTTCGCCACGCGTTTTGCTCTTACGTGATGTAGATGTTCTCTGGATTTGTGTTTCAGCTATAGCGTGAACTGCGTTTGTCAGGTGATAGAGATTCATCATTACAAAGTTCTTCCTTAGCCCATAGGTGCGTCACAATTTCACTCCTTCAAGAAGAGCGGAAAGGTTGATGTGCTCGACCATGTACTGGAAAGCAAAATCGAGGTGTGCGAGGCGTGCCGTGAGCGAAGAGCGAGAGGAGGGAGGGATCTGTGGCAGGAAGCTGTGGTTATACGGCAGGCTTCGAGGCAGTTTTCGAAGTAGCGAAACCCACAAATCTTCTGCAGAAGCCGAGGTCCAGCAGATAAACTATTCGCTCCGCGGACCAGGCGAAGTTGCTTGCCTTGATGTCCCGGTGCAGAATGCCGGTCCGGTGAAGGTCATGTATTGCCTGAGGGAACACTCTTTTTCCAACTGTCAACAGCATCACTACCTGTATTGAGGTACCTCAAGGCACTGTCGAGATAGCCTTACTGCCGTTGACCGCGTGAATCGAGACTCTGGGGTCATACGTCGAAGCCTGTAACAATTCTTCCATTTCCTGTGAATAAAACCATTGAAATGATGCAATTTGAGACAATCCATTGGTTCAATTCACATAGTCTTTACCTCGCTGTCAGTTAAATACTAAGGCATTTGTGCGGTTTGGGATGGAATCGCATGGGCACCAGGCTATGACAATGAGAAGGCGAAAGAAATCAATTTGCAGTTCCATTAGTCCCGTAGCTGCCAACAGAAATGATATTTGTGGTTGCTTACTGTGCTAAAACGTGAAAAACATGATTTTATGAATGAAACCTCAGAGGGAAAAGCGCCGCTTGCCGTGCGCACTGCGAATCGAGGTTGTTGGTTCGGGTCCCGTCCAAGGTAACCAAGACTTCCATTCCTTCAGGGTTGGTAAGTGATAGCAGACTTGTCTGGGAGGAATACAATATTGACTCGCCCATCGGCCACATCATCGTATAATCCCAGTCAGCGTTCAAATCACCTCAAAGACATCCCGTAGAAGTAGAATGTGCGACGCATCTTGCAAAGGTACTATTTATTAGGTTCGAAAATAAGCCCTCGACGTTTTTGAAACATTTTATCCTGAATTTCGCTGAAGGTCTCTCCGCATAATGTTATATGCCGTTCGGAAGAAAATGAGTCGCTCTATCAGAAGGCATGCTCTCCTTCTTCCCCATTTCGAGTTTTACACATTCTGAGGTAAATAAAGTATACGGTCGAAAAGAAATAGGACCCTCGCCGACCTCTCTGCTTAGGTTTGAGATCTTTGCACAATGTTACACACTGTTTGAAAGGCGATGATTTGTTCCACAAGAATCTGTTGGGTTTTTTTTTCGTTCGTTTTGATTTTCGTTAATTTCCAGGCCATTAAACTGGAGTGTCCATGAGGCGCAATTTTTTATCAACAGCTCCTACTCTTCGGTTAAATTTTCTTGCATTAATTTATTTATTTTTTATTTATTTGTATGCCTTTCAATATTTTACAGTATGCGGCATTTCATTAGACCGATCCATTCGCCTACCGTTTTCGTTCTTGCTTCTTCTTGCCAATTGCATGTTCCAAAGGACGATGTTATATCTCTTTCGAAAGACGTTTTGCTCTAGCATAATATGTCTTGCGTTTATTTGTTCATGCTGGTTTTTGTCAAATTTCAGCGGAATGTTTAAAAAATAGAAAATACCTTTACCTAATTTTTCACGCAGTTTCATATGTCATTTGAAGGAGAATGCTTTGTTCTATGAGAAGATGTGTTTCATTCTTTCGTCATTCTAAATTTCGCTTCTTTTCAGGTCATCACGTTCAGGTTAAAAAAGTTAACCAGCGAGTAGGAGCTATTGGAAAAAACAATGTATATCTTTTTCTTCTTCTTCAGTGTCTGTCCCGCTTCGTGGCGGGGTCCGCTATTCTCGCCACCTTTCCCGATCCAGCGCTAGATCAGGGTGGACACCAGCTTCTTTCAAGTCCATATGTAACGTATCGGACCAGCGCTGCTTCGGATGCCCTCTAGGCCGCTTTCCAATTACCTCGAAGTTAAGGCCTATCTTGCGGACGCTGTTTTCCTTTCCACGCAGAACGTGACCGTACCATCGCAAGCGAGCTTCGCGCATCTTATCAGCTATCGGTGCGACACCGAACTTCTACCGAATGGCATCGTTTCGGATGCGGTCCATGCGCGTGACTCCAGCCGTCAAGCGAAGCATCTTCGTCTCCATGACGCTGAGGCGCGTTTCAACTTCCTTAGTCGCAGGGAACACTCAGCGCCGTACATTGCTACCGGCCGGACGACTGCCCTGTAGATCTTCGACTTCAGCTGCTCTGGTATCTTCCTATCGCAGAGCACGCCAGTCAACGAGCGCCACTTGGACCAAGCTGCACTCACGCTTGATTTCACTTCAGCCATCAGATTGCCATGGGATGCTACTGCTGATCCCAGGAATTTAAAAACCGAAGTGCGTGGGAGCTCGAAGCCATTAACCTTGATGGAGCTGGACTCAATAAAGTCCGTCGTTAGATATTCGGTCTTCTTCACGTTCAATCTGAGTCCAAACCGCTCCAAGCGATCACACCAAGTTTGCACCTCTTGCTCGAGTTCATCTTTATCTTCGCTAGCGAGCAATGCGTCATCAGCATAAAGCAAAGTCCAGGGGACTGGCATCTGAAGATCCTGTGTAATGGCGTCCATTACGACAACAAAGAGGAGTGGGGAAAGCGCAGAACCCTGGTGTACCCCGACAGAGATGGGAAACTCCATCGAAGTTCCAGCTGCAGCTTGAACTCGACTCTTTGGACAAGAGTAGAGAATTCGCACACACTCTATGAGCTCTTCAGGAACTCCATGATGCGCAAGGCGTACCATATCACTTCACGCGGTACGCGGTCAAAGGCCTTCTCCAAGTCGAGGAAGGCGATATGCACTGCCTTCTGTTTCTCGCGATGCTTCTCTAACAGGAGGCGGGCGGCATGTATGGCATCAATGGTGCCACAGCCAGCTACGAAACCGCACTGATTGCTGGAAAGCTGGACGATGTCACGAATTCGTCCATCGACAATTCGCTCAAAGATCTTCATGCGGTGAGAGAGCAAGCGAATCGGACGGTAATTGGAGCAGTCTGCAAGACTGCCCTTCTTCCAAATCGGAATCGTCGTGCTTTGACGCTAACATTCAGGCACCTTCTTCTCCGGCACAACCTGGTTAAAGAACTTCGCCAACCACTCAGCAGGGTACCACAGCTTTGACTTCCATAGATCAGCCGCCACGTCGTCGGGCCCAGTCGCTTTGCCTGGCCTCATCTTTCTCAGCGCCGCTTCTGTCTCCTCCACGGTGATCTTGTAAACGGGACCGTGAACAGAAGCCACAAAAGGGATGGCCGGGTGAGGAAATTCCATAGTGGAAACTTCCTCGAAGTAATCACGCCATCGCTTCAGCGCCTTTTTGCGGTCTGTCAGAAGATGGCCGCTCTCATCATTGATGCCAAAGAACTTTTCAATATCCTCGGTTTGGCGATGGCGGCTCTTAGCAAATCGGTACAAATACCGCTCACCATCGCGCGACTCGAGCCTCTCGTTGACATCTCCATATTGAGTGGCTTTTGCAACAGCCACGGCCTTCTTTGCAGCTTCCTTCGCTTCTTGGTATTTCCGCCAGTTATCGGCTGTCTTGTCGCTGAGAAACACGTGATAGAGCGACTTCTTCTCTCGGACTTTTGCTTTCACGTCGTCTGTCCACAGCCCCGTCTGCTTTTCGACCTTGCGTCGTCCAGGCACCGTGATGCCGAACTCCAAACTTGCAGCTTCACGTATCGCGTCGGCAGCCTTCCTCCAAGTTTCACGGTCGACAGTTGTGACTGTCGGTAACCGCACGCGAGAAATCACAGCTGCTTCCTTCTCTCTCATTCGCCACCACTTGATTCTCGGTGCACCGCATCGCTCGACCTGCTTCTGCCTTGGAGGGGCGATCTTTAGGGTGCAGATCAGCGGTCGGTGCTGTGGGGCGACCGTCTCATACGGCACGACCTTCGCATCTGTGACAAGACTTCGGTCGCGATCCTTCACAAGGACGAAATCTATCTGAGACTTGGAGCTCCCACTATAATATGAGATGAGGTGGGAGTCGCGCTTACAAAATACGGTGTTCACTATGGTGAGGTTATGCTATTCCGCATATTCAAGGATACGCTCACCATCGGCGTTACGCGACCCGTAACCGAATCCACCATGACAGCTGTATCCGTCTTTCGTCGCGCCGACATGCCCGTTAAGGTCACCAGCAACTATGATGACATCTTTCGACGGCACCTCTGCTGTTTTCTCATCAAGCAGGCTCCAAAACTCATCCTTGGCTTGAGCAGCCAGTCAGAGAAGAAGTGATAGAGTCGCTTCTTCGCGGCGACAACGATCTTCGTCAATTGATCGTCAAAGCGCTTGACCCTTACAATCGAGCCACGATATCGGTCGGAGACCATTATTCCGACACCACTGGTGGTCCTGGGACTTCCACATAGAACGGCCTTGAAAAAACGTCCTATGTCCTTTGACTTGCGGCAGGACCACCTCGTCTCCTGGACCGCACAGAAATCAACTCTTCTGCGCTCCAGTGCTTCAACCAACTCGCACGAGCGGTCCGTCAACGTACCCACATTCAGCGTTGCCACGCGGGTCCTGCTTACGTTATGAGACTTTCGGACTAGCTCAGTTGCCCCCCGATGCCGTCCTCGCATCAGGGACCCTCGCATACTTCTCACACTCGCCGGGCTCTGCGAGTGCGCGTCAGCTCCCGCGGACGCCGTAGCACTATCTCGATAGTCATGTAACGTCATCAACCATGTGATGTGACATGGGTCTTCGTAGGCCGGCCTGTCACAAAGGCCTGTCGCCTGCATTCGAGTGTCCGTGCTTAGGTTAGCTCGAGCAGTTTCCAGTGGCACCACGTGGAGGAACGGACATCGCCACCGGAAAAAACAATGTATATATTCAGGAAAATCCACTTTAATGCCCTGAAAGTAAACGAAAAGCCCAGAGCTTTTCTTGTAATGCAAATCATCGTCTTTCGAATGTGTGCAACCTTGTGCAAAAAATCTCAAACGGAAACAGAGAGAAGGAGCTCTCGGCAAAGGTAAATTTTCTTTTTTGACCTTCCACTTTTATCGACTTAAAAACTGAAAAAAATCAAAGAGGGCGCCAAGCATAAGTTTTCATAGAGCAAATCATTCTCGTTTCAATGGGTATATAACCTTTGCAGAAAACTTTCACGGAAATTCAGAATAAAGTGCTAAAAACTGCGGGGTCTTAGTTCCCAACCTAATACTAACGCCGTCTTTTAGTCTTCATTATTCTTTAACTTGTATAAGATGTTGACGAGAAAGGCCGTGCGGGTGGTAACCTTCTTGAGACGCCGTCGAGTCGAGTATGGATCTCGTTCGAAGGTTCTTACGAAAACCGATCACGGCTCGGCATGACTGGTAAGTAAGGTAGTCGACGACGTCACTTGCTGTTCTTCAGAGCTGACACCATCAACTGCTCCAGACTGTTGCTTACAGCCCCGGTACCAGTGAAATGTCGCCTGTATTTTGCACAAACAAGGTTTTCATTTTAAAAGTTTCGAGTAAATTTTTCAGATGTCAAGAAGGAGTGGGAGAGGATGGACATCTCTCTACACCTGCATTTACCTACATTAAGCCGCGATAGAAGCCGTTTTACTGACAGCCTTCCCGGTGAAATGTTGACCTTGAGTCCACTCCAGCTCTCGAAATGTCGTGATGCCATGAGTTAGAGCCCTGCCCTGTCTATCCACGGATTGCGTAACCAGAGCAATCTTTACGGAAACGGTTTACCTAGGTCAATAGATATGAGACACACAACAGTTTGCTTCTTGTGGCACTTCTGAGAACATTGGCAACGTGTGAGTATCATGTTCATTCCCAACCGATGCTCTCTCAGATTTAACGCAGCACCATCGCACATGGCTTCAGCACTCGTGGTGACCAGTTTGGTGACTTGTACAACACCGAGATTTGGCAGACTGGAGCACGCGGTTCCATTCCGTCAAGGAAGGCCCGTCGTTCAAAGACAGTTATGCAGTTCACCAATTAGATGAAGTCGCACACGGGCAGATGGAGAAGAGCAAGAATCGGCAAAGTAGAAAGCACGGATTCTCACCAGTAAGGTAGAATGCCAGATCTATTGTGAGGCACGATCCATGACTGTGGCGTAACGCGAAAGGCGCGATATTGGGACAGGTAAGCTGTACATGCTTGAAGAAGACATACCCAATTTGGGCAGCGCCGTAGATGTGGCGAATGCCCATCGCTCACCACTCTTCTTCTTAAGAAGATGGGCGCGAAACGCGTTGGTAGATGCTCTCCTATGACAATGACTTTTCATTATCCTTTTCCTGCAAGGGTTTAGTTCTCAGCCGTAAGCAAGGAGGGATCGTTCCTAGCTAACACCACCGTGGTCCTTCTAACCGTGTACTTAGAGGATAGAAATAAAGAACGGTATTACAAAATAATTTCACCTCGGGATGCACTGCGCATTCTACTTTTAAGAGATGCCATTCAGGTATTTCGAAGCCTATTTGATTTGTGCAATGAGTTTTGGTGAACAGCTGATGAGCATATCAGCGCTTATCCTTCCCTGACGAGTCTGGTGCCGATTCGCCGACACCGGAGGGATAGAAGACCTGGTTAGCCTAGACAGGAAAGCCGAAGCAAAACCCCGATGCGGGTTGCACGCGATAGCCGGCTCTTTTCGACTGTGCCAACCAAGTGAAAACTGCAAGCGATGATACATCGTTCATAAATCGTGGCTTTGACCATGTCTCTGCAACATCAATGAAAATATGCTCTTTGCTCCTTAACACATTCACGACCAGAGCGTTTTTGCGCCGAGTGCGCGCGACGGCCCGCGGCTTTTTTTAGTGCGTGTATGTGTACACTCATTTGCGTGGACAGGCGCTGAAAAACAGAGACAGAGTCTTAGGAAACGTAACTGTAGACTCAAGAAAGGTCCAGAAGAACTGCACAGCTTGCTATAAAAACTGAGTAGCAGCCTGGGAAGAGATATTGCCAAGAAGAAGGGATAGTCCATACGCGCTGCACCAGTTGCGAAAAATGTTTTTGTTTGAGATGCTCCAACGATAAGAAGTGTTCTTTTTAAAAGTTTGTACAGTGTCATAATCACTCAGGGCCTAGGTTGTTTTATTTAAGAGTTCAATTCATATTTCATCTGCAGTTTGTGCATTAATTCTGGTATAGAAGTATGTGCGCTCATTGTGTTTCAGTAATGGAAAAAGTTCTTGTCTTGTTAGTTACAATAAAGCCAATCATTTTTCTGTCTACGCAAACCCAGCATTTTTTGTTACTATAATTTGCGAATTTGAGAAGAAAATCAAACAAAAACATCAATAAACAAAGTTCTTCCCAAAACTCCCCCGTCCACTCAAATGAGTGGACACCGTCCGTCACGCCCTCTCCGCTGTCCACTCATATGCGTGGACATGGTCGCGAATGTGTTAATATCCTCATTTGTCACCTACAGAACTTCGCAGGTTCAGGCATTAGTAAATTGTAGAAACGAGGGGGCGTCCTCCTTTGTCTTCATAGCGCTCAGAGAATTCGTTCAAAAAATTTCACTACGAGAGCATTGAAATCCAAATACTTTCCACTACGAATAGCCACACAACCCTCTTACCGCTAGAGTTGTGTTACGTAGGGGAGGCAAAGTGGGGCCCTACTCTCTCTTTCTGGGCTTACAATTTTCCTACGTCCCAAACAATCACTTTTTACGTGTGAGCTCTGCTTACTACTGTCCCAGCCTTAGAATTTCCGTTTTTAAGGAGCCTAATGGAGCCAGCTGTTGAGCAGCAAGCTATCTGATCCGATATCACCCAATTTACTACGGTATTGGGTACGAATGCAGGCTAACCGGGACAAAGGCCTTTCTACAAGGCTCATAATCATGATGTTAACTATTTCTTTTCCGCATCTCACTCGACAGGCCAAGTAGAGACGACAGAAGTGAGTGGACCACTGCATAACTCGAAGCTGCATCACCTAAAACAATGTCGATGAGGGGCGCAAGAAGATTCTGCTTAGGCGAATACTCTTGTAACCAATTGTGTCAAAAAAGAATATCGAGGAATCGTACTTCATTTCGTAGAGTTTCGCTTCTTTCGCCGCTCTGGTCGACGAATTCAGTCTTCAGTGCACCTCGGATATTGTCCTTCTCCACTTCGTAAACAGCGCCGAAACCGCCGGAACCAATTTTTCGAATTACCTTCAAAACATCTATAAGAGCTGAGGGACTGATATGATTCCACTGCAGATGGTGAAGCCGTCCTAACAGCTAGACATCATTATCCGGTGCAATCTTAGTTGGTGGTGGCCATTCTTAAATGATTTCAGAAGAGCTGGATGTGCTCAGTATTGAAATACATTGAACATATTCATTAGAAAACAACTGCACTAACGAAATCGAAATAAATGACATGGAAAACATGAGAATACATAACATTTGTGAGCTAGGTGAAGCCGTTTGCAAATGATTTTGTGTGTGAAGTACATGGCCTTGTCTGTGTCGAAAATGTTGACTGATGATGTCTTGGCCTATTTTTATTTTATTTTTCCAATGCTATCTGCTTTAGCTGCTTGAAGATGATCCTTTCCCGGTGAAAATCTTGCAACGGGGTCCTTCTCTACTAGACTTGTATCGAGAATGGCCCTCTTAGGTTTCCCTCTCCCGACTAGGAACTCGGAAATTGAGTATCTTGGGAACTGGGTAACCAAGTTGACGCACTTTACTTATTTCTATATGTTGTTGCCATTTATTGTGTTTGTTATGTCGGCAATTCGTTCAAGAGCGGCCACCACGAACTAGGATTGCACCCATTATCCGCCTCTGGGTAAAGGTGTAGCCAGCATGCATGACCCGCCGCTATGCGGGTTAGGGGCACTTCGCCTTCGCAGGCATGGATTTCTTCGATGAACAACAAATGGTAGGTAAAAGGGCAGTAAGTCGCAGTTTATTTACCGTGGTCGACCCATCTCTGTATTAAGTTGGAATATGAAATTGTAGCAGGAAAAATGAGTGAGAAAACTCGTCGTCACAAGCGGCTAAACCCCTTTCGACCCAAGTCCACTCTGGCGAGTTGTTCCTCATGCGTGCTCGACGTCTCTCACACGTCATTGCACGCAAACGCCGTGACTACAGTTATGCTGCACCGGTGAAACATACGTCCTCCACACTCCTCTCAAGTAAACCCAACTCATCAGGGGCCTTTGCCGGCCGGCGAGTACCCGGAGAGAAATATCAAGAGAAGAGTGTCCGGGATGTGCGCTGGGAAAAGAGAGAAAAGGAGGGGAACCGCTACTACGATTGCTACGCACAGAGAGGATTTCTATGAACCCACTCAACTTTTTGGCGATAGGACAAGGAAGGTATGAATAAAGACTTTATGTTTCGGTCGCAAAATCGCGAACCCGCGCCAGCTTCTTCTCCTTCAGAAGTCTAAGGGAGTTCAACCACATTTCGAGTGCAAATGAGGAAGTCATAGATCTACCTCTGCGTGGTTTAAAAAACTGCTTTTTCGTATACAATTGAGTGCCTTCAATTGTATTTATTTGTTTTTGATTGAGTTCGCCGATATTTTACAACTATTCTGAACATTTTCTGAAAGAAGGTTGTCTTTTATCTTCAAATGATTGAAAACTGTTATTCCACATTCTACATGGGTCTCACATATGGGCCGCATTAGTTGGGCGAAGGGCGGCTGTTGGCAATTTGCCAGCAGCGCGGCGGCTCCACATGTGTTCGCGATGGAGCGCGAAATCGTCCATTACTGTTGGATTCTTTCATCGCTCAGACGGAAGCCGCAGCTGGGTTCTGCGCTCTTCGAGCTCCAGGGTGGGTGCCATCCAAGCTGTGTGGAAACTGCTTTCGTCGCTCAGGGGAGTCCGCAGGTGGGTTCTACAAAACCGCATACAACTGGAAAATGGTCAGAAAACGCCTGAAAATTGAGTAGACGTTAAAACTCCTGAGATCTCATCCAGTCATTTGAAATGCAAAAACGCCGATATGCCGAGGAACCGAACCCCCGACCTCCATCGTCAGATGCGAGGCCTTTTACCCACTGCAGCACGAGCTGCTTAGCGAAGGTGCCATCGCGGGTGTATAAGAGGCACAAATCGCACGGCTTCCGCGCTCCATCGCCAAAATGGGGTGCAAGCGGCTGCGTCGCGTGCGTCGCTGGGCATGTTGCCAACAGCCGCCCTTCGTCTTAATCTTTCGGCCCTCACATATGCCTTATGTGCCAGCAGAAGGACTTCAAGGTCTATGCTTCTCATCGCTTTAAAAAGGTTGTAGATGTGGTAGTTAGCCTTCTTGACTAATGCTTTGTAATGTGAATCAAAACTCAAGTCCTTATATATTAGGAAGCCAAGGTTACGAACGTAAGCAGATTTCCAATGTGACACCTCATAGCTTATAAGACGGATTTTCGATAGCGCAGCTAGTCCCAACGGCAAAGCATTTAGATTTTTCCGCTGCTAGAGGCAGTTCCTACTTACCAGCCCAAGAATCTATGCAATTCACTGCTCTTGAATTGAAGATAAATCATTTACACTTTTGTAGATTCTGATATCTTCAGCGTAGCTTTTAAAAACAACTTCAAATCGTGAAATAGACTCTGTCAGTTCATGTGTATACAGCACATGGCGATGTCCGTTCCTCCTCGTGGTGCCAGGAAACTGCTCGCTTTGTGAGCTAAGCTAAGCACGGACACTCGAATGCAGGCGACAGGCCCTTGTGACAGGCCGGCCTACGAAGACCCATGTCGCATCACATGGTGTATGAATAGTCATGTTTTTCGAGATTGTGCTACGGCGTCCGCGGGAGCCGACGCGCACTCGCAGAGCCCGCTGAGTGTGTAAAGTATGCGAGGGTCCCTGATGCGAGGACAGCATCGGGGGGGGGGGGGGGGCAACTGAGCTAGTCCGAAAGTCCCGTAATGTAAGCAGGTCCCGCGTAGCAACGCTGAATGTGGGTACGTTGACGGGCCGCTTGTGTGAGTTGGTTGAAGCACTGGAGCGAAGAAGAGTTGATTTCTGTGCGGTGCAGGAGACGAGGTGGTCCTGCAGCAAGTCAAAGGACATAGGATGTGGTTTCAAGGCCGTTCTATGTGGAAGTCCCAGGACCACCAGCGGTGTCGGAATAATCGTCTCCGACCGATATCGTGGCTCGATTGTAAGGGTCAAGCGCTTTGACGATCGATTGACGAAGGTCGTTGTCGCCGCGAAGAAGCGACTCTATCACTTCTTCTCTGACTGGCTGCTCCGATCAAGCCAAGGATGAGTTTTGGAGCCTGCTTGAAAAGAGGATAGCAGAGGTACCGCCGAAAGATGTCATTATAGTTGCTGGTGACCTTAATGGGCATGTCGGCGCGACGAAAGACGGATACAGCTGTCATGGTGGATTCGGTTACGGGTCGCGTAACGCCGATGGTGAGCGTATCCTTGAATATGCGGAATAGCATAACCTCACCATAGTGAACACCGTATTTTGTAAGCGCGACTCCCACCTCATCTCATATTATAGTGGGAGCTCCAAGTCTCAGATAGATTCGTCCTTGTGAAGGATCGCGACCGAAGTCTTGTCACAGATGCGAAGGTCGTGCCGTATGAGACGGTCGCCCACAGCATCGGCCGCTGATCTGCACCTTTAAGATCACTCCTACGAGGCTGAAGCAGGTCGAGTGATGCGGTGCTGCAAGAATCAAGTGGTGGCGAATGAGAGAGAATGCAGCAGCTCTGATGTCTCGCGTACGGCTACCGACAGTCACAACTGTTGATGAAACTTGGAAGAGAGCAACCGACGCGATACGCCAAGCTGCAAGATTGGAACTCGGCACAACGAAGCCTGGACGAAAGCCACTCATTATAGTGATGTCAACGAAAAGCTCGCGTCACGCGATGGTAAGCGGTATTTGTACCGACTTGCTAAAACCCGCCATCGCCAAGCCGAGGGTATTGAAAAGTTCTTTGGCATCAATAACAAGAGCGGCCATCTTCTAACAGACCGCAAAAAGGCGCTGAAGCGATGGCGTGATTATTTTGAGGAACTTTTCACTATGAAATTTCCTCACCCGGCCATCCCTTCTGTAGGTTCTGTTCACGGCCCCGTTCACAAGATCACCGTGGAGGAAACAGAAGTGGCTCTGAAAAAGATGAAGCCATGCAAGGCGACAGGACCGGATGATATGGCAGCCGATGTTTGGAAGTCGAAGCTCTGGTATCCTGCTGAGTGGTTGGCTGAATTCTCCAACCAGGTAGTAAAGAAGAAGAACGCACCGGAGTGTTAGCACAACTTCCGATTTGGAAGAAGAAGGGCAGTCCTGCAGACTGCTTCAGTTATCGTCCGATTTGCTTGCTTTCGCACAGCATGAAGATCTCTAAACAATCCTCGATAGACGAATTCGTGAAATCGTCAAGCTCTCCGATAACCAATGCGGTTTTGTGTCTGGTTGTGGGACCATTGATGCTATACACGCCGCCCGCCTCCTGGTGGAGAAGCATCGTGAGAAACAGAAGCCGGTGCATGTAGCCTTTCTCGACTTGGAGGCCTTCGTGCGTGTACCGCGTGAGGTTATATGGTACGCCTTGCGCCAACACAACGTACCTGAGAAACTCATAGAGTGGGTGCGGATGCTCTACTCTTGCCCTTTCCCATCTCTGTTGGGGTGCACCAGAGTTCTGCGCTTTCTCCACTCCTCTTTGTTGTCGTCATGGATGCCATTACGAGATCTTCAGAAGCCTGTCCCATGGACATTGCTCTATGCTGATGACGTGATGCTCGCTTGCGAAGGTAATGGTGATCTCGAGCGGCAGATGCAAGCTTGGTGCGACCACCTGGCGATGTTCGGACTCAAATTGAACGTCAGGAAGACCGAGTACCTAACGACTGACGAAAACAAGTCCGGCTCCATTATGATTGGCGGCATTGAGCTTGCACGCAGTGAGTGCAGCTTGGTCCAAGTGGCGTTCGCTGACTGGCGTGCTCTGCGAAAGGAAGGTACGAGAGCACCTGAAGTCGAAGATCTACAGAGCAGTCGTCCGGCCGGTAGCGATGTACGCAGCTGAGTGTTGGCCTGCCACTAAGTAAGTTGAAACGCATCTCAGCGTCATGGAGACGAAGATGCTGCGCTGGACGGCTGGAGTCACGCGCATGGACCTCATCCGAAATGATGCTATTCGGCAGAAGTTCAGTGTCGCGGCGATAGCGGACAAGGTGCGCGAAGCTCGGTTGCGATGGTACGGCCACATTCTGCGTGGGAAAGAAGACAACGTCCGCAAGATAGGCCTTGAGTTGGAAGTGTTAGGAGAGCGTCCTAGAGAACGCCCGAAGCAGCGTTGGTCCGATACGTTACACATGGACATTAAAGTAACTGGCATCCACCCTGATGAAGCGCAGGACCGAGAAAGGTGGCGTCACGACACCAGAAGAGCGGACCCCGCTATGAAGCGGGACAAACGCTGAAGAAGAAGAAGAAGTTCATGGGTATAGAGCAGAAACAGCAGAGGAGAAAGAACTATTTGCGGTGCTCCGCTGAAAGTTCTGATAATCGTGGAAAGCTACCCACCTACATTAACCTGATAGGTCCTTTCCAAGAGGAACTGAAGTATCCAGTTAGCATGCAGGCTATCATGTGATGGACCCTGACCGCTCTCAATTTTAGCAGTAGCTTTGTTAGTGGAACTTTACGAATGCCTTTGAGAAGCCGAAAAGGATCACATCTATGGGCTTCCCTAAGTAGCTTTTGTCCTATCATTTAACGATGCAAGTGTAGCAGTTTCAATTGACCTTCACCTAGAAAAGCCAAACTGATTATCAGAACTAATTTCCTTTTCTTTAAGGTATTTTAGAATGTGCTTGCCAACAATTTTCTCCAAAATCTTTGCGAATACTCAGACATTGGAACAGTCCAACTGCGGCTGAAAATGACTATTTTGACGTCACAGGTGACCTGTAGGAGCTATTTTGGAGGAGTTTCAGTGAGCGGTCTACTACCTGTCGTTTCGCTGCTCGCGTGATACGCTGCGCATGCAATTGTATGTCTGAAGAGCTCATGTAGCGCAGTATGTTTCACTTGCACGGCCGGTAGGACGAAGTACATTGGTATAATCCGGTTAGTTCCTGTAGTCTTTGACTTAAACTGCTTATTCAGTCCATTTAGGGAGAACATAAGGACCAAACAAGAATCTAGAAATGATGTGCAGGTGCTGAGAGGATTCCTGAGAATAGTGAAACATTCTATGAAATGTTTAATCCACGATGTCTTATTAGGTGAACCTACCGAACCCTCCTTTCATCACGATGGTGGGTACCTCGCGGCAAGCTAGTGGAATTTTTACTTTTTAGTTTTCCGAGCTTTCTGAGTGAAAAAAAATTCATAACCATCCAGTCAATTTTTAGATTAGTTACTGAGCACAGGACAAGTATGTGATTGTCGGAATATTGGTGGTGATTGCCGGAATACCTAGTTGATCCAGCATAAGTGGATATGTTATGTTGTGAAAGAAGCATTACTGTTTATATACACCAATCTAGCAGCTCAGAAAAGGCATTCGGAAGTGGCATACTATTGTGAAATAATCCTGGGTATATGTAAAAGACACGAATCTTCACTATCAGACTTAGTAAATGTTCGAAAAACTGGTCTGCGAAACGTCTATATGGCATGCTTTGCAGAAAGTCGTGTAAGTTTATTTCTGATGTTGCAGTGGTATTAATAAAACGAGCACTGGTTGGATTTTATTTTTCAGGAGTGACTAAAGCTCAGAGTACGAATTCAATGGGGCATTAATGGTTCAGGCACTGCGTCACAAAAAAGTTGAATTACAGTTACAACACATCTTCTTTTTTGAATGTACAGATTTTACAATATGTTTGTTGACGCTATTGCTTCAGTAATAAAAATCTATCTATGGGTTTTTACAGCTTTAGAGCAATATGTAAAGTACACACCTCTTTGGATGTTCGGACACCCCTAAACTAAAAGGGAAGGATACTAGGTGACCATGGGGCTTTGAGATGAGACGTATGCCACTGGATGCAGCTTCGAACACCGATTCCAAAGATGTGTTCCGTTACCGCTGTGCGCGCTCTTGAACGGAGTCATGGACCATTTTCTTAGGCCTCTGCTTTTTTTGTTACTCCCGCGGGAGCATCCGCGGGAGTATAACAGAGGCCTTAGCAGGCTCGTTTACCCTCTAGGTCCACGCAGAGCTGGCCAATCACAAGAGAGCGAGCTCAAGTAGGGCTGAAACTGCTCTCCCAGGCGAGTAGTGGTGGCGCAGGGCGTAGAGGAGTTGCGTGGTGAGGCGGGGTGGTTTATAGGTCGACTCCTCTGTGTATAAAGTTTTTGCACTTGTTAAAAAAGACCTGCCACGATAATGCAAAGCTCTCAATGTCAAATAGCGAAGTTGGCGAAATCGATTACCATGATCCTACCACCAATACTTACAAGTGGGTGAACAGTGCCTTAAATAACCCCCTTCGATTTTTTTTCGACACACGGGATCGGTAAGAACAATACCGTCGAATTATCTTTTAAAGTGTGTTCTCACCAGGTGTTGTGTTAGCGTGCCTTTTGGAGGAGTTCGGTCCTTCCGATATTTCATATGCTCCTACAAGGCAAGCGAAAAAGATAGTCAACAGTTTCACATCCATCTTGCGAGATGCGCAATGCGGGAGCATTGAGTAGAGGATGAAGAAGGCATCAGTGTGGAATCAGAAGAGGAAGATCCTACTTGGTCAGTGGAGGAAGATGATGAGGAGAACACTAGCCAGCAGCGTTGGTCTTTTTGTTTCGATGAAATGGAGGTGTCGAAGGATAAGGTGAATTTTGCAACTTTGTATTGCTAGAAAATTTGCTTAAACTTGCAATCCAGTCTAAGTGGATGAAGCGATCTTGTTCTATCGTTCTACTGAAAGTCGCACCCGCCCGTTCTGAAGTATGCAGAGATTTTACGTATTCATGGTACGCTGCAGGATACCTGCACAGTCACCATGGGATGTTTGATAAACCAATTCAATATTGTTTCCACTGACATCGTAGGGCACTGCTCTTACAGCGGCTGCACCGACGTATTTTTTATCCGCTGCGGTCATTGCCAACAGCTGTTACGTCTTGAACATTTCGTAGAGTTATTTCACAGTTGCTATTGTAACGCATTGTTTGTCTTCTCACCATGCTTTTCGCAACTATTCATGGTAAATTGCATCTTCGTGCCAGTATAAAGTTGTCAGTGTAAAGGCTAATCCTTTCTGGTGACCTTTTCCGTTGCGATTTGACATAGAGAGCTTTTGTTGATTGTGGCAGATCTTTTTTAGGAAGTGCAAAAACCCTGCAGCACAGGGGACTCGAACCATAAACCACCCCGTCTCACCACGCCGCCTCTTTACCCCTTCGCCACCACTGCTCGGGAGGCAGCGCAGTTCCAACTTGGGGTGTGCGTAATTAGTTTTTACTTTTTCTGGCGATTTTTGACAATTTTGTTACGATTTACGATATTCCGGGTCATAAATCGTAAATTTTCGTGAACGCTATCGATCGACGGGCGACTGACGTCCAGATGACGTAATGTAGCCCAGGTAAGGAAGATGTGCCCACCCTCCTTCCTCTAGTAGCTCATTCCCGCTTCATTTTAGCATAGTGTTTTTTAATGTTCTGATGTGGCATCATGACAGATGGCACCGTGTCGTGTGCACTCTTTTCGAGTTCAATTGAACTTTTCTGAAACTCGGTGAGAGATCTCTGCAGCATGTGGCCGAGCATTGTCCTGAAGAAAATAAAATTTCTTCCGTCATGCTCGTTTCTACCGACTGGCCTTACTCAAATTTTGTAATTCGACCGCGTAGATGTTCGCAGTCACTGTGGTACCGGCTCTAAGGAGCTCCTGGTAGAGCATTCTTTGGGAGTCCCACCAGCAATATTGCACTCCTTCTGGCGGAGGTCGAACTTTTTCGGAGGTGGATCTCGTTGGGGGAGTCACTGGGCCTTCAGGACATGGTTGTCGCTAGGAGACCCGGACTCATATGCCGTGACTACGTTCCCCCAGAAGGTTCTTAATACGAAAGCGGAGAAGGAGAGCTTGAGCGATGCTTAGTCGCGACGACCGTTTAGAGTCACGTAGACCGCGTGCCCCTCAAGTCGAGACTACCTTTATTATATTCCAGAACATTTTGGAATCTGAAAGCTTTGATGCGTTATAGGATTGAGCTGCGCGATGCATTACCTCAGTATGCGATGTTTGTTTAACTGCATGCAGTTTCTGGTTTCCCCGAGTGAGCGGTGAAATGATTATTTTTTTATTCTGGCAGTGGCTTTTTACGACCTAAATCGTAGATTTATCCGCGTTTAAAAAACTTTTAAGAAGTTGGAAATCTAATGGTCATTCAACGATGAAAGCGTTTTGTTGATACACTATGCATATGTTAAGGTAGGGTTTTCGAATCAACAACTTCTTCGACTTTCTTAAAACGTGTAAAGTTTGATTTGTGGTCCTCGTCCCTTCGCCTTACAGAAGGAAAAAACAGTCCAGCTTTGACCAACCAACACAACAAATAAACAAATACTGGATCATTTTGCAATAACATTAGCAGAAAGTGATGATGATGATGATTTTGTTGTACTGCACTAAGTGCCAGATGATCCTTACAATTGACGATGCACGATTTACGACGTTTTTTCGTAGTTACGATTTACGATTTACGAAATTTCGAATTTCATTCACGCACACCCCTGGTTTCAACCATACTTGAGCTGGCTCTTGTGATTGGCCCGTTCTGCGTGGACATAAAGGGCAAAGGGGCCTGCTATAAACATGGTCCATAACTCCATTCACAGGTGAACACAGCGGAATCGGAAGACATATTTGGATCAGCGTTCGAAGCCGCATCCAGTGATGTACGTCTCATCTCAAAGTCCCATGGTCACCTAGTATCCTTCCCTTGTAAGCATACTAAACCTTATCTTACCAGTACGTGTAAAAAGCGTGACGAGATTCATTTCCTTTGCAAAAACCCCCTTCAAACCCCGCCTAGGTACCGTAATCCGGTCACCTGTAGATCTTCGACCGCTCACCTGTGGGTCTAAATCAGGCCACCTACCGGCGCATTGTTAGTTCACCCATTTTTCACCTGCAGATGAACACTCCAAATCTCTGAGTACAGGTGTTATGTTCACGTAATATTGCGTAAATCTGGTGTAAAGTACACCCGATATCGCCAGGCTGACGTCTTAGCGTTTACATGTAGAGACGTGTGGAGGACGAATAATACCAGTCCAACATACCCAACTTCGTGGTGTTTGCGCCCAATGACGTGTAATACACGCAGCGAACGTGACGGGAATTCCCCAAAATCTACTTGGTGTCTAAACGGATCAAGCCGTCACAAGCACGCCCTGGGCTCTGCTTTAGCGAGGGAGAACACTGAGCCGATGGCGGCTATTCTTCCTTCGCTGCGCCGCGAGCGGTCGCGTCGCGGACATGTGGCAAACGTGGAAAACGAGGTCAGCGCGGTCAGTCGATGTGGAAGACAGCCGATGGTCGGTCGGTGGCTGCTCACTGCTCCGTGGACTCTCCCTGAGCGACGAAAGCAGTTCCCACAGGGGCAGTTTGGATGGCACACACCCTGGAGTCCCTTCCCTAGCCTGATTCTGCGCTCGACGAGCGCAGAATCCATCCTCGGACTCTCCCTGAGCGACGAAAGCAGTTCCCACAGGGGCAGTTTGGATGGCACACACCCTGGAGTCCCTTCCCTAGCCTGATTCTGCGCTCGAAGAGCGCAGAATCCATCCGCGGACTCTGCCTGAGCGACGAAAGCAGTTCCCACATGGGCAGTTTGGATGGCACACACCCTGGAGTCCCTTCCCTAGCCTGATTCTGCGCTCGAAGAGCGCAGAATCCATCCGCGGACTCTGCCTGAGCGACGAAAGCAGTTCCCACAGGGGCAGTTTGGATGGCACACACCCTGGAGTCCCTTCCCTGCCTGATTCTGCGCTCGAAGAGCGCAGAATCCATCCGCGGACTCTGCCTGAGCGACGAAAGCAGTTCCCACATGGGCAGTTTGGATGGCACACACCCTGGAGTCCCTTCCCTAGCCTGATTCTGCGCTCGAAGAGCGCAGAATCCATCCTCGGACTCTCCCTGAGCGACGAAAGCAGTTCCCACATGGGCAGTTTGGATGGCACACACCCTGGAGTCCCTTCCCTAGCCTGATTCTGCGCTCGAAGAGCGCAGAATCCATCCGCGGACTCTGCCTGAGCGACGAAAGCAGTTCCCACATGGGCAGTTTGGATGGCACACACCCTGGAGTCCCTTCCCTAGCTTGATTCTGCGCTCGAAGAGCGCAGAATCCATCCGCGGACTCTGCCTGAGCGACGAAAGCAGTTCCCACAGGGGCAGTTTGGATGGCACACACCCTGGAGTCCCTTCCCTAGCCTGATTCTGCGCTCGAAGAGCGCAGAATCCATCCGCGGACTCTGCCTGAGCGACGAAAGCAGTTCCCACATGGGCAGTTTGGATGGCACACACCCTGGAGTCCCTTCCCTAGCCTGATTCTGCGCTCGAAGAGCGCAGAATCCATCCTCGGACTCTCCCTGAGCGACGAAAGCAGTTCCCACATGGGCAGTTTGGATGGCACACACCCTGGAGTCCCTTCCCTAGCCTGATTCTGCGCTCGAAGAGCGCAGAATCCATCCTGGGAACAGGGGCAGTTTGGATGGCACACACCCTGGATGCTGCGAGAACCCCAGCTGCGCACTCCCGCTGAGCGCGCACAGCTATGAAGGAAAGATTTCGTGCTCTGTCGCAAAGATGCGTGAGAATATTGCGGCGGGTGCGTGCGTGCGATGAGCGCTCGCGGCGTAGCGAAGGAAGAATAACCGCGATCCACTGAGCCACTCCACTGTGATCAGTCGAGAAGGGGCCTTCAGATGGGCGTCGTTAATCATCCCGGAGAGTAGCGATTTATCAACGCAACCTGCCAAGCCTTACCTTCCAATCACAAATGATAGCATCGCGCGTTATTTCTGGTTTTGGTACTGACGATGATGTAGACATTTACCCTGAAAGCGGACTAAGCATAAGCCGAGATGTCGAGTGGAGTTCGTTCGACTAGTCAAGAACAAACTTCGTAAGTCGCCGATAACCCAGCGGATGGATGACTAGAAATGATCCTCCCTCCAGTCAGCCAACTCCTCACTATCTTATCCACAGGCTATTTGCAGTATCTAGCAGCGTTTGATCGGTAATTTCAATGGAGCAAAATCTATCCTAATGGAAAGCAACCTCAGAAAAGCAAAAAAGACACAGCTGTGCTGGGCTCTTCCAGCATTAAACAGGAAAACAATTCCTCTTTCATGCGAGTTTAGAGCGTCGTCGGCGCAGGTACAGAGAGGGCCCTCATTGCGTCTTTCCAATATTTATCAGCGTTAGCCAAACCGCAGCAAGCGTAAATGCCTTTTCACGGTTATAATGTGTCTGCAATCGTGTTAACATTTTCGTCCTAAAGCCTTTTAAGGACTTTTCCCACCCCATTTTCTACTAGTGCAGATCCGAGATCGGGGAACAACAGCATCACTAGGGATGTGCCCCGCGTTCCGAATTCCGGTTTCGGCCCGTTTTAAGCACTTCCTTTCTTTTCCGTGTTGCGCTTGTTTTGGACCGAATGCGTAGGCGGAAGTGATCACTGTTCAACATTATTTTCCAGGGATGAGCGAAATTTCCGTTTCGGCTAATTGTTTCGTGTTCCAACTTTTTTTGAGGCCAGAGGACGATTCGAAAAATAAATCATTTACCATTATGATTCGTGAATACACGTTGTTTGTTTTGCATCTACTATCCACCTCTTAAACATAAACAGAAGACAGAAGAAGAAAAATGGCTATGCATCGTCTTCTTTACAGCTTCATGTTAAGGTGTGGTGGATCACTATCCTTAGGCCTATGGCATACCACCGGCGACGAGGCCGGCGACGTGAGGAGCGGAGCGACGGGCGATCGCTGAAGTTCAGCGACGAGAGCGGCGACGGTGTTGGGCGGGGGCGAGAATTGGCACTGGAGCGCGGTTAGTGACGCTTGCGTGCGCGCATGCGTGGTGCAAAGGGTCGGGCGACAGCTGGTCGCCGTGCAAAGCGCAGCGACGACCGGTCGCTGGCGGTATGCCCCCTCTCCAACGACACACAGTGCCGACGTGGCATCGACAACCGTCAAGTGCGCGCGCTCTCCCCATTGTGTCTGATAGGGTCCCGACACGAATAGTCGAATACTTGTCCGTTGGCAGTGCCATCGCCGGCCTCGTCGCTGGTGGTATGCCATAGACCTTATGCAGCAACAATTCGATGAACATGATCAACCTGAATTAACTGATTTCTTGTCGGCCACGAAGCAGCGCTCACGCGATGCACTATAAGGAGTGTTGGTTGCTAGCATGAGTTCACCCCTATGCGTATGTAGCTCGGTAGTCAGCACCGTGCACGTTCTGAAAGCGTATATACTGGTTGAGTGACCATAAGCTTTATACCTACAAAATATTAGGCTCAACGCACATGGATGAAACCTTTCTTGGTAGAGATCGCTCCGTTTACTCGTCCACTGCAGTGCTATGTCCACTTGTTCTGCGATGTATTAGGTTGTCCCATAAGTCCCCGCCGTTTTATTCAACGATTCACTGCAGATTTCGCCGGCGGTATCTTGCATAGCGCTGCATAGCTTTCGAAAGAGAATGATTTGCTCTATCAGAGCATGTATTGCATTTCTTTTTTCATCATGAGTTTTGTCAATTTTTAGGTCGTTGAAGTGAAAAGTGAAAAAGTGAAAAAGTAGCCATTTGCGCACTTGTTCTCTCCACTTAGGTTTGTAATTTTTTGCGCAGTTTTTTCGATCATTTGGAAGACAATGTTCTGTACTACAAAAATATGTGTTGGTCCTATTTTATCACTCGCCCTTTATTGATTTTTAGGTCATCAAATTGGGACGTCCGAAGGAGGATGGTTGTTTTTGCCGACAGCTCCTGCTCTGTGGTTGGACTTTTTGGGTTGGTGTTATATGTCATTCGCAAGAAAATTTCTTGCTCTATAAGAATATGTGTCGCGTTTATTGATTTCTATTGAATATCAACAAAATGCCAAAAAGAGAAAAATCGTCTTCACCAACAACTCCTTCTCCTCCTTCAGTTGTTGATATTCGACAGAAATCAGCGGGAGCCAATAAACGCGACTCAAATTCTTACTGAGCAAGACATCCTCTTCCAAACGACATATAACACCATGCAAAAAAGTTCAACCACAGAACCGGAGTTTTGGTAAAAATTCGGGCGGAAAAGTCGGAATTCCCAATTTGGTGACCTAAAAATCAATAAAGGACAAATGAGCAAATAGCACTAACACATATTCTTGTAGCACAGAACATTGTCTTCCAAACGCTATTAAAAAAACTGTGCAAAAAATTACAAACCTAAGCGGAGCGAACAAGTGCGCAAATGCCTACTTTTTCACTTTTCACTTTCCACTTCAACGACCTAAAAATTGACAAAATTAATGATGAAAAAAGAAATGCAATACATTTTCTGATAGAGAAAATCATTCTCTTTCGAAAGCTATGTAAGAGACCGCCGGCGAAATCTGCAGTGAATCGTTGAAAAAACGGCGGGGACTTATGGGACAACCTAATAGAAGAGCCTTTCTACTTACCGAAAAGTTATCCACGAAACTTTTAGATAAAAACTATTAGAACAAGGAGTTCCAAGGCATTGTAATATCACGAAGTATCCCGGATCCAACGACGTGAAGATTCTGTGGAATCGTGGAGCTGTTGGTCAAACATTGTGCCATGGATCATCCGCTATCTACTTTCGATCTCATCACCAAAAATAAATCGTAGGTACAGCCTTAGAATGCAGGAGTAAGTTGATGTTAAGCATCCGGATTTGAGACTGTTGAAAATTAATGTCCTCCATTATAGTCTGATGCAGCAGTAGAATTTTTCGCGTGCTTGAATCAAAAAACTACTGCAGCCTCAGTAATGCATAATTAGTGATGCATCGATGGTGCTTCTCCTTAATCCTAGGTCCAGCGTGGAGCACCGAAATTAGTTCAGAGTTTCATAAGTAACCTTAAGCTACCAACATTGCCTTCCAGAGGTCAGATTCATCAACCGCTCACCGCCCTCTAACGGTGAAAGTACCGCGAAACCCCCTGATATGACATCCATCAGCATCGGTAATGGCGGTATTTTTCACTGTTAGAGGACGGTTAGCGGTTGATGCATCTGACACCAGGGGCCGGATTCATCAACGACTTGCGTAACTTTTACCGAGAATTGTAAGCGAAAAGCTCAGATAACGCGGCTTCTCGCTCACCATATTCGCTTGATAAGCCACGTTATCTGAGCTTTTCGCTTACAATTCTCCGTCAAAGTTACGTAGGTCGTTGATAAATCCAGCCCAGGTGGGAAATGAGCTCGCCTAAACCTGCTCGGCATGGAAGAGTGGCAAAATCTCTGCGTGTAATATGTCAGAAAACGATAGAATCGTTATAAAATAACATTCAATCAATGTTACGCATACAAAGATCTTTTCATGTTTAATAAGAATTGCAGTTGCTTCCTTTCAAAGCCCGTTAACAGCAAGCTATCACCACCTATATATAAAAGAGTTTGTCCGTCGAGTGATCTAACCTAAGTGAGATACGCCGCATCATCCACAGCGCGGAGAAAATTTGCTATTGAACGTGGGATGTTGCTGCAGCAGGGAAGCGCAGCCTTTTACAGCTTAACGCAACAGCACCTACGTGCGCTTCTGAGCGTCCAGATTCAAAAGCCGTGCCGCCGATTTCGTGCTATGAGCATAGGAGGACAACTAAAGGGGTAAGAGTAAAAGGGGGATTACGACAGCGTCCAGGAAGGAGCGACCTGGAGGAGGCATCGGGATGGGGGGCCGATAGGGGAACAATGAAGCAGGCAGGAGCTGGTACCAAGAAGGGTTTAGGCAATAAAGAGGGACCAGTAGAGAGTTACCAATAAGGGGGAAGGGGCAGTGAGGAGGACCAGCAAGGGGATTGAAGGGACCAGTTAGGGAACTGGATTTAGAGGAGGTGACACCGATGTCGCGCAATTGTCGTTCGCTTGCCGTCGTCGTGCCATGAGCATGACTTAATTGGGGTAGAGTAGTAGGGAGGACCAGGAGAGGGAGGGGATCGACAGGAAGAAGGGACCTGGAAGCGGGACCAGGACAGGGAACCAGCCAGAAGGGAGCCGTAAGGTACGGGAAACAAGGAATCTACCATCTATACAGCCTCTTCAACCTCAACACAGCGGCAACTGCGCGCGCTTCTAAGCTTCTGGATTCGGAAGACAGGTCCTCTGTGCTTCTGGATCCAGAAGATGGACCCCTACATCGCGTAACAAGCGTCCTGATTCTGAATCGTGTTACCGACGTCTGCCGTGAGGATGTTGGGACCTCTAAGGGGTGGTGGAGAAGAGCAGTAAGGGGGACCTCTATGGTAAACCAGCAGAACGTCCAGGAAGGAAAGGTACAACCTGGAGGAGAGACCAGGACAGGGAAACAAGCAAGAAGAGACCAGTAGGGGGTCAATAGTGGAAATAAAGAAGTGGGACAGGAGTTGAGACCAGAAAAATGGGTGAGTGAAGAGGAGTAGGGAAGACCAGTAAAGGCGGACCAGCAATTAGATCCAGTAAGAAGAAAACAGTGAGAAGGAATCTGACTTCGGAAGACATGTCAACGATATCTGGAAACGCTAGCTGTTGAGCATGAGAACGGTTGTGGAGAAGTAAAGTGAGGGACAGAAGTACTCGCGGCACAAACTAATGACGTTACTAGCCGGCTTGATGCTGATAAAGTACGCACCAGGTCCTAGATGTTAGCGAATTTCATGTTTTACAAAAACTATTTCCATAGGACAGTTATGCTGCAAAGTCGCGCGAAGCGCGCAAGTGCGAGACACGCCGTGGTCGGAGCACTTGTTGACTAATAACTGCTAGCTCTACTTTCAAAATTTTTATGAAAAACTAAACAAGATAGTGAATTTTTTATTATTTCCGCTTCCTGTTCTGTTCTGTATTCGCTTTTCGACCGGCGCTTCCTTTCTGTATCCCGCTTTCCGTTTTTTTTTTAATAAAAAAATTACGCATAACTCTGCTGATGTTGTGCTGAACGCTAATGGTATCACCAATTAAAATTCCTTTCCTTCATATAACTGTGGGAAGAATATCGCTGAATAATTATAATATCATTAATCTTTAAACTAGTTAGATTATTGCCAAGAAATGGTTAGGACTGAGAGCGAATACAAAATTGGTGTGCCAGCAAAGGGCACTGTGTTCTAAAGAAGTGCCTTCAGTGTTTGAATGATCATTAAATTCTTGATATGGAAATTACAATTACCTACGAAAACCTTGTGAGCATAACCTATTCATTTTACCACTATATAATTGAGATAGTTTTACGTGGGGCTCGATGAGGCGTATCTCACGCAGGTTAGAAACCTGCGTGAGATACGCCTCATCCAACCCCGCGCGGACAAAATGTGCCTTCCAACATGGGATGCTGCTGCAGCCGAGGAAGCACAGCGTCCTCCCGCCTGGCACAGCGGCTTCTGCGCGCGTTTCTGAGCATCTGGATCCAGAATACGGGTCCTCTACGTCGCGCAAGAATCGTCTGGAGTGAGAAACAGTGTCACCGACGTCGTGTGACGAGCGGCCCCTTTCAGAACTCAGCATTATCCCATGTTGAACGGAAAATGTTACTCGGGCGAGATACTCCTCTGCGTCCTCACTGACGTCTGCCGTAGCATGGGAGCACCACTAAGGGGGTGGTGGAGAAGGGAAGTAAGGGGACCTCTAGGGTGGACCGGGTGAGCGACCAGGAAGGAAAGGAACAACCTAGAGGGGGACCAGGACGGAGAAACCAGCAAGAAGAGATGAGTACGGGGTCAATAGTGGAAACAAGGAAGTGGGCCAGGAGTTGGGACCAGGAAGTGGGTATGGGGAGCAGACCAGTAAAGGCGGACCAGCAATTCGATTCACTAAGAAGAAACGAGTGAGGGGGGACTTGGCGTCCAGATTCGGAAGCCGTGTCAGCGATATCCGGTAACTCAAGCTGTTGGGTTTGAGAACGGTTGCGGAGGAGCAACCTGAGGACAGAAGTACTGCTCAGCACAAACCAATGGTGTTACTGAACCCGTCCGGAGAGAATGTCCATGATGAACTTACGGAAGTGGTGAACGGCTTAATGGCAATAAAGTACGCACCAGATCCCAGATGTTAGCGAATTTTAAGTTTCACAAAAACTATTTTCTTCAGGTCAGCGATGTTGCAAAGTCGCCCGAAGCGCGCAAGTGCGAGACACGCCCTCAGGCGTGTCGGAGCAGCTAGACATTAAATATTGCAGTAAAGCAAGAACGTCAATAAAGATTGGGTCATGCATTCGTCTGCTGCAAGAATACGTCGGCGTTCCAGATCGATGGTCTGAATTCCACCCGCATGGAGTTACCCACCCAACTAACATATGTAGGCCAGTAGCGATCTAACATTGCTGCGCCTTTATCAAGAGAGGAGGCAATCTAGCCATGAATCTAAAATCCTCTAAGAGGAAACAGATCGCCAAGGAGAACCATCCAGGACACCGTGCTGTGACGTTGCCTCTGCTTAAAACAGGATCAAAGTGTAACTTGGCATTTCCTGCTCTACCCTTTGTTGATCCCTGACGATGCCCGTCGCTGATGTCTTCTCAATTTCTCTCCCCCAGCTGCAATCCAGCATGTCGAGGTCCACCACTGTCGGTTTTAACAGGGCAACAATTAATTTTTTAGCACTGACTCACCTTGGAGACTTGACCCTAGCAGAGTGACTAGGGCGCAGCGAGTAGTCGAGAGAGCGACGGTCGAAGAAACTCGATTTAGAAACTGGTCGAAGACTTCCGAAGTTCCAAACTTCGCCGACTCTCGAATATTAAGCCCTTTATCGTGGCCCAAGTCAAGGACTGAGAGGTTCTGCTTCATAACACATTCCGCTGACACTCATTGGAACAGATGTCGCTGCAATTCTAGAGAAGGGTCCAGCCCCATTTTTCTTCATAAAGTCTTAAGAAATTGTTCAGAAGCCTTTCAAATAGCGATGTCAGGCTTGAACACTCATACACAGTAGTTGCTGAAGACTATGCAAGGGTAAGCACGGTTTGGCTGGAGTAACCTTGCTAGATGTGGAAGAGGACGAGAGTGGACACCCCCCCCCCCCTCCTTCTCCCGCTCTAGACTTGCACTCGGTTCCCTAACAGAAAAGATCCAGCTCCGTGTCGAAAAAACACCAAGATGCACCAACTCATAGCTTACCAGGATGCTATCTCAACGGTAGGTCCGAACGGCCAAATGTTGTATGTGGACAGAACCGCGAGAAGTAATAAACTGCAGGTATCTCGACCCTAATACAACTCTGCGCTGAGTTGGGGGCGACGGAAGCCGCGTGTTGGGTAAGACTTCCTCGTGAAAATCCGAAGAGCATAAATTCCGCTTAGGAATCCGCCAAGCGGAAACCCAGTGGAATATGCTGGCACGCCCGAGAGAGATATGGGGACTTCCGCTTCTGAAACTGGAAGGGACACTGTTGTCGAAGGTAGAAGGACACGCAAGCAGCTGATCTCATCACCTCAAGTATTCCTTACCGAAGCGTGAGGAGTGATGCACCGTTCACACACACCACCGTGTCTGCGGTTGTGGAGCGACGTATCTGTCAGGGCGAAACAGTCTGATAGCGACCTCGGCTCGGCAATATAAGCGCCGAGCCGGGGTGCTCCGCAGTTTGTAAGCTGAACGCTCCTATGGCTCTGGTTGGCTTCCCCGCGTCGATCGTGATGGACGCGAACGGCTGCACTGCTGTGTACACGCTCATCAACTCGGGCATGACGGACCTCGTCATCAAAATCAAGACGTCGAACATCGTCGACTACACCTTCAAGCCGGTCCATGCATTCATCAAATCCGGCGAAACCAAGCAAATCGAGATACTCCGAAAGGTGGGAGGCTTGTTGACCACCGTTCGCCCCGAATGACGATAAGCATTGCAGAAAGGACCTCCGAAGAATGACAAGTTCCTCGTGCAGTACGCAGCGGCTCCGTCGGGTGGCGCCAAAGACGCTCAGTCCGCTTTCGGTGCTTCAAAAATGATAGGCCAAATCTGCATTGGACTCTTTGCTCTTCCTTAACTCTTGAATAAACTTAATTGTGCAAAATTCAGTGTTCCGTGCTAACTGAATTGGCCACGCATTGATAACAGGCTAAATAATTGCGAATTAGGGTCGTGGCGCAGTGTGGCTCAAGGGGGATCACCTTGAACTGAGTGGTCACTTTGGTAGGAAGACACATAAAGGCCTAATGACGACTGCTGTGGCACAGGGCACAGCTCAGGGTGCGAGCACAGCTGGGGCGAGGGAGGTCCAACTGACATTCCCATAAAGAGCGACAAATCCTCTGCCTTCGCGTCACTCTTGTCATGTCATCTTCCAACGCGTCTACTGACCAGACGAGTGCGCGTCGACTGCGTGACTGTGGAGGCGGGCAGAGATTTTCGGATTTACTCTGGGTTTTGCTCCACTCATTCTACCGTGTTTTCTCCAACCCCTCCCCCCCCCCCCCCCCCAGCTAAATCCCTTTAGACACCAAGTCCACTCTGGGGAACTGTCCCTAGTGATGCTCGACGTGTCTCACGACACGTCATTGCACGGAAGCGCCGTAACGGCAGTTATGCCGTAATGGCGCGCAATACTCGTCTTTCACACGCCTTTACAAGGCAAATTCCAACTCATCACTCGCGTTTGTCGGCTGGCGAGTGCGAAAGCCATTTCCAGCTCGACCTCGTCCGACAAAGGTCGTACCACGGGACCGCGGTGGAAATCTCGGGGGGGGGGGGGGGGCAGCATGGACTCATCGTCAGTGGAAAACTCCTCTTGGTAAGAAGGCACGTGCATGACCAATTACATCAGGAATAAACGGCGGGAACAAAGGTAGAATTCAAAGGGTTTCGGGCTGGAACAGCAGCGTAATTACAGGAATTTCACAATTTGCTGATTAGCGACACAGTAACGAAAGTGAAGACAGTGTGGTACTGTTATACTTTTTCTCCAGAGGTCGAAGAGGGGTCGAAAAAATCAATCATAAACTTTTTTTAAAATTTTATTTTTATTTTTTTTACATTTATATTTTTAACGAATTAATTCGTTAAAAATATAAATGTAAATAATAAATAAATAATAACAAAATATCACCTGTATCACCTGTCGTCCCGTTGATCATCGACTTGCTCGAGCGGGCGCCAGCAGCGTCTCCATTCGTCCCTGTCGCGTGCCAGAGTGGTCCAATGGATCCTCCTCGCTCGAGGGACACGAAGAGCGTCATATCGGTCGTTCAGGGCTTTCACGAAGGAGTCCGACCAACGCGTTGGTGGGCGTCCTGGCGTTCTTTTGACATCCCGCGGAATCCAGTCTGTGACGGCTCTCGTCCAGCGGGTGTCTGCGAATCGCATTACGTGGCCGGCCCACCTAATTTTCGACGACTTGGCCCATGCGACAGCGTCTCTGATCTTCGAACGTCGGCGAAGCTCGGAACTCCGGAGGCCTTCTCTCACTTGCGTGAGTCGTGTCACTCCGAGCATCGTCCTCTCGATTCCACGCTGCGCGACGCTGATCGCGTGTTCATCCTGCTTTCGTATAGCCCAGGTCTCTGAGGCGTATGTTAGGGCAGGAAGAACAGTGGAGTCGAATAGGTGGGCACGGAGTCGGACGTTCTTCGTTTTCTTCACGACTTCTTCGACGCTCTTGAAAGCTCCCCAAGCCGCTCGTTTCCTCCTGCTCAGCTCTGGTGCTAGGTCGTTGGCCATGTTGACATCGCGACCCAGATACACATAGCTGGAGCATTCGGAGATGTGGAACAAAATATAATGAATGAAATAAAATTAATGAAATATAATATAAATATATAATGAAATATATATTATATATAATGAATAAAAAATTAAAATTAAAATTAATAAATGAATAAATTAATAAATAAATACAAAAACAAATCTTTTTATCCAATTTTTATCATTTTCTCCCCGATTTTTGGAGTCGTAAAGTACAGTCGTGCTGACAATCCCGCCGTCAATGCCTACCGAAGACGGTCAAGATAAAGAATATTCTCTAATTTTTAAGCATAGAAAAGCCGCCTGCTCTCCTCAGTGGCCAATCGAACTATGTATTATGAACGCTGTTGCTTTATTTTTTGTTTTTATATCGTAAAATCCAGGTTAAAATAAGGTTACAATGTCAATATGGCACAATACTGTAGTCAAGTTACACTTTACAACGACAAAATAGGATCGAGCAACCCAGCAGTACACGGGAGACCTTTCGGACATGAATCCCTGACGCCCTTCCTGCAAGTCCACCCCCGTATCCACTCAACCATCCAGTCGCTGCGCCTATGTTCGTGAGCGGCGCACCTCAATGTTCCACTTCGGTTACTCAATGTTACTGTACGGCTAACAAGCAAATTGTGAAATCGCTGTAATTCCGCTACTGTTCCGGCCCCAAACCTTTTGAAGGTTAGATTCTAAAGGGCTGGGCACACTCCTGCTGCTTGACGCAGCTCCAATGATGAAAAATAGGGCAGACACGCAGAGTACGTGTCTCTGCGTCAGGGGCGGCGGCGCGCTCATGGCACACTTCGGTTCAGCGTTGACGCCCAGCGTCAGCGCTGCAAGCGTCAGCTTCAGGGAATGAGCTCGGTCATTCCATGAAGCTGACACTATCGCTCCTGAGGATAGCCATTGGAACTAACCACTTGCTCCGCTGGCAATATGCCAGCTCCTGCTGGAGTACCACGCAAACTTGCACATCAATCCGTGCCGAGACTGCTTTCGTCGCTGAGGGGAACATCGGAGATGGGTTGTGTGCTCTTCGAGCGCACAACTCGGCTAGGGAAGGGACTCCGGGGTGTGGGCCATCCAGGCGGCTCGTGCCAAGAATGCTTTCGTCGCTGAGGGGGACATCGGAGATGGGTTGTGCGCTCTTCGAGCGCACAACTCGGCTAGGGAAGGGACTCCAGGGTGTAGTGCGTCCAAGGTGCTCGTGCAGGAACTGCTCCCGTCTCCCAGTGCTCTCCTGTAGCGGCGGTGGAAGAGCCGCGATTCGCCACCGACCGCTCAACGACCCTCCTCCATATCGACTGGCCATGGTGTCGGTGGATATCGAAAATGGCCACGTCGATATGACGCGATATCAGGAGAATCTGGTTAGATCTAAGTAAGACCGCTCCTGAGCAAGAGATAGGATAAGTAAGATAGGAAAGCCATTTCCTCAACCAAACCAGCCAACCGGTCAGCTGAGCGATGGTTGGCAGTGGTCCAATGCCGACACCAGAGAAAGAAAGAATGACCGCCCCTCACCGCAAACATGTCCTGAGCCTGAGAGCGACGCCCCGCCCGTTTTTGACGCACTGAAGCCGCTGCCGAGTGTGCCCAACCCTTAACCACGGCATGGCAGCTCCAGACGTCTGTTTTGCTTTATCGGCCCGCACTTAGGTGATACGGCTTTTTGCAATTTTTGACCTACCCAGATGTCCGCAGGAAATTCGAAAAAAAGTGCGGTGCTTCTCAGACAATCCCCTACAATCCTCAATAGGTCACTTTCAAATTGCCACGGGACGCTCATTGACCTCCCTTGTTAGTGTCGTTGGAAATAATAGCACTGAAGTCGTATTGGCTCAGTAATGTTTAGATTGAAAAGAGAAGTATTTGCCAATGTAGAACACGATTTTTTCATTTCGTGTGGTAGTTCCCCGGTAAAACTAGGTTTATTGACACATATTTTAACGTTGATTCCTTTTAATGCGCGTGTAGTGCAGTCGGAGGAGGCGCCGACTGTCGCCTGCACCCGATACCAGGTTCCTGGTTCGGGTTTCTCCTCCAGGCTAACCAAGCCTTCCATCCCTCCGGGGTCGGTGAATTGGTACCAGACTTGTCTGGGAAGGATAAAGCATGACTTGTTCAGCGGCCGGCCACTGCAAGTCATTGTATGGCCAAATACGCATTCAAATCGCCCCCACGACATCGCGTAGAAGTAGAATGCGCGGCGCATCCCGAAAGGGATTGAATAAGGCCGTAGTTTATCCCTTTAATCGTTTTAGGGCAATTCTAGATTTCCAAATAAACCCCTCAAAAATACGAATTAGAGCAGATAAGGTATGGAGGATTGAGCATGAAGATAGAGATTGAGAGGAAATCAGATGAAACAGTTGACACATATCTATTGCAACAAACACAAGGGTTGAAATAAAATCCGCTTCTTGAAGTCTGTAAAGAAAGGTAATTCACGAAAGGGCTTGCAACAATTTCTGCAGCTATTCAACAGCAATAATATGTACCAATCTCTAATGGTGGCAGAAAGACCAAAATAACAGAGAGCGATCAAGATACTCGCTCCTCATCGCTCAGGATGGTGAAAACGTAGTTGCGTAAACTTTGTGCCTAAGAAGAACCTGTGAAAAGAGAAATATTGAGGTAATGGATTACGAATACTAGAAATTACTCAAGGTGCTTAATTACCCGAAACATGTTAGCTCATCAAAGCTTAGATTGAAAAATAAAGTACGCGCCAAGGTACAAAGCATACATGTCGATATCTTCCTGTGATAGCAGCTTATTTCCACTTATATATAAAAGAGTTGGTCCGTAGAGTGATCTAACCTAAGTGAGATACGCGGCATCATCCACAGCAGGGGGGTCGAGGGATCTAACCTGAGTGAGATACGCCTCATCATCTACAGAGCGGGCAACACTTGCAATTGAACATAGGATGTTGCTGCAATAGGAGAAGCGTAGTCCTTTACTGCTTAACACAACACCACCTACGCGCGTTTCTGAGCGTCCACATTCAGAAGCCGACTTCATGCCATTAGCATGAGAAGACTGACATGAGAAAGTGATAAGAGTAGAAGGGGGACTTCCAGGATGGAGAACCGACAGCGACCAGGAGGGAGCGACCTGGAGGAGGCATCGGGATGGGGGATCAATAGTGTGTTCAATGAAGCAGGCGAGAGGTGGCACCAAGAAGGACTTAGACAATAAGAAGGATCAGTAGGGAGTTACCTATCAGGGGGGAGGGGCAGCAAGGAGGATCAGCAAGGGGATCCATTACCAGTAAGGGAGACCGGATTTAGAAGATGTGTCACCGATGTCGCGCAATGGGTGTTTGCTCGCCGTCATCGGGTCGTGAGCGTGGGAGGGCTATTTAATTGAGGTAGAGCAGCAAGACTCTGTGGAAATCAACACCATTCTGAACGCCCTTGTGCACGCTGGTATACCATCGCCCTACATCCGACTTCTCGACGAATGCTTCTCGAACACATCGACTACCATCCAGCTGTTCGATCGAAAGCTTAAAATTCCTATCGGGAAAGGAGTACGGCAGGGAGACACGATTTCTCCCAAGCTATTCACAGCGGCACTTCAGGATGCCATGAAAGACTTGAACTGGGACGATAAAGGCTACCTTGTCGACGGTAAACGGATCAGCAACCTTCGCTTCGCCGACGATATTGTTCTGATCTCTACCAGCACGGCAGAAGCCGAGGAAATGCTGAACGAGCTCAATGTGGCAGGTATGAAGATTGGATTGGACATGAATATGTCCAAGACGCAGTTTATGGTCAACCAGTGGTGTGACACGGGACTCGTAAGGTTAAATGGAGTCGCTCTGCAACAGGTCGACTCCTACGTCTATCTGGGAAGAGAGCTGAACATGGATAACGACCTCGCTCCTGAAATCGCCCGCAGGAGACGCGCAGCATGGGCAGCCTTCAGTTCGATTCGCGAAGTCACCGATCAGGTCAAGGATCCCGGCCTCAGGGCCTCGATATTCAACGCCTCTGTACTGCCTGCGATGTGTTACGCGACGGAAACCTGGCCCGACAACAAGACAATCGCCAGAGCGATGCAAACTACGCATCGTGCACTGGAGAGATGTCTTCTAAGGACAAGCCTTCGTCAGCAATGGCAAGAAGGCCTACGAAGCTCGGAGCTACGGGAGAAGTCGCAATTAGCAGACCCGCTGCAGTACATGAAGAAGTCCAAATATCGCTGGGCCGGACACCTGCTTCGACGAAAGGACGATAGATGGAGTCTCCGTGTCACAGAATGGCTCCCGAGAGACCATAAGAGACCACTGGGACGACCGCCAACGCGATGGGCAGACTCATTCTCAAGATCTTTCAGAGAGCGGAGTCTGCCTCACTGGATGCAAGCAGCCAGAGATCGAGCGGTCTGGAAGAGTTGTGGTCCCCGCTGAGAAGACCTCTAGCCGACAAAGGACCATCAAAGTATCAAAGTAAGTAAGAGCAGCAAGGAGGATCCCGAGGGGGAGGGGAGGAGGAATCTACCTGGGAGAAGGGACCTGAAGGCGGGGAACCAACAAGAAGGAGGCCGTAAGGAAACTCAAGCCGGGAACAAGGAATCTGCTATAAGCATAGCCTCTTCATGCTCGACACAGCGGCGACTGCGCGTGCTTCTGAGCTTCTGGATCCAGAAGGCGGGCCGCCTACGTCGCGCAACAAGCGCCCTGATTCTGAATCGTGTCACCGACGTCTGCCGTGGGCATGTTAGGACCACTTAGGGTGTAGTGGAGAAGGGCAGTAAGGTGGACCTATAGGGTGGTCCAGAAGAGCGACCAGCAAGGAAAGGAACAACCTGTAGGAGGGACCAGGACAGGGAAACCAGCAAGAAGAAACCAGTAGGGGGTCAATATTGAGAACCAGGAAGTGAGCCAGGAGTTGGGACCAGGAAGGTGGGGGGGGGGGCTAAAGAGGGGGAGGGAAGGTCATTAAAGGCGGACCAGCAATAAGATTCAGTAAGAAGAAAACAGTGAGGAGGAATCTGACTTCGGAAGACATGTCAACGATATCTGGAAACGCTAGCTGTTGAGCATGAGAGCGGTTGTGGAGGAGCAACCTGAGAGACAGAAGTAATGCGCAGCACAAACCAATGACGTTACTGGCCGGTTTGATGTCGATAAAGTGCGCACCAGGTCCTAGATGTTAGCGGATTTTATGTTTTACAAAAACTACTTTCCATAGGAAAGTGATGCTACAAAGCCATGCGAAACGCGCAAGTGCGAGACACGCCGTTAGGCGTGTCGGAGCACTTGTATAACTGTCGGAGCACTTGTATTCATCAGACCATTCTTGAGAAGATTCATGAGATTTATTCTTGTGAACGGCACATCAGTTTGTAATCCTTATCCTAACTAGACGACCTCGTAAGGGTCGTTGAGATACCACCCGCCAACCGTAAGGCGCAGCTTGTTAGAAACTGTCTCTATGACCGTGCCTGTACTACTCCTTCCTGCATGGTCTGCCCAGATGCTAGGGAAGGTGTCTGTCTCGTGTATGTTGCATTCGATGAAGCAGCCCCGGTGGTGTATTGACGTAGAGCATACCCGCCCGGTCAGCAGGAGGTGCGAGTTCGAGTCCCTCATGGCGATAGCGTTTCGATCGCATCAAATCATCGTTGTGAGAGCTTCGTTCTGGTGATTTCAACCTTGAAGGTGCACTCCGAAGCGGCAGGCCTACAGCAATCCAAAATGGCAATTTCAAGCCCTTCGTAGAAACTAATCCATCGCAAACAGTCCGTGAGATTACGGAAGTTCTATAAATCTGTAAAACTGTTGTAACAGATGGTCTGAAACGTCTCGGAAAGGTGAAAAGTTGGAAAAGTGAATGCCCACGATTTGAGTAATCACCAGAAAGTGTCGCGGTTCGAAATCTGTTCGTCTTTGCTTCTCCGGAATCAAAACGACCCGTTTTTAGATCAGATCGCACGTGTGATAAAAAGTGGTTTCTGCAACCGAAGACGAAAAGACAGTGGGTTGATGTCGAGGACCACCTCCACCATTCACTTCCCAAAGCCGACATTTCGCCAGAAAAAAGACGATGGTAACAGTGTTGCGGTCGGCGGCTGGCTTGACTCAAACCTTCTGGAACAAGGTGGAACCATCACGCGAATAATTCTACAAAGGCTGTTTTTGCGTGGTCCTGATTTGCAAGGGTTCTTCAAGCGAGGAAGGAAGTGCTTAAAAAGGTGGTAGTCGGTTGGCGCGAGGTCTATTGAGTATGGCGGGTGAGGCGGAACTTCCGTGCTACCGTGACGAAATCGATGAGATGTACCGAAAATTGCGTGAGCTGCAGCCGGCACTGGTCAACAAAAGAGGTTCCACTCTTCTGCACGACAACGTTCGCCCACACGTTTCGCAAATCACCATGCGAAAAGCTGAGGTTCTGCCTCCCCTGCCATACTCAACAGACCTTGCGCCAACCGACTACCACCTTTTTAAGCACTTCCTTCCTTCCTCGCTTGTGGAACCGCAAATCAAGACCACGCAAAAACAGCCTTTGTAGAATTCTTCGCGTCTGGATCATTCAGTTTTTCAACTGATCGAAGTTATGGTCGTTTGAAGAAGACCAGTCAAAACCGTGAGAACCTTCCGGCCAATCCAATAGTCTGGACGTGGTTCAATTTTTCGCTGGTAGGTATGGATAAGAAAGGAGGGTACATGTCGCGGAGGAGAGCCGCGGAGGGTGTGTGTAGTGGCGGCAGCGGGATTCGGCGAATCCGTCGTTACTTCTACCGTAATCACGGCAACCACGCCATCGATCGAATGCGCCTCCTCTGAGAGACACTGCCTTCGAGGTTGGAACTGACCAGGTGGGCCATTTTAACAGATGTAGCTTAGGTGGTCCCCGTGGCGGGGCTGGTTGAACTTCTCAGATGGACGCAGACGTGCCCTTCGGGCCCGGCTTTCGCAAGGAAAGAAACTCCGGGTTGTAAGGCATTTCAACACGTGCAGCTTAGGCGGACCGCGTGCGGAGTTCCTCCGCATGCCTCGTCTCAACCCCCTCTGAAACCTAACAACTGAGCGTTGATCGATACCTCACGGGAGCTGCCTGTGCGGCTGAGACTGGCAATGCCATAGAAGGGGGCGTGTTCGTTTCGGGTTTGATTGGCTGGAGTGATTACGGTACAGTGCGTGAGTACGGTGGGTGCTCCGCCGTTACGGCACCCCGCTCCGTTGCTTACCTACGCGACTTGTACCGAGAGGAGTACCGGGTTTGTATGTCAGATGTCTCCCTGAGTTACGGTAGCGTGTCGCCGCAGTCCGCCACCGCCTCCGATTGCGGTAGCGTGGCAGGTTGCTGAGCCTGCCTCGGACGAGGTGTAACGGATGAATGGAGCAGACTATGCGCCAGTGAGCAGTCTTTCTGTCGTAGGGTGATGATTGAACACTTTATACGCTTTTTGCTCTTCTTTGTCCTTGCTCTTCCGTTTTTCATATGCTTTCAGGCGCTGAGTGACTCTTAGTGGGGGAACGCCGTATGTAAAACACTTTAACGAAGACAATGAAGATCTAATTACATCCACATGCACATGCTACTAAAGACTGCACTCAACTAACAAACAAGAAAAGAAACACAAAGTCCATGCAAGAACAGGCCTTAGATCAGCGTTCCAATTGGAAACCAAATGAAACTAATGAAGGTATGAAACAATTATAAACAAACCTCGTTGCTAGACCCGAGACTTGCAGAAAAAAAGGATACAGCGCAGAAAAATAGAAAGGAATCAGGTCGCACCTGCCTAATCACGGAATCTGTTCGACGGCATCCAATACAAGACCATTACTCGCCCCTCGCGCTATATCCAGCCACTTGAGCTCATCCTCTTGCGAATGGAAGACGCCGCGCGCAGAGAGTTAAGAGCGCAACCGAAAATGGCCCAAAAATCCGCTCTCAGATGAGCGCAGCAGATGTGGAACACATGCATGGAATCAGTGCTCGGAGCCGCATCGCGTACATCTCATCGGAGAGTGCCATTGCGGCCTGACATCCCTGCCTTCTTAGGTCTTTTAAGCAAATCCACTTCAAACGGTCGATATAGTTGCGTTGTCGTGAACTGACCGGTCCTCAGTGGAACACCAGAGGCACTGCTTTTTCAAACAGTTGAGAAAATGGATAGTGACGAGAGTGGCAGAAATGCCATTAAAACAGAAAGTACACCTAGTACTCTGGTACTCTATTCCGCGTTGAGCAAAACTTCATTTTTTCAACAACAACAGCAACAAGAAGACATTTTCCAAACTACAAGTTATAAAACGTACAGAGTGTCCTCATATAACAAAATCTCCCGGCAAAAATTCTCTGAAAATACCTAGAAGTTGCCGAAAGATAGTGGTGTAGATACTTCAGTGTATTATGTTTTTAGATAAGATTAGCCCTTGCAATTAGGAGTAAAATAGGAGTATGCAAGTAAGAGATCGTGGACCGCTAAATGTACACAACAGCCAGCTTAGTGTGGAGCAAACATTATCCTTTACTAGATCAGTTCGAATATAAGGAAGGCTAGACTATCCCATTTAAGAGAATCGGGCACTGCAGCCTCGCCGGCAGAACGGTCTGTGAGTAGTTGCGTCCGCAAAATCAGCACCTCTCGAAGACCTTGTAGAGGTCATGCAGATCAGCCAGACGGGTGACGCAGTCCTTCAGCGAGTCGGGTGGCACCAAGTGCGATTTGATTCTGGGCACCAGTAGGTCGCGAATGACTGCCAGCCATGAAGTTCCGGCTCCTTCAAGCCCTGGAAAGGACATTGCCTGATGAACAGCGATACTTCAATGAACAGCTCCACCTATTGCGAGCTCCGAAACACGACTCGCACTTGTACGCGATAAAGAACTGACCCACAACCTCGTCATTAAGTAAACGCGGTTGAGTGGATCGAGCCACTGCAACCTAAGCGAGGTTCAAGGCTTACGTGCTCGCTTAGATTTGGTCTTTACGAGTCATTAGGTAAAGATTTGCGTAAGCCAACGGATGAGCCAGCTGTGATTCACGACCAGTAATAGATATGTACATAGTTCTGCGTTGGATTGTGATTTTCCGTAAGAACGGTCACTTTGTAGTGAGTTTACTAAGTTCGCATGGAAAAACAGACGTATCGCATAGATAGGAGAGAACGACCTATTGGATAACTACAAAAAAGGCAAACGTATACAGAAATAAAAATACAATCATAGCACAAATCTCCTGACGCGACACCTGCCACATGAAAAGTGGCGTAACCTAGCGCCTCCTAAGTATCTTGCTTGAGTCAACGTGGCGATAGCCTTATCAGTTTTCTGCTTATACTTTGTAGAAGGCACAGATGGTTTTCCTCCTTTTGTTATCGCATCGATGGTGAAGGTTTATCGATTTAGGCCTAAGCAATGAATTTGTTTATGACATCATTTCCGTCGCCGTGCGCCGCGCAGCGACAACCTGTCGCTGGCCGTCGGACCGCATCATTGCGCATTTTCATATTTATCCAAGAGTGGCAGAAAACGCGCTCCGATGGGGTATTTTGGTTCTCTCAGCATCAATGATGCTGCCACTGCGAGGAAAAATTTTGAGGATCAGCTGGAGCGATGTGATGCAATCGAGCAGTTTTCGCGGTTTTCAAAAGCACTGGTTGAACTGTATGTTCACAAAATTCTAAATTCTAAGCTCTCCCGTTGTGTAATTACATGTGAACAGCGTTCGCTTAACTAATTGTATGGCGCAATCCTTGCGCAGAATACATCAGGAAATTTTCATTTCCTTGCACTCTGAAACAAACCAAGAGAACTTCTTTTTTTAAACGAGCAAAAAAAAAATCGTGAACATTCGAACATCGTGTCCATTTTCTGAGACACCTTCTGTTACTAATAAATTTATTGCTTTACAAAAGAACTCTTCTCCAAAAAATTAGAAGTGATATGATTTGTGAACCACAAAATCGCATTCTTGTTCCCTTTAGCTCTACCTATGTGCACACAAATTTGCAGTATTAAGAAGTGTCATACTAACGGCCCAATGAAAAGCTATTGCAAATATCAGAAGTACGGTGCATGGAGCGGAGGTTGATATCACCAAGTTTGTAAATCTCCCTCAAACAAGAATAAGAGCAAACAAGTGAGCGGGCTGAGCAGGGACCACTAACCGGACAGCAACTCTCCACTGCAGAATTCCTCCTTTATGACAAAGAACTCGGCCAGCAACCGACTGACGCCTTCGAAGCACGCCTCTTCCTGAATTGGTATCTATGACAATTTTAGTAGCTGAGATGGCAGAGCAGCTGACGCACCTCGTCCCAGTTGACGGTCGACACCAGCCCCTTCACCAGCGCAGGTAAGCCTTCCAGCTGTGGAGCGTAGCCGTCCACAGAAGATGGGATGGCGGACAAATACAGTCCCCGAAGATCTTCAGCCTCCTCAGACCGAAGGATTTCGATAGAAAAATAGTCGTTGAGCATGGCGGACTGACACTCGAGGAGCTCAAGAGCCTCCACTGCAATGAATACGGAACAGTAAATGAACACCAGAATTGCGGTCAGAGAAAGGCATTTGATCAAAACAACAAACAGTAGAAACCGCTGATGGAAACCGCAGGTTCGTGCATTTCAACTCACTTTCTTCTCCATTAAAACAGGCAATATGGAGAAGTTCAAGGATATTCGCCCCCTCTTGTAGTTTGAATGATCCGAAGTTGCCGAAACCGAATACTGTGGTCTGGAAACAAGATGTATACCACCAATTCAGGTTTCATTGAGATTTATTTTATTATCCCCCCAAATAGTATTATAGACAACCTCTTTAACCCTGATTCTTTTTCTTGTTGGAACCGAACTTTTCAGCCCAATGAAACAGTTTGGGAATTGAAAAATGCAAATTCGTTGTGGGCTGTGGAGTCGATTTTCTGGTCCACAGCTAAAAGCCAACTTCTCACTCCACAAGGACCTTTTGTGCCCTTGGTGCTTGATGTCGATAAGGGAGGGAAAGGGTGCTCAGTTGCTTATCCAACACTCCACAGAAATGGACTGGGAATATCTCTGAAGAAATCTTATCAAGTCACGGCTCACCAAATTAATGAACAGACATGGAATGTTCCACACAAAAATAACGAGGCAGCAAAATAAGTGATATCTTCTAACTGAATTTCAGCACGTGGTGGACAGGATGTGTAGGAAACATCTTGATATCAGCTTGAAGCTTTTTACGTATTCAGGACCTCGACAGCGAAGAAATCTAACGGTTCACTCGAGGGGAAGCAGCTACAGTCAGATAGCAACCGACCAGTGAGTGAGCTTGCATTTGGGTAACAGCGTTACTCGTCTGTTAAACACTTTGAGTAAGGACGCTTAAGCACCTCTCAAGGTGGATTAACAGAGTGACATAGTGCCGTCGATTCTGCTCACCCTCCTTACCAGGAGGCTACATCAACGGTCATTCTGAACGGCGGAAGTGGCGTGCATAGACAGAAGCGCCTCTGCCTCAGAAATAAGAGAATAGAAGTGTCTCGACCCGACTCCTGCAAAAATCAGAGTTCCAGCCGACTAAGGATTGGGTGCAGCAGCCTTTCGCAGTTAGTGGTGTGCCTGTCCCTCAGCGGCGGAGGACGTTGGTGTGATGATCTGTAGCTTTATAAGCATGCCAAATGGGATCGCAACCAGCGGATTTCAATTCTCGGTCTCTTTCCAAAGAGACCATCATCCTACCTCCTACTCGAACATTCGCTCTTGCTCTCCGCACAACCACTTGTCACTGGGGTGCAAACTAGACATTGGATCCGACGCCGATTTTCCGGATCATCGGATGATTCGGATATGCCATTTTTCAAGCCCCGGATCGTCGGATGATTCAGAGAGCGCCATTTTCGGCCGGGCCGGATTTCGGATACCCGATTCGGATACAACCGGATAAGTGAGTGAATAGGGGCACGCAACCTCTTAAAAACAGGACACATAAGTAACTAAGCGTTTATTTTATTGGCCAGTAGAAGTCACGAGTGCGCAAAGCAGCTTGTAGTGCGTCACCTTGAATTAAGTGGTTATATGCTCTGGTAGGAAGACACATGAATGCCCAATTACATTATTACTGGCCTAGCTCAATTCACCACTGGAGTAGAACACACCAGTGCTACGTAAAAGATGTCGTGTTTGGCTGCCTTACAAGGGGAGCCCTCCCCAGAGCTATTTGCGCCTCCAGAACAAACAAGAAAAGAGCATTAAAACCCCAACGCGCCACTACCCGCTGATAGGGAGTTGGCAATGCACAGCGAGGAAAAAAGGGACAATGAAACGATTACGAAACGTCTCGCAAGAAATTTCTTGAGCTCTGAATAGTGAAGGGTCTGAAGCGTATGTCTGAACGGAGAGAGCAAGTCATATAGGAATAATCCCCACTCCTCAATTAGTGTAAAGATGTGTTTATTTTTTGCAAAGTCGTTAAACCCAAGGAGTTGGGGGTCCCTGAATTTACAATGAAATCGGCCCTCACGAGTTCAGAGGCCTTGTACTCCCGCGATGCCGCAGGCGGATAACGGCTCGGAGCGTAGTAGATAGCATTGCTCCATGAGGGGGAGGTCGGGAGTTCGACTTTTCTGCGCTGCTGCATTTTTGCATTTCAACTGATTGGTAGAGATTTGAGGAATTCTGACGTCTTCACCATTTTAGATGTTTTCTGCGCAATTTTTCCAGATGCATGTCCTGGAGAGTAGCTTTGTTTATTACTGACCGGTTTTTTAACCAAAAGGCAATGAGAAAGCTGATCAACATAAGGATGTATAAACGTTTAACATCAGTGATACACAGGCACAAAGTGCATGAAACAGAAGCACTGGTCACAATACAGATAGCGTATAAAGGCTACAGGCTCCTCACCGTTTGCTTCCATGCATGGACCAATGACATCGGCTCCATAGACGACATCGAATTGAAGACGTACCCTTTCCTCCGAAACAAGAGTTCCACCCGAAAACGATGTCATATGTCCACTGCTTGCTTGCCTTTCCTCGTCTATCAGCTCATCTTACGGATCCCAACCCTCTTCATGTTTTCCACCACTTCCAGCTGTTCGTCTTCGTCAATATCAAGTTGACGTGTTTCGAAGTCCTTGAGTATGCTGGCCATCCATTCGGCCAGCTTGATTTATTCCCTCGAAGGTTTCTTGTCTAAAGGTGGGCCACCCTTCAGCTTGAGCAGGTGGATCACCACTCGAGCATCGGCGGAAATTGCTGATGTTAGGTTTTGGAAAACCAGCGGACCTCTGATTTCCAGGTGACAGGCAAAGATGAGTGAAAGATTGTATCGATAGCCGTTTAGGTCAATTGGCGAAATCCACAGACTCTTCACATCTCAACCATCTGTGACGTCACATCCTGGTCTCTTTTGAGAAGTAGGATGGTTTTACCGAGGTCATTGGTCGATGTAGGGCAATAAACTGTGAGGAGCCTATAGCTTTTATATGCTGCCCGTATTGTGACCAGTGCTGCTTCAAGCACTTTGTATCTGTGTATCACTGGTGTTGAACATTTATCCATCATCATGTTGAATACCACAGCATGCAGCGGGAAAGTGCGCAGAAAACTTCTGAAAATGATATAGACGTCAGAATAAAAAATAAATCCCTCAAATCTCAACCAATCAGTTGAAATGCAACGATACAGCAGCGCATGAGAATCGAACACCCAACCACCCTCCCATGAAGCAACGTCACTACCCATTGCACTCCGAGCTGCTTGCCCTCAGAGGCATCGCGTGCGTACAAGACCCCCGAGTTAGCCAGGTGCCGATTCCATTGTAACTTCAAGGACCCCCTACTTCTCGGGTTCGACGGCTTAGCAAAAAGAAACATTTTTATTAGGTTGAGTTATAAGTTTTGCAACATTTCTGTTTTTCCAAGAATTTAAAGAGACCTACTAAAGTGTTATATTTTGTTTGAAAATTTGTTTCCTAGCGACCATTTAGAGTTATGAATCGTTAATTTTTCTTGCGTTGTTGAAAAGTTTAATTCTCTAGAACGACGACCACTCAAAGTGAAAAGGTGTGTGATTTCATTTCCAATTAGTTCAAGCTCGGCAGCAACTCTGCGACGGGGGTCGAGTACATTCAGGAAGCCACCGGCAAGATCATTCCTAACCGAATAAATTATTGGGGATGGTATCAGAAGTTCCTTTCCGCCCCAAAGGGCAACAAAGACGGACTACTCCCGGGAATACCAACTGCTGTAAACAAAGGGCGCCTGCGCCAACCCATCGTCCAATTCTTCTCAAACCAGACTAGGACTGACCGCTGATCTCCACACCTCCCAGCGAACCATCGCTCGTCAGCTGAAGAAGATTGGAAGGTCGCCAAAATCCTTCCTCAGCGCCTCATGCCTTGACGGAAACCCAAGTAAATCGCTGTGCTTCCGACTGCCGGGAGCTCCGGCACCGGTTCAAGAGAGGATGCCTGGATCGAATCCTTGCCAGCGATGAAAAAGCGATGCTTTGCGGTAACGGCGAAGCCGGAAAGCAATGGCCGGAACGCAACGAGTTGGATGTTCTGAGGTCAAAACCGGAGCTCCACCAAAAGAAGGTCCTGCTGTGAGTTTGGTAGATGAGTAGTGGTCCAGGGCACCGGGAGCTGCTCCACGTAGTCAAACCGTCTTCGACGCTCGCTTTTGCCAACAACTTGTCTAACTCCAGCAAATATTAATGGAGAAAGAAGTCGATACAAGACAATGTTTCATCCATCAGAACAACAGCCGACCGCTTACGGCACTTCAAACGCTGGAAAAAACCTAGGAACTGGGCTGAACCAAAACCAAGCAGCCACCATACACCCCAGACATTGCGTCGTCTGACTGCCATCTGCTTCGGTCGATGGAGCACTTCCTCCGTGTTAGGCGCTTCGCCGAAGACGATGAGGTTACGCGGTGGTACATGAATTCTTTAGGTCGAAACCGACCAAATTCTTCAGAGATGTAACTCACTCACTGCATGAAAATAATTCACTCACTGCATGAACTAGTTGGCTGCATGCAGTTCGCTGCATCTATTACTAAGTTTCTGAGTGAAGCAACCTCACTGAAGATTATTCGACTAGTCATATACGGCTTTTAAGCAACGTTGAGACACACAACTACGAGCCACGAGCTCCTACCACGGCAAAACTGGCGATAACTCGCAGTGTTTTCCGAAGAGGAAATGGCAATTAAAACGCGAATGCGACAGCGACAAACCTGTTGGAGTGCTACACCTACCAACAGTTGACATTGATTTGTTTCCGTAATTTTTTCGAATACTCTGATACTTTTAACTCTTACCTATTCGATGTTATGACATAGCATAGATCCTTAGGTACTTGTGAAGCAAAGGGCCCGTGGTGCCGTGGGGTTGCCGGGAAACATGTTAACGCGGAAAACCCACGGCACCACGGGGCCGGTACTTATGAAGCACCTGTCCCCGGGTGCCGTGGGCTGCCACGTTTCCGTTGCCGTTGCCGCGTTAACATGTTTCCCTGCTGCCCCACGGCACCACGGGCCCTCTGCTTCATAAGTACCGATCCTTATAGCGGCGGCACATAATAGTTCAAGTTTGACCTCGAAGTCCTGCGGTGAAGATTTCAAACAAAAAAACGTAAGAGAATCGGTCGAGTAAAGCACTACACTCTACGAAAAATGGAATGGAACATTGAAATGCAATAATATTGCTATCATTTTCCTTACTTTCCTAACCATGCAAAACGAAGTCACAGCGAGTGGATTCGAACCCTCGGCCTTCGAGTGCGCCAACCTATCCCGAAGGCTATCGACCTGCGACAACGAAGACGAAGCAAGCCTCTAACTGAGAACGACCGTCGCCTGTCGTCTGTCGTCCGTTAATCATCGAGTAGCCGGAGTGGGTGCAAGCGGTGTCTCTATTCGTCCCTGTCGCGTGCCAGAGTGCTCCAATGGATCATCTTCGCGTGAGCGACACGAAGAACGTCATATCGTTCATTCAGGGCTTTCACGAAGAAGTCCGACCAACGCTTTGATGGGCGTCCTGGTGACTAATTTCCGACGTCTTGGTCCATGCGGCAGCGTCTTTGATCTTCGAATGTCGACGAAGCCTCGGAGACCTTCCCTCACTTGCGTGAATCGTGCCACTCACAACCTCGTGCTTTCGATTCCTGCGTAACGTTGATCGCGTGTTCATCCTTCTTCCGTTTAACCCAAAACTCCGAGGCGTATGTCAGGGCAGGAGGAACAGTGGAGTCGAATAGGTGGGCACGGAGTCTGACGTTCTTCGTCTTCTTCACGACCTAACCGACGCTTTTGAAAGTTCCCCACGCCGCTCGTTTCCTCCTAGCCAGCTCTGGAGCTAGGAGGAAACGAGCGGCGTGGGGAACTTTCAAAAGAGCGTTATCGATGTTGACTTCGCGGCCCAAATACACCTCGCTGGACCACTCGGAGATGCGAGAATGGTGCATCAGAAACTTGTCCGTTGCTCATGAACATCGTCTTCGTCAGATTCAGCTGCAGTCCATCGTTCCCATATACACGATCGAAGTCAGCTAGCATTCGCTCCGTCTGCTTAGTGCTCGTGTTATGAGCACGATGTCGTCAGCGAAGATGGTGCAGTTGCCGACCTCGATCTTCACTCCCACGTCCTCCCATTCTAGTTCATGCATGAAGTTTTCGAGGGTGGATCTGAAGAGCTTTGGGGATGTGGTACCCCCTTGCCGGGCCCCTCCTTTCACGTTGACGACGACGTCTGCGGACGACTACCGCACCCGAACCAATCTGAAATCCGAAGCTTTATTCTGTGCATGATTCCTGTCAAGATACTTGTACTTTTGTATTTCTGAGGCCGAGGCGCTTCTGTCCGTGTATACGGTTTTCCTCCTTTTTTTTGAGACCTACCGTTGGGATAACCTCCTGGCTAGCCAGTATCAATAATAATATATCGATTTTTATATTCATGAACACTTGATCAAGTCGAAAAATGAACCATTGAAGTTGGGGGATCTCTTCATCTCAATCTGCAGTCCTGCGTATGACATAGAATTTTTTATAGAAGCCCTATCCCTGAGCCACAGACGGCGCTCGATTAGCTCGGCGAAGCAAGGCAGCGTAATAGGTGGGAACAGGAGAAAATCTTCTGCATCGACTAGGACCAAATACCCACACCATACCTCCACCATATAAAGCACCCACACCGAATTTATGGCAGACTTCAAGTAGGAAGTCACGTGCGGCAACGTTTGTCCTAACAGCTATTCCCTCCGTAGATTGTTCTCATTAAGGAACTCGACGCATAAGTGAACGGAAGACAACACCTACCTGATAAAATAGTTCTCTGAGAACTTGGTCTAGACGAATGATGTAGAGTCCCGTTCCGAACTGCAGAAGCATGGACTTGGGCGACACACATCCCACAAAAGACAAGCTCTTGAACAGCTCTCTAGAACGAAATGAATCCGTTGCTTGCGATTCTTCCGAAAACCCACCACTCCATGAAATAGCAACTTTATATCGTTTTTATCCTTTTGGGTACGGAAATTGCTTAACAATTTGAACAAAGACGAATGATTACTGTGTTGCTGTGTTGTGCGTTCGAAGAAGGCACCCCCGCTCTTGCGCGCCTTCTAATCTATATCACAACCAAACATTTCGTACCTTCAGAATTGGAAAGGGAACGATTAAAGAGTGACTTGCCCATCACATGGATATCGCAAACCACGCATTGAGACTGCCTCCATGTTTCAAGCTCATAAGAAGTCGCTCACAACAATGACTAATTCTCGGGCTTTCTGCTAAGCGGTTTGAACAGAGGTCATTTCAGACAAAGCGGCAACTTTTCAATAAACTGGAGAAGACAAAACTGAGACGGATAGACATTTTCGGCCAAGTTGTGCGAAAAAGAAAGAGCGATCTCCACCGAAGCAATCGAATGCCGTGCGCGACGGCAGGCTCAAAGGCTCAGCAACGATTTCGGATTAGACGGAGATTTCAAACATGAATGAAAAAAGTTACATGCCCATTGGTTGAAACGAAAGCTGCATACCTTAGTGGCTGTGAAGCACTACCACATATTCTCTTCTTCAAGTTCGCCAGAGACTCGAAAGCAAACACTCTTTGACCGCCGTTGGTTGCCTGAACGAACACATGTTTAATAATGTCCTGGAAGAATGTCGCAGCTGCAGGACCACCTCAATATTCTCATCTTGACTGCCGGAGACCTGAACCATCTCCACAGATGAAGAGGATTTGGAGGACGCCGATGACGTCAGGAACTCGTCAAGGCGTCGTTCTTTGTGATCCACACGAACTAGCTGAAAGCAGGAAGATCGTAACACTAGTAGCTATCAACGGGATTACGAAAAGAACGGGGACTTGCCGTGTAGTCCGCCCGTTTCTTTACACCAACAGGGCTATTCGGCTGACAATTACCGTCGCTGGACGAACTGTTGGGCAGGCTGAGTGACTGCAAATTATTATATTTACCTCTATTTATTTATTAGCGCGTGATTACGCATTCATAGCCATACAGTAGAACGTCAATCAACAGCAACATGATGAAGATGAAATAAATCAACTGTTTCTGAAAGATCTTGCGACTTTTCTACCTGCTTTCTAACAAAAAAAGAAGCGGTTTCAGCTATATAGTAACCAAAGCAACTCAATGTGCATGCTCATCTCCGTAACTTATTCGCACCTTACCTCGTTCTGAATTTCCAGGACTGGAAACACATTAGTAGACATATTATATGCTTCCGTTGAAAATTTGGGTATTTCTTAGGAAAAACAACAACTACAATCAAGTGGACCATCAGTAGCAATACGCGATCTGCGATCTGTGATCGTGGTACTGTTTCCTACCCACGTACTCCATTCCCTACTCAGGCTGTAATTACTTGTTATAAGGGTCTAAAATGCGCATCAAGCTTACATCTGCAGCCTGCGTCTGAGCAGGAATCCTCTGAATCTGAGTGGACGTAAGCAGAGCATGGCTGGAGCTACTGAGAGTTCGTGGATCTACCTCACGATCGAATATGTTGCTCAGTCGTCTTTGAAAAGCCTAAAAACGAAACTGCTTTAGAAGAAGCCGCATCTGGGGTTCAATTCAGTGTGAGTGCAGTGCCCAGCAAATTAGATTCAGACGTATTACGCTCGTCTTTTGTAGCGTTGGAAGAATAGAGTGTGCAGAGGCGCTAAGTTCTGAGCGTACCCATAAACGTTATTAGTAGGGGCACAGTAGAGAACAAAAATAAATCCAGTGCTGCATTTTTAGTCATAATTCTTTACTTTGTTATTTTCTGACTTCGTGGAGCTTTGATGTGCATTCACTGATATTATTCCACACAAAGCTGTGCACGTAAAATGCATGCAATTGAAGAAAACAAAAACTACACGATAACTAAGGCGACGTTGGTATACAAAAGGGTTTCTCTTAATAACGATCTTCTGTACATACAATACAATGGCCGTTTCAGTAACATGGTCATGGTTTGAGAGCGTTTTCAGTGGAAACCTCGTGGTCCTCATCGATTAATTTTTGATTTGAGTGACCTCATCGCAACCTCCACTTATTTTCGAAATACTTTTGAGCTCATGCGATAGTGTTAAATCATGTTCTTTTTGAGCTGCTGGGATTGTGGAATAAGCTCGATGGAAGAACAACTCTATTCTAGACAGTCTCAGCTCCTCTCTTCATATTCTTCTACTCCAGATAGTTGGGAAGATTTTAGGCGACCTGCGCCTGCGCCCTGGAGGCACAGTTGCTTCACCCATTATCTTGCTGGAAGCAGGAGCCGAAATTGTCCATTTGTCATCCGTACGTCTAGGCAACAATTTTGATAACCTTGCAGTGTTACACGCATGTCATAACACAACGCAAGTACTCACGCTTTCACAAATATGCTCGCACATAGCAATTACTTACCAATTATAGTTGTACTTGAATGACCCCTTCGAATAGGCATTCGAACTCGAACATTGGAATTCGAATATTCAGGAAATCGCGTTTTTCGAATGCACACCAATTCGAATATTCAGAAAAACAGCTTTTTCGAATATATTCGAATATTTGAGATTTTTGAGCATTCAAAACCATTGGAATAATAGAAAGGTTTCGAAAGCACAACTATACTACTATTAAAATGTGCGCTCACATAAGTAGGATACAGCGGCTGGAACGCGAAAGGAAGTTTGTAACTGGAAGCGAATCGGTAATGTTTGGTGCACGGTCTAGGAAGAGCTCGTCGACTTAGGGTCTCCACAAAACGTGTAGTGAACTCTAAACAGACGCTAACGGTAAGACTGCTAGGTCTGCATGGCATGCGGAAGATAACGACCCATCCAGCATGGAGAACAGAAGAGTATATACTCGCTCCTTCAGTGTGCAAGAGATTTTCGTACACAGGTACTTGCGTTGAATGAAACGGCAAAAGGAATAGCTTGAGAAAAGAGTAACACCCTTACAACTCTATGGAATGTGCGGGAAAAGCATCTGATAAACAAGGGGTTCAACTTGGTGGAGATGACGTCTCGAAAAGCAGAAAACAACCGGAAGGGACGATTCAGTCGGCAGTGAGAGTATATCTGGATCATGAACAGTTCTACGTAATCGATACTTCCACGATGTTTCCAAGGGTAGCCGGTGTAGGCATGATAGTGATCGGCGGAAACGAATATAGGGAGACATAACACATAGGGAGAATTTTTCCTTCAATATTTTATTGGTTTGGTCAAGTCGTTATACCAACCTAGCAAGTGAATAAGGGGTTCTCGAACTTTAGTTTGGTTTCGGCGGCAACAACGCCTTACTGTAGCCACTGGTACTTGTCGAAATAATAGGCACTCACAAAAATGATGGCGCTGAGATGCTAGTCCAGTCTCAAGGAGTTCGGTTCACGCAGACAACGCTGGTTTTACGTTTTCACTGTTTATTCAGTTGATATGTGAGAACTTGGTTTCTCTATATTTTCATGCGATTAGCATGCATGAGCTGTGAAGTATGAGACTTTGACAATTACTTTGACTTTGAGAAGGCTTTGATAGTGTGTCATGACAAGCTATTATTGAGACTGCCTCAAGTGGATATTCACCCCAGAATCGTCAGTTAGATTGAAGCCTTCCTTTGGGGTGGTACATTCCAAGTTCGCGTTAATTTTTCCTGCAATCCAAATCGAGATGCACCCAGTGGGGTGCCAATAACGGAGCTGTGCATTCATCGTTGTCACTTAACATCTACTCATATGAAATCGGACCCAATGCTACGTTTGTTGTAAAATTCTCGTGGATGACACTGAAACTTATTCGAGGCTAGGAGATAATTCTCAGCAGCTTGCAACTTGCAAGTGAACTTAGTTCAACTGACCTTGTGACTTACCTATATACGTTTCCAAGACTAAGGTGCTGCATTTAGGAAGGAGCAGTCCCAGGCATGTCTACACCGTTAATGAAGTACCCATACAAGCTGTTGCTACGGTTAAGGACCTCGGTTTTAGAGTCGACTCCATGCTTTCTTTTGATGAACATTGTATAATAATATCGTAGCTGTCAAAGCTGACGGTAGGTTGTTGCTCTTGTTTAAACCCTGAGCACAAAGGATCCTAAGCTAGCTGTTAAGGCCTGTCACGTCGCTTCTCGCAAATGGAGCATGTGCTTACAGTGCACACGAGAAGAAGGCTATTTTAAGGCTAGGCAGAGCTCAAGACGGCTTCACTAGGAAGTTCTTCCTGCGCTCCTTCGGCTTTAACTATGATAACATTCCCAGGAGCACGTTAAAAAATTAATAACTAGGTCTTCAATTGCGGAATAACTTGCTCTCAATATCTCTATATAATATAACTCATGGTCGAGCTGAGGTTAATTCTGGTATGTTCAAATTGAGCACCTCGTCTACCAGGGGCAACGGGCCAAAGCAAGGTTCCCAAGGCCCAGATCTACATTGAGACGGTACTTCTTCGCATGTAGTAGAGTATAGAGTTTGGCAAATTAAACAAAAGGCCCAGATTACTGGGATTCTTAGCAAGCTCAAAAATATTGTGATTACCAGCCCGAGTAAACATGACTCGCTGTCCATTGCCTTGCTTTCAGTGATGTTCCGTCCGTTTAAAATATTTCTTCCTGACTCGTTATGATGTTGCATTCTCGGATTCTTGACTTTTCGTATTCGTATTGTGTTATGTTGTACTGCAGCACGCTGTGGCATGCTGTAAATTTGAAAACTGACTATAACCAATACTGACGACAAGTCGTCTCCTTTGACGGATTCCGCGCCCCATTTCGACTGCCGCGCGCGCGCTCTGGGTCTCCTCCTTCCCCGGGCTATTTCCCTGGGTTTCCTGATTTTCAGGGTCTTCTCAGGAATCAGCGCTTCCGGCCTTATTCATGGGCTTGCGGCCATTCGAGCGGCTGTGCGCGTCCGGGAAGGGTCGTTAGGAGGGGTTTATGTCCTGCGCGTGTGTTTTTGGTCGTTGTTTCTCTCGTCTTACTTCTTGCGCGTACCTTGGGGGTTCCTATTGTGTTCATAATTTGTTGTGTTCGTTGTTTTCATTGTACTCTTTTGTATTCCTGGATGTTCTAGTGTTGTAGTTGATTTTGGCTTGTTCTCATGCTTCGTTGTCTCTCATATATCGGTGCTGTTCCTACTAGTATCATTTTGGTCTCTATTTGTGTTTGCCTAGTTTCCTCTATGTTTATCATCGCGTCTATTCATCTTATTGCCTTATCTCATTATAGTTCATTGCCATCGATGCTGTTGATGTGTTGTTTCGTACGTGTGCGCGTGTTATTTATGTTTATTTAAAATAAAGGTTTAATTACCCAAGTTTGAGGTGACTTCCTTGGCGTCTGGTCGCGAATACTTATTCCGCGTGGCAGCATATTTCTGTGTATTCGTTTGGGGTCACTTCAATTGGTGCATCGGCCGATCTGTATTCAGCTACCGACAACTGGTCCAGTGCGCGTTCGACTTCGAATCGAGGACCAACAACATCGGAGACAGGTCGGAATTTAAACCAATTTCATCAACTTGAGTGCGCGTTTCTGGTAGTCTAAGTCTTTCACTTTGTTTGTAGGTCTTCCTTTGGTGGCGCGTATTAGCTTCTAGACTTAGGGGCTAATATCAAGTACTCAGGACGCGTGGAAACGTACTCGGCTTAATTTCCTAGTCTGGGGTTTAGCGCGTGTACTCTGTTTCTACAAGTCTGCGTTTACCTTACAGTTTATTTCTACTTTGTGTTCTCTGTTCATATTCAAAACATCGATAAGCGCGTACAATGTCAACACAGTTAACATCATATAAGCGCTTGTTGACACAGTACTGCAACAAGCTGGAAGCAATACTAGCGCGTGCCCAAGAGGACCAATCGGAGACACAAAGGATGGATAACACCCGCGCCCCAAGCGACGAGAGGGAGTTCTACAACACCATGCAGGAAACACTAGGGGCAATAGAGGCGTATACTGCGAAGATCGAGCAGTTGTGGAAGGAGTATTCAGGCGTGTTTAGCAATATGGCAAGTGTGCCATCGAAGTCAGACAGCGACGACTTCGAGCAGTACTCCAGCAAGGCAGAGGCAATTCTTGCTCTGCATTCGACATGACAGTGGTCATACAAGGTCGAATTCGAACCTTTACGTCGGCCAAAGGGAGAGACAGTGCAGGTCCTGACTCACGCGCATCGGCAAGCGCTCAGCAGGACAATTCTCCCCAGACTCAAAGGATCGACCTTCCAGCTATTCCAATCCCAACCTTCACAGGCAACATATGGGACTGGGACAACTTTTGGGTACTGTTCAACGCCAACGTCCATACTCAACCACTGCCTCCTCTCTTCAAATTCAACCACCTACTTAGCGCGTTGAAAGGAGAGCCCCGTAACGCAATCATGCGTTTCCAAGTCACAGATCACAACTACCAGAAGGCGATTGACTTCCTTCATGCGAAATATGGCAATCAAGAGGAGCTGATACACCACCTAACGACGAGACTGGAGACAGCAGAGTTACAGTCATCGTCGATAAAGGACCAGCGCGTACTTCTCGACCAGCTCCATGTCATAGAGTCTCAGCTCAGAGACAAGGGCGAAGAAGTAGACAGCCAGTGGCTACTAAAACAGGTCCTGGCGAAGTTCCCCGAGCATGTCCAAAGGAGAGTATTGGAAAAGAAGTATTCCATGGAGGGATCTTTTCTGATGGACAATCTCCTGAACACGTTGGACCAACTCATCTCGTGTGAAGAGAAGATTGCGATTTTCACATCGCATTCCGGCACACCGTCAACACAGTATCCACGGAAGGAAAAGCCGAACAAGGCACAGTTTCCTCGTGGAAGTGACGCGTGCATGTACTGTGGTGAAGACCACAAAGCGAAAGCATGTACAAGATATGGCACACCGCAGGAGCGGGCCAACTATTTGCGAGAGCACAAGTTGTGCTTCATATGCGCATCAGCTCAGCACGCAACATCGAAGTGCAAGAAGCGCCCGTGTTTCGCATGTCAAGGCAGGCATCATACGTCTTGTTGCTTCAAGGCATCGACATCGCCAGCGGCATCAGCACCGCAAAGGAAACCTAGCATTCCAGCAAAGACTAAAGAGAAGCCGAAGTTTACCCAGAAGTCAAACCCAACATCAACGACGGCTCACCAGCTTAGCAATCAAGACCAGGATCATTTTACAGCGCGTATAGAACACCATGAGGATCCAGTAGCTCAACTCCATTCGACCGAAGGTATTCCGAGTACTCGTGAAACCTACCTACCAATAGGAGAGCTCACAATTATGGATCCCTCTTCGCGTGAACTACGGAAAGTGCCGGCACTATTAGATTCAGGTGCCGAGTGTTCCTTCATCGATCACAAGCTGGCAGAGCAACTACGTTTACCGACACGGGGTACGACAACTTTGCGCGTAAGAACCCTCGGCTCGGATCGCGTACAGGAATGCGTGAGTCGTAAGGTACCTTTGGAGATGTGGGACGACAAGGGTAAGCCATGGTCATTGGAGCTTCTCACTCACGAAACGCTCTCTAGCACTTTACGAACACCTCCGGTGCTAGAAAAAGACGTCGCGTTCATCAAGTCACAGAACATCAATGTGAACTTGGTGCAATCACAAGCAGCTATCAAACCGTTGATCCTTCTAGGAAGCGATCAATTATGGCAACTCATTCGTCATGATGAGGCTCACATACGCCTTCCTTCCGGATTATACTTGTTGCCCACTCGTCTTGGGCACTTGTTAACGGGACACATCATAGATACTCTCCAGCATCCCACAGTGCAGAAGGAGGGAGCAAGGAGGAAACGGAGTCAGTCGAGGTCGATCAAGACCGACGTTAACGCGTTTTCAATCGAGGATCCGGAGGAGGTGCAGCCGAGACAAGCGGCCCTTCAGAGGAACAAGAACTCGGACGAAGCGCGTGTGTTTCAGACCGTGTTCAAGGAAGAACACGACCAGCTCCAAAACGAAGATAAGGAGAACGAGAAGAAGCTGTCCAAGATGCAGCAGCAAATCGTCGAGCTGACTATGGAAGTTGCGCGTTTGAAGGAGCAGCTCCAACGAAATGAAGCTGAGAGGTCATCCGATCCACTGGAAGTGATCGCACAGAACGACGATCACTGGCAACGTATGGTGGATGAGGTAGCAAATGACGATTCGTTGGAGCAGATACCAGCGGTGGTATCAGACGATGATGATGAGACAGACGAGGAGGACCCAGGAGAGCTAGATCTCCGTTCCGTTCAAGGGTCCGAATCAGATCTTGCGGAGGCGGAGGACGTCGAGCGCGACGTTCAACAGGGAAACCTCGTGGACGTCGTCCGCGATGTGCAGCAGGACGACGTCGAGAATGCATGTCCAGGACCACCAGAGATGCGCGTGCAGCAGGTGAACGTCGAAGAGGCGTGTTCGGGACCGGAAGTGCGCGTAGGACAAGGAAATGGACAGATCGGCGAACAAGAAGCGAAGTTGTTCGAAAGGATCCAGGCAGACGAATTCAGGATCCAGAGAGCGAGGAGGCAGTTTAGCAGGTTTTCGTTCAGGAAGAGCGAATGGAGGTCGCCAGGCATGCCGCCGCACCTCGTTTGCGCGTTTTACGACGAAGAGGGTATGCACCACTCGGAGTCGTGCCCAAGGATTACCAACGGAGACGAGCGCGACGAGATCATCAGGCAAGATGGCGCGTGTTTCCGAGGTATGGATTTCTGTCCCGGAGGACAGCGATGCAAGGGTCGGCACAAGAGGTGCTTCGACTGTCAGAGAATCGAGGGAACAGCGTTCGAGGACCTGATTCCCAATGACGAGGGTCACCACTGGGCCCTCGGTAACGTTCTTCACAAGGAGCTAAGGATCCAGGAGCTGGAGGACACCGGACGACGGCTGACGGGCCTATGGCAGTTCTTCAGCGAGCAGCAGGACCAGCAAGGACGGAGGACCACACCAACGCGGGCCGGAGTGACGACAAGTCGTCTCCTTTGACGGATTCCGCGCCCCATTTCGATTGCCGCGCGCGCTCTGGGTCTCCTCCTTCCCCGGGCTATTTCTCTGGGTTTCCTGATTTTCAGGGTCTTCCTAGGAATCAGCGCTCCCAGCCTTCTTCATGGGCTTGGCGGCCATTCGAGCGGCTGTGCGCGTCCGGGAAGGGTTGTTAGGAGGGGTTCCGTTCTGCGCGTGTTTCTTGGTAATGGTTTCTCCCGTCTTACTCCTTGCGCGTACCTTGGGGTTCTTATTGAGTTCATAATTTGTTGTGTTCGTTGTTTTCAGTGTACTTCTTTTGTATTCATGCATAGTTTAGTATTGTAATAGATTTTGGCTTGTTCTCATGCTTTGCTATCTCTCATATTATATCGGTGCTGTTCCTATTCGTATCATTTTGGTCTCCATTTGCGTTTGCGTAGTATCCTCATAGTAATCTATGTTTATCATCGCGTCTATTCATCTTATTGCCTTATCTCATTATAGTTCATTGCCATCGATGCTGTTGATGTGTTGTTTCGTACGTGTGCGCGTGTTATTTATGTTTATTTAAAATAAAGGTTTAATTACCCAAGTTTGAGGTGACTTCCTTGGCGTCTGGTCGCGAATACTTATTCCGCGTGGCAGCATATTTCTGTGTATTCGTTTGGGGTCACTTCAAATACCCTTTTTAACAGGCGTGAAGAGGGCATGAAAATATGACTAGCCGGCTCTACCGTGTTCGCTACTCCACAGCCCCGATTCACAATTGGTAATGTAATGGGCTAATGGTAATGAAAAAAAGAAAAATCAGAGGGCAAATTTGGTATTCACGATATGATATAATTCGGTCAATGATATAATTCTACCCGCCATTCAACCACCTCCACGCTCTTGTGAGTTCCAGGTAATGCTTAAGCCACATGCATACTCCGCAGTGATGCAGGCCGCAGAAGCAGTGGCTGCAAGGAATGGGCACCGGGTAAGGTCATTCATGAATCGGCGCTCCGGTGTCAAAAAATCGCCCAAACCTCGCTTTGCAGGTTGTTCTGCGTGCTGATTACGTATTTCAGGTTCGCTTTGAGTAGCACAATGGATTACGGTAGGTTGTATAGGTTCCCATACATATCATGCAGTTCCAACAGGAAACTCTACCTCAAAGCAACACAGATATACACCATCACTTTTCATTCAATTAAGACGCACTGCGATAACCAAATAGGCTCTCTTTCTCTTCTTTATATTATCACAAAAGCTGCGTGCAAATGTCTGGTCAGATAAAACAGTTGAGTCATGCCTTCAAATATTCACCTCCTTCGCTACTATGAATGAAGTTGTGGACGTGTAGCGCAATCGCAGAAATAATTCGTGAAGCCATGTTTCAGCGCTGAAGGAGATTGGGGCAGAGAGAAAGTGGCAGTGGGAGCAAACAACTAACAATTAGACGGACATAGATCAGGACTTAACTTAGCCGTTATGAAACACTGTACAGTTTTTGGTGAACTCAACCTATCCACATTGCGTCAGAGCATTTCTCGCTTATTATTCAGCAACGCTTCAACGAGACATACAAATCAGGGGTGTGCGCTTCCGTTAAATCGTTAAATTTCGTTAAAAAGTATAGATAACTGCGTAGTATTGCTTCAATCGAAAAATATCGGTGGGACCGTTTTATACACCATATTCACGATAGATTCTCACTTACAGACGAAACCCTGGAAACTTCTTGAATTTTGACAAATTTCGAAATCAAACGAACACCTTGCAAATAAATAAAAACGAACGCCTTCCAAATTGAATTACCAAATTACTAAAAAACAAGTGCTCCGTCACGCCTAACGGCGTGCCTCGCACTTACGCGATTCGCGCCATGTTGCGGTATCACTAAGCTAAGGAGAATCACAGCGAGCTGCTGCTCTACTTGTACAGCTTATTTCCCTACCTAGCAGTACAAATACTCGCAATACGAACAATTATAGTATGATAGGGCGATCTATTAGTTCCTCACTACTGGTCCTCCCCTAGTGAAACGGTCTCCCATTACTGGTACTTGTCCCCATCAATGATCCCCCCTTAGCGGGCAACGTCTTCGACACGCTTTCTTAATTCCCAGGCACATTGAACGACGTCTGCGGCACATCTACCTGAATCCGCAAACACGTTGAGCGACATCTTTGGTACGTCTTCTGAGTTCCAGGCACGTCATGCGACGTATTCCGCACGTCTTCTGAATCCCCTGGCATGTAGAAGACGTCTGGGTATTTTCCGCTATTTTCCCGCACCGTAATTTGATCAATATTGATTGATGGCGATCGATACTTCAGAAACGAACTTCAGATTCGTGTTGAGCGACCTCGACCACGCCCAGGGCTGAAGTTCCCAGGCAGGGAGAAGACATCTGGGTATTTTTCGCTATTTTCGTGCCGTAATTTTCCCCAATTTTCCCTATTTTATGGCTAATTTTTGCGGCGGCGCCGATCGATACTATGACTCAGCGCTTAGCGCGTTATTGTAGAAAATGATGTTTTCAACAGCCTTTCCTATTGCTTGGTTCTTTTCCAATGTTATTACATTACATAGGGTGTCTCAAAAAAATGTATGCAGCGTTTGAAAGGTGATAACTTTGCTCATTAAAGGTACTAAAAAAGATAACGGTTGATATGAAAGCTTAAAAGAACAGAAATTTTCTGACATATAAGCGGTATGGAGTGCGCCATGCGCTCGTTTAAAATTTGCGCGCTTTCCACTCGATTGATTATGTTTTCCTTGAATGCTTGTTATAGTTTCTCCACAAAGTGGCCATTTTGATTGATTTGAGCTTATTTTAAGGTTTATAGCTTAAAAACACACTACGGATTGCAAAAAATGCAGGGTATTCTAAAAATGCCGGTACTATTTGAGAGATTCTAACATTGCTGCTAGTGAAGCATTTGAAGATGTTTGAGGCTCATATAGAAGCGCAGGGTTACGAGATTTCTGTATCGTGTAAGTGGTGAAGACTGCGCCATGCCACCGTCCAAAGGCTTGCATTTCAGACTCGACTGATTGTGCATGGGCTGAATGCGTGTCACAATATTGTTACTACTTGGCCATATTAATCTGTGCTGTGCTTCTTTCAACGTTGTGAACTTGACAATGATGTGAAAGACACGCGGCATGCAAGTTTATTGATTTCACAATTCAAATGTGAGCAGGAGCCCCATTTTCCACGACTGATGAAACAACATTCAAGCTGAATCTGTGGACTGATGAAACAACATTCAAGCTGAATGAAGAGGTTAATCGACATAACTGCAGCTACAGGTTGCCGGGAAGCGTTAAAAGAAGCAAGTACAGGTTAATGTAGCCAAGTAGTAACAAGATTGTTACAAGTATTCAGCCCATGCACAATCAGTCGAGTCTGAAATGCAAGGTTTTAGGCAGGGGCATAGCGCGATCTCGACTATTCACACCCTACAAAAATCTCGTTACACCATTTTTCATATAAATATAAAATTTCATATATAATAAGCCTCACATATCTTCAAAGCTTCACTATCAGCAATTTTAAAACTTTTCAAATAGTACTTGCATTTTTTAAGATACCCTGCATTTTTTGCAAACTGTAGTGCGTTTTTAAGTTATAGACCTTTAAAAAGCTCAAATCAATCGAAACGTCCATTTGTGAAGAAATTATAGCAGGTATTCAAGCGAAACACAATCAATCTCGTGTAAAATGCAAAACAGCAGACGAGCGCATGGCGCATTCCATACCGCTCATATGTCAGAAAATTTCGAAGAATGAGTTTGATAGGCTGTTGAAATAATCATACTCTATAATAACGCGCTAAGCGATGAGTCATACTATCGATCGGCGCCGCCGCCGAAGAAATTAGCCATAAAATTGGGGGAAAATGGGGGAAAATTATGGCACGAAAATAGCTAAAAATACCCAGATGTCTTCTCCCTGCCTGCCTGGAAACTTTGCCCTGGGGTAATCGAGGTCGCTGAACACGAATCTGGTGTTTGTTTTTGAAGTATCGATCAATTGATACTGGTCAAGTCAGTTATTGATATTGATCAAGAACGGGGCAATTGATACTGATTCGTCAATCGATACTGATCAAATTACGGGGCACGAAAATAGCGGAAAACACCCAGACGTCTTCTACGTGCCAGGGGATTCAGAAGGCGTGCGGAGTATGTCGCATGACGTGCCAAAGACGTCGCTCAAAGTGTTTGGGATTCAGGTAGACGTGCCGAAGACGTCGCCCGCTAAGGGGGATCATTGCTGTACGTGCGAGCCTTTTGTACTTCTATGTAGGTAGGGAAAAAGCTGAACAAGTAGAGCAGCTACATAGCTTGATGTGATTGTCCTTAGCTTAGTGATACTGCAACATCGCGCAAGTGCGAGGCATGCCGATAGGCGTGACGAAGCACTGGTTTTTAATAATTTGATTTGGAAGGCGTTCATTTTACTTGGAAGGCATTCGGTTTTATTCCGGAAGTCGTCAACATTCAAGAAGTTTCGAAGATTTCACTTGAAAGTGCCCATCTGTCGTGAAGAACTTGTATAAAATACTGTTATTTTCTTATTGTACTGTTATTGTACTATAATATTGTTACTTTCTACTGTTATTTACTGTCCCATTGTTATTTTTCGAATACGTAATACTACGCAGCGATCTATACTTTAAAGAAATTTGACGATTTAACGGAAACGTACACCCCTGATATAAACGTCCCAGGTGAAAGTCGCCGCAAAAGAAGAATTCTAGGCTCACGCATACCTTTACGAGGTCTTCAATGATGGCGTCCTCTTCGAGAAACAGCACTGTTTGCTTTGTAGGATGAACGTTGACGTCTATACGGGACGGATCAATCTGAAAGAAGAGATCTGGAGCACGGAGCACAGCAACAAGGTCACCCAGTTTTGTTTTATTCAATATCCGATCACATTCGGCTAGGCGAAATTCCTAGAAATCTGAGCTGCATCAGCAAAATGAGGTAGAGGTAATCACAACGAAAGCGGCGGTGTAGACAATCCCTCACCTGTGTTTTGATTAATGTGAAACTCATTTAGGCGGTTCTACTTCAGGTTCACATTCTTTTGCATGCAACTAGCGGAGTTGGGGAGTCGGTTCCTACTTCTACGACAAAGACTCACACTCACTTAGGTGTATATTATAATTCGCCGACACGTCGCGGACGCCGTCGGCGACTGGGCGTGTGCTACACGCAGTGCGTAACAACCGCCCACCAGTGCGTAGCAGCCCGCGTAAGGCCTATGCTATACTTCGGCGACGCTTTTGTCGGCGACAACGACAATTCCACTAGCTATTCGGCCTTCTCTGGCGAAGACGGAGACCTGTGAAGAGACTTGCAGATGGAGGGTTTGATTCCCCGTTTCAAGATCTGTAGCACGACTTAAGTATTGTGGAGTTAAGTTGGATACGCGAGTATGAGTGAAGTTTGTGAAATCTGGAGATGTACAACATCAGCCCCTTTTCTGGTTACTCTACACAAAACCGCTCTTGAAATGGAGAAAGGCTCTCAGTAGTGATATCGTGAGAGGAATGAAAGATCGTAAATGTATAGTGCTCGTAGGCAAGGATTAAAGAACAGCGCTTTCCGCGGAAAAGCCAAAGAATACGGCTGGAACTACACCGAGTCAGTGAGTGGCCATGCATGTGCGAGAAAGTCTCAGGTGGATATTCAAGCAGTGAATGAATGCATTTTTTAATGTTCTGAAGTAACGATTCGCGGTGCAGTGTGACCGAATATGGAGATAATTCGAACCTTGAAGCTGTAAAAAATTACGAATAGTTAAACCCACCAATAATGAGACTAGAGTGAAAGGGCAGACGAGATCGCGATCGCCGAATAATGTGTCAACAGCATACTTCAGGGGAGAACACTGCACCAGACGCCCATTGATGAACAGGAAAAAAGATCTCTGGCGATTCTGAAGGAAACACATCGACATGTGGATCGCTTTACACTTCCTTGTTATCCATGCGAAAAACCAATAGAGCGCAATACATATTTACGAATCATTCTTTGTGTAGTAACATGAAGTAGCTACAGGAAAATCCTTGTACGAAACCAAGTTAACCTTGTTTCACATTGACAGTCCCCATTCTTCGGCTGCGACAACAATGTCCGATTCTGTTTTTTTTTTTTAAATCAATGTGAACGTTGTAGTTTCTCAGACACTATCGGCTAATTTCTGGTACACTTTCTGTTTGCCTGAACCTTTGTGATAAAGAAGCAATCTGTAATGGAATAGTGCTCACCTTTTTAGTCTGAATACTACGAGCAGTTGACGAAGACACTGGTGGAGTAAGGCATACTTCAGCATCATAATGCAGTCGCGCAGAAGAGTGAGCGAAATCAACCATGTTCTGAATACTCTACAATATTGGAACACCTTCAACAACGTCGGTGTATAATATCTGAACGACGATGGGAATAGAAGAACACCGTTACCAAATACCATGGAGAAAGAGACCTAGGCGTGGATAAAAAGCAGGAATCTGATGGTCAGCAAAGAAACACATGTAGTGCTTAACCTCCCTCCCGGCCTACAGCATCTCTCACCTCTCCGAAGTCCTTGCCAAGAAGAACCGCGACTGTCTCACTCCTAACTCCACCGCCGCTGGTGCGAAAGTCTGCCCCTCCACCTCCACGCCTCATTGTAAACGAAATGTCGCTGAAAGTAGACGCATAACTCAATTTAAGCAGAAGCTTCGAAGAGAACGTCTCAGTGCACACAGTATCTCCTCATGCATGCAGGAATTTTTAAACTTGCGGCTGACGAAACTCCTGCATTCGACTGCTAGTGGACGCGCGGTAGTTAACGGGCTGGTACCCACTCCGAGATTGCACATGGTCGTGGAACACTCATGCAAGCACGGTTTCTGTCATTTCCTTCGTTGACGTGGAGGAAAGCACATAACTAGGCAAGGGAAGGGGCGTTGGAGCCTGGCTGATCTAACTTACGATTAGTCATTATAAGATGCCTTGCCGGTGTGCAACGAGCCCGCTTAGTACCAGTCGCGCTTCACAATTCCCACCCACAGCCTCTTGCGGTCTCATCACACTCATTTTTCCTTTCCGTTTTCGATCCACTCTGAAGCGATTTTATCCCATATTCGCGCGATGCGTCACGCAGCGCACTTATCTGCAGAAGTATAAATTAACATTGACTGCGATGGAGCAGGACCAGTTGGAACACCGCCAACTGTCGGGAAATTCTAGCTCCACCACTTCCAAAAAAGTAGGGAGGGTTCGTATTTAGCTGTGACTGAGCAGGTGGAGTTCACAGCGGATCCGTCTAAAGACCACGCTGTGGTTGAATTCAGTTTGTCTCTCGCTAGACACTCTTTTAGGGAGGATTCAAGAAAAGCTTCAAGAGGCCAACTATGACACAACACAACTACACTTAGTGACGTGGACTGGTACGGCTCCCTCAATTTTATTACGTCGGTGAATGAAAAATATGAACTCTTTATCGCTATCATGGATCACTGCATTGAGCAGTTTGTTTTGGAAAAGAATATCCGACACCAAATCCAACGTTCTGCGGCACCTAACTTTGTCACGGTTGCGATCGGAAGCTTGGGTCATTGCCAGGAACAGTGGCCTCGACATTGACTGGAATAGGTCCAGTTCGTTGAATGATAAGTTCACTCGTAGATTGAAGAGATTCTACTCGCACGTTGAATGGAAAGTCATTGCTGATGGGCGCAAGTCTATGATTTACAGACTACTGAACTCGAGACTTCACGGAAGGAGAATGATTGGAGCTGTCACCATGCTGATGGTGTAATCATCATTAATGACAGAGGAATTGAACTGTTTTCAGAAATATTTGCTAGGTCGTTCGCTGGTAATTCCTCACATGCCCCATCCCACGCTAACTCTTTGCCCAATTTTCCCGTGATGCAGGATTCGGTATGGTTCCGTAAAGAGGAGATTCTAGATCTGATTTTAAAATGGCCTCGTTCTCACTATGTTACGCCGGACCGGATCCCACCAACGTTCATTATAAAGGTTGCCCACATTATTGCAGGACATTTAGCAATCTTAGCTTCATGAGAACTGAGGTCCTCAGGAGGTGACTGCACTCGTTATAATGGAAGCCCCCAAATTCCAATGCGGATAACTTCAGGCCTGTCAGCATCACCTCTTTGTTTGCACGATTATTCGATTTTTTTTTGAAAAAACTTGTTGTTGCTCATCTTGACGAGCACTCACTCACTCATCTCCCCGGGTCAACATGGGTTCCAAAAAAAGGAATTCCACAGTAACCGCGGTGCATCAGAATTTGAATAAGTGGACGGCCACAATAGATATTAGAAAAATTGTGGATGTAATTTAGTTCGATTTTGAGAAAGCGTTTGACCGGGTTCTGCACCTGGAACTGGTGCAAAAGTTCCACATTGTTAGTGTTCATGCTCGAATAGTTGCCTGGATTGCTGCTTTTCTGGAGAAGCAAACCCATGTTCGCATTAACAATTTCTTCTCTAGTCCCAGGCCTGTAGCGAGTGGCGTACCGCAGGGCGGAGTTCTATCACCCATTCTGTTACACTATACACTCATGAGTTAGCTCAACTACTCGGCGTTAGCGGAGCGTTTTCGCCGACGACATCAAAATTTTCCGAGTTTTAGGGTCCACTAGTGATTCAGAGGCTCTACAGAATTTGATTGATGCGTTACATGCTTGGACAGTTGATTGAAAACTACCGCTCTCTAGAGCAAAAACAAAGATACTTAACTTCGGAGTGAGGAATTCTGGAAATTTTTATTACATTGATGGATTCTCAACTAATAATACGGACGAGGTTAATGACCTAGGATTCCTAATTGCAAGAAATCTCCGTTTTATAAGCACTGTGAAATCGTTGCCAACAGAGCTACAGCGATAATCTTCAGGTTGTTCAGGGTTCTATCTACAAAGGACTCCCCAGCCTTAATCACAGGCTACAAATCGTACGTTAGACCGGTTCTTGAAAACTGACTCCGGACTCCTTTCCTCACAGACGTTCCACTATTGATAGACTGGAAAAAGTTCAGAACAATTTTAACAGGAAGCTTTTGATTAAACATTTGGGTTTTGTTTATGACCACATTTCCTCTAGCACGGAGAGAAATGTTAACTTCAACCTCCTAAGATTGTCAACACGGAGAATTACTAATGATCTTCTGCTGCTTCGTAAAATTATATCCGGTAGCTGTGGCATCAAACTAGAGGACTTATTTTCAGTTAGAGCGTCTACCACTAGGGGAGTGGCCAGGAAACTCCAAATAAGGCCTGCCAGAACCAATTGCTATCGCTTCTTTTTTGCCAACAGAACGTTGCCGCTGTTCGAGAAACTTACCAAAAACAATCCGAAAGTATTAAGCTGTAGTACCTTCAAAAAACGTATCCTCAACATCATCGCTCCTTGATGTCCTACGTCGCTTAGTCTGATGTGGCCCACCATGTTCCTAATTACGTGGCCCTTTAACGATTATTGGTTGAGAGCAGCTTTGGTCTCTCACTACTCTGTATAAGTAACTACTTATGTAATAAATATATCATATCATATCAAGACGGTAGAAATGGTAGTGTCTACCTTCATCTCTGCTTCATATTTTCCGCAGTGGAAGCGCTATCAACCTTCTCTGCCCTTCTCGATCACTCAAAAGTAAGGACTAGCATAAGCATGCTCACAGCATAGCTCCGTTTTTATCCAAGAGAGTGATGGGGCTAGTAATTGTGAATGGTCATACAACGATCCTGATGCGAATGCCTTGATAATCAAAGATACGAGGGTTTTGGTTCGCCTGGCGAGAACGTTACGAACACAACACTCTTGACATCCCCAGTTCTTCTCGGTCTCGTTGTTATTCCAATGCACCAAAGATTGGAATTGTGCGTCAATTAGCCCGTTACAATAATCCCAGATGTCAGCTTCTGTTAATTATGATGTAAACTATAGTATTCGCATGCGCATATCTTGACAAGAAACCGAAAAATCTTCAGCTTCTAGTATTCGCATGCGCATATCTTGCTAAGAAGCCGAAAAACCGAAAAAAATCTCCCGCTTCTTTGTTCTTGGAACCTTGACATGGTATGTTTCAGGTGTACATATTAGTACTGTGCCAAACACGAGGTTGTAGGTGGATCTTCATTTTGGCTTAACGTTTCGACTGAGCCGTCGTCATGAGAGGACTAAAATACGGTGAATGCGCGGTACGACTCAATCCCCTTGCTTGTGTACCTACGACAGTGCGACACGCCTCAGCTGCGTTCATGAGTTTCATGAGTTTATCTTTTCCATCCAGCCTTTTTGTGAGAGGTCTTAAAATAATCCTGTCATTAACCCCTAGAATGGCGTCGGAACTGTTAGAGCGGTTGAGGCGTTTGGTCGAGTAGATTGTACGCCAGAAACCTTGCGCCGACTCTGATGATGACGGTTAAGTCGATACGTTAGGTGAAAATAAACATCTACCTACAACCTCGTGTTTGACACAGTACTAATATATACACTTGCGAACAAAATACACTAATCAAGCGTCCAAAGGAAGCTTATCGGATTGCGGAAACTGGAGAGGTATCACCCTGTTGTCAGTGCCAGGCAAAGTATTCTGCACCGTATTGTTAAGAAGGCTTCGAGATGCAATTGATGATCGACTGCGGGAGGAGCAAGCTGGATTCAGAAACGGAAGATCGTGTTGGGACCAGATCATTACGCTACGCAACATCATCGAGCAATGCCTGGAGTATCGCTACCCGCTCTATATAAACTTCGTCCATTTCAAGAAAGCATTTGACAGTGTCCACCGTGAGTCACTATGGGAAATACTCAGTCTCTGTGGAGTCCTTGCGACCTTCGTCAAGGTGTTTAGAAGTCTATACCACAACTCCTCGTGCTGCGTGAAGACAACTCTCGGAAATACAAGATTCTTCGAAGTCACCACAGGAGTCAGGCAGGGATGTGTTCTCTCACCGTTGCTCTTCAACATCGCACTCGACTACGTACTGAGAAGAACGACAGCCAAAGTACAAGTACAAGGGGTACCCCTTGGTCTAGCAGTCGCCTTATGGACCTGGACTTTGTCGACGACATTGCCATATTCGCTGAGGACAACGATACTCTTCAAAGAAGCACGGAATGCCTTAGCCAGGAAGCAAGCAAAATCGGCCTCCGAATTAGTCCCGAAAAGTCAAAGTCATGCACGCAGGAAATATGACCTCGGGAGACGGCATCTACGTAGGACCGGATCGCTTGGAAGTAGTGGATAACTTCACCTACTTGGGAAGCATGATCCCCAGTAACGGAGATGCTGAAGCTGACGTTCGATGCAGGATTGCGAAGGTAACGGCAATGTTCCGGAGGCTTAAGCCACTGTGGACGTCGTCTTCAATTTCAAATGGCGTCAAGCTGCGTTTGTATTCTTCGATAGTCGTCCCCACTGCAGTGTACGCTAGCGAAACATGGAAGATGTCAGCTAGCATCATCAGACGGATCAACGCGTTCCACTGCAAATGTCTACGACAAATAATGAGGATACGCTATACGGCCCGCTTGACGAACGAAGAAGTACTACAACGCTGCCGCTCGAGCAACCTCTACGAAGCCGTTGTGCAACGCCGACTCCGCCTGGCCGGACACATTCTTGGAATGCCGGCGCACCGCCTGCCAAGATCAGCCATGCAATGGACACCGCCAGGAAAGCGAACCAGAGGCCGCCCAAAAAACACGTGGAGTCGCACGTTTTTGAATGACTTGGAAGTTATGAATATTTCTAGGCAGGAGTGTGAAGAAATGCCCAAGACAGGCAGCTGTGGAAAGAATTCGTCGCCCTATGCGCTCAACAGCACGGGAGGAACTAAGCTAAGCTAAGCTAAGAACAAAATACAACAGAAGGGGAGCGGATACGATACCTCTTCTGCAACGCAAGTATGTCATAATGGCTAGTCAAAAAAATCTAGGCCGACTGGTAAGAGTTTCTCATTTAACAATGTTCTTCTGTCAGCACCAATTTCAGACTGAGTCGGGCGTCTCGGGTGGAAGGCAACCCTACTCACTTCTCTGAAAGTTTCTTAGAATATCACTGTGTGAGCTTGAGCGTGCCATATATGTATAAACAGAAATGTTCACCTACCTTCTTCGAGAAATGCTGTGTTGTTACTTACTGTACAGCTTATTTCACATGAGTTTACCTCATAAGAACTTTGCTCGTAGATCAACAAAATGTTAACTTGTGATGCCAACTTCGTATGTTCAATACTCGTGTCGACTTGTTGTTTTTTGTTTTACAGCACACAACACTACTACTAAAAACGGCTGCCTAACAGCCATGTTTAGTAGTTGTTTGTGTGTTGTGAGTTCTAATTGATTCTGTGCAGCATTTGTCGTAGGAGAGTTCTGTATTGATCAATTCGATATGTTCGACAGCGGATTCAGCGAGCACCCCATTCGATACTGTTGGCCGACCAATAGAAAGGCAAAGGCGTGGCTTCTCCCATCTAAAAGTAAAAAGTGTAAGTATAAAAGTATAGCATAAAAGTCGAGCGCTCGGAGAAAATGGCATTCTTGTGTCCGGTGCGTGGTGCAGAGAAGCTCCGCAGATCGATATCCTCAGTAAAATTTTGAGTACAGCTGTACCAGCACAAGGAGCACACAATCACAATCACTTAGAGACCGAATCAAAGCCTCTCTTTATCCACCTTCAGGTCGTCTAATACAACTACGGCGAGGATCCCTCCCTTGTGGACGGCAGTGTAGCCTCCAGGAGAGGGAGGGACCAAGCTCACGCGTGGTTGTGTCCAAGCCCTCCTCTCCCACTTTCTGGCAGAACACGAAGCGCTTAAAGGGAACGTTCACATACATGGATGTGTTCTATAGTATGTGCTTATTGGATTATTCAAATAATTTATTATATTACCAGACGTTCAACGGCCTAGCGGCCGCCAAACGTCTGGTTGGGGGCTTCGCCCCCAAACCCTGAAACCCTGAAAAACTTCTTTACACAGACGCATACCATGCTGATTCGGTTTGCTCATGTCCGAAACCTTCTGCGATTGTGATACAGCTGTTTCATATAACTGCTCTCTTGAAATGAAGTTCCCAATAAAGTCATCACTGTTAGAAGATGGAAAGAATCACACAGATATCATCCATTGAGGAGATAACCTCTCTCCTATGTTTTAGAAAAATGTTTTCCTCAAAACTGTCAATAATAAGAGATACTAAACGGATAAGCGAACGCGCCTGCCTCTGTACGTCGGTGACACGTCTTGCAATCCCAAGCGGCCTTTGACCGACATCGGAGACACGTCTTCTGAACGCGGAAGCCCGTTGCCCCACAACACTGACACATCTTTTGAATCCGGACGCCACCCCCCCCCCCCTCCCCACCCCACCTTACTGGTTCTCTCGAACATCCTTTAGTGGTCCCCTCTTGCCCGCTTCAGCTGCTGGACCCCTTCTTTTTGATTGCCCTTATTGGTAACCATCCTTCATTAACTCCTCCTTTCTTGTTCCCTTATTGGTAACCGTCTACTGAACACCATTATTGGTTTCCCCATTCCCTTGGTCCCGTCTACTGACCCCATTTTAGAGATCCCGTATTACTGGTTCCCCGTCTCCGTGTCACCTCCAGCCCCCCTCCCCCTTCCAGGTCACTTTCACGAATTTCAAGAATTTCACTTTTCAAAATATTCCCCCCCCCCCCAAACTTGTCCTCCCACGCTCACGGCGTGACATCGGTGACATGCCTGAACCCGGACATCGTTTAATCGACATCGTTGACTCGTCTTCTAAAGCCGGACGTCTTTAGAAGGACATCGCTGACATGTCTTCTGTACCTGCCCCCCCCCCCCCTTCCCCCTTTGCGCGACTTCGGCGACAGCTCTTCCGAACCCGTTCGCCTGTTGCACGACGTCGGTGGCACCTCTTATGAACCCGGACGTCTGTTGAACGACGTCGGTGACATGTCTTCTGATGGTGAGTACGAAAGCCCTTTGCGCGACATCGGTGACACGCCTTCTGACCCTCTCGACCTGACATGGGTGACACATGGCCTGAACCCGGACGCCTGTTACTCGACGTCTAGTATAGGAAAGGCCAGACGGATAGGCAGACGGACGGACAGACGGACGGACAACCGCTTACTCTTTTATATATAGTAGGATAGGATATGATTTAAATTCGAAACTTCCTGTTTTCGAATTTTCGATTTCGACGAATAAGCACAACTACAGTGCGTTCGCTAGCGTATGTGTGCGTGAACCATCGTGTGAACACCTGCGTCTTCGTGAGCGGGTTTGCGTGCGTAAGCGATGAACTCTTTCTAAAGCGTGTTCCTCCACCCTAGGCTTCAACACGAATAGGTGGACATATTCGCAATTTTCCTTAAGCTACGAGCAATTTTGGGCCGCAAGACTTTCGTAGTCCTGAAACTCAACAAAGGTTCACGGTAAGGCGAGCGCTGAGGATAATTCGGTTGGAACTGCAAACAGTGAGCATTCAAGTCTGCTGGAAAATATGCAGACGAACGAGCTCAATTCTGCGTCAGCGAGAGGAGAGAGTGCACCAGAACGAGTGTTAAGCAAAAATTCGAGTTCATTAAACGTTCCGAAGCAGGTTTAGGAGATAGGCATGACAAATGTGAGCAGCCTACTTTGGGAAATATTTTTGGGCAATATCTGTTCCGGATGTTGAAGTTTTCACGGACCCGCAAGAGAGTAGCTTTGACGGCTTCCTGCTAACAAGGGAACTGTCTGAACGGTACGCCGGAACGGCAAGAACGAGTACTATAGGGAAAATCCCCGTCCTCCAAATAGTAACAGAGCATGTTTTGTTTTTGCCGAATCCTTGAGGCAAACGAGTACGAGGGTGTAATGGTTAAGGGTCCGCAGAGCGAGCTCTTCACGGCAGCGCAACATCCTGGTGTCGTGGACTGGGCGGCGTAGTGGTAGAGGGCACGCCTCATGTTCGTGAGGTCTAGGGTTCGGTTCCCATGCTATGTCGCGTTTTTGCACTTTTACCATAGTATCGGATTTCCATAGAGTTTTCCATATCTCAACTTGTGTTTGGCTTCACAGTTCCTGCCCAGCAGTACTCCGCTGCAGCCCAAGCCTGGAATCGCGATACAGTCCACTTTCCCCAGTTCTCAAACTTGTATAGTATAACAATTCTAGTATAGCCAACCCTTTTCCTCCGAAACGATCTGTCCTCCCGAAAACGTAATAGTGCCTTCACTGGTTAGTGGTGTCGTTACTCCGGCACAATCCTCTTCTGGTTGAAACTCTTGGTCCCCTTCTTCCACTACCTCCAACTTCTCCACTTCGTCGATTTCCAGCTGTCGCAGTTCGAAATCAGTGTAGAGTCAGTGTTGGCGGCAGCAGCTTGTTATAACTGCGCGACTTTGTAAGCATAACAGAGCCAAGAATATTGATCGAGGTGGTAGGTCAAGTTGAAGATCATGTGGTCCCCTCCTACATACACTTATGCTCTCCCAAAAATTTCGAATATTCGAATGGTTTCGAATACCGAAAATTTTCGAGCATTCGAAATCGAATATATTCGAAAAACGCGATTTTTCTGAACATTCGAATTCGAATACATTCGAAAAACGCGAATTTTTGAATATTCGAATTCGAATATTCAAATTCGAATGAAAATCATTCAAATACCTATTCGAATGGGTCATTCGAGCATAAGTATACTCCTACACTGTGAGTACACTGGTGGCACTTACCTCACCGACACCAATAAATTGCATTTGAAGCATTTTTCTGGCATTCTGACGCTGTTTCACGCTGTTTCTGTGTCAAAATTTCTTACATTGACAATGAGAACAATTTATTGGAGTAAAAGTTTCATACAAAATCGCATTTGGCATGTTTCGGACATTGCTGGTGAACTACGAGATGTCGACAAATAATAAGTAATAAAAACATCTTACCGTAGCAAACTCCAAAAACAAGTTCAGATATGGAAATCTCTGTGGAAATCCGATACTATTATAAAAGTGCAAAGACGCGACGTAGCATGGGAACGGAACCCTAGACCTCACAAACATGAGGCGTGCCCTCTACCTCTGCGCCACCCAGTCCACGACATCAGGATCTTGCGCTGCCGTGAAGAGCTCGCTCTGCGGACGCTTAACCATTACACCCTCGTACTCGTTTGCCTCAAGGACTCGGCAAAAACAAAACATGTTCTGTTACCATTTGGAGGACGGGGATTCTCCCTATAGTACTCGTTCTTGCCGTTCCGGCGTACTGTTCAGACAGTTCCCTTGTAAGTTTTATTTAGGATGAAGCACCAAGACCATGGACTGCAGGATGATATGTTCATCCAGCTTCTCATCACAAAATTGAGAGGTATCCCTAAGACGGTTTCTGAAGCATTGTCAACGCATCTGAAGGCAAGCAGCTTCCTGGACTTCGTGGGCGTAGTGCGGTCGAGGTTGAAGATAAACCATTCGCGACAGCTTGTCAAGTGAAAGCACTTAGATTTGAAGCGTTTAAAGACACATGTAGGCATCGCCCGGCTCTGCTTAGATGCTTCAACTCTCTGAACGGCTGGGGCATTTACAGCTCTACACAATGTTGGATTTTTCGCAAATGCTACGGTGACGAAGCGTTCGCCTCACACCGAGGGTGAAGGGGTTGCGAAACTGTCCAGGTTGGGTAGCCTCGCAAGGTTCTAAACACGTTCAGTCTTAAATATTACAGGTGTCGTAAGTTTGGATATATGAGGAGAGACTATACGAATGTTCGCGCAACGGGACGAGGTCCTGTTGGACCGAAAGCATTACGACATCCATCAAGCGGTGGACTTATAGAGCGATTCTCAATTCTTCGCCGAAAACAATCAACTACAAGAGAAAATTTTCTTAAACAGAAGGAACATTTGTGAAGTTAACCACAGAATAATTTCTTGGAGAGTAGACAAATTGAATATATAGTAGCTTTTTCAGCGAATGAAACACTAAAACCCTTTGAGAAAAGGGCGCTTTATGCAAATCATCGAAGAAATTGCCTTTACCAGTATTCAAAAAGCCAAGTTTTGCGGTAATCCTTTGTGCAGAACTGATTTTGTATTACCTTTGACTCAATTAATGTTCTAGTTATATGCTCCACTTGGGAAGGTCACGGCTCTTCGCGCAATCGATGTGAGAGTTTGCGAGCGTTTAGAGTGCACGCGACGCGCGACACGATGTAATAATAAGGGCCCATATCGATCTATCGCGCCGCACGATCGACACAGGAGCTTATCTGCTCTTACAGGATGTTTTGTTGCGATCAAAACTCTTGCGCCAGGCGGGACTCGAACCCGCATCTTCTGCTTTCCGGGCAGCGATGTTCGGCTTACACCACCGGCGCTGCTTGACCGCACGTAACATCCGCGATATCCTCCAGGTCTGTCAGCACCCACCGTGATACTAGGAAATAATGGGAGAAAGGTCTGAATGTCCCTTAACGAACTAGGAGGCGTGATTTACAACGCCCTGGCTAAGCAACAAAATAGAAAAATCGAAAAAAAATCAGGTACTGCCCTACTTACGGGCGGTGCACCGCATAGCGCATGATGACATCGGCGATCCGGTTTGTTTCATCAGCGAAATTCCGAAACGCTTTCTTTCTAAAATTTGGTGCTACAAACAACTCTTGCTTTAAGGAATTTAATATGCTTAAATGGTTAAAAACTGCTAACCTATTCGGACAATTGTAGAAAAGATCCTCAGCTGCTATGCAAGTGCCATCAAGGCCAGCCGAAGGCTTGACCGACTCCAGTTTTCCATCTGAATGCAACGTGATACTAGGAAATAATGGGAGAAAACGATAGCATGGCCTCTAGATTCGAACGTTTTTGTAAGTAGTGCGAGGAACGTATCACTTCGTATCAATTTATGATCAGAGGCCACATGAAATCACTGTTGTGCTAAGCTTGCCTTACTTGAGGTGAGTGTTCTACCCACCTCTCCACTTCTCCACACCGCCTGCCACAACAAGCGAGGGAGTTATCCCCTTAGAGTTGTGAATATCCAACTAGGGTCCACATCTGATTATGTAAATATAGGATATGCAGTACTATAGAATAATATAGAGCAAATAGGTATGAAAGCTAACACTAAGCATGTTTAGGTGAACAATATAAGATCAGCATCATCGCTTAACATGCACAGGTATGACATTACGATACCGCAAGTAAGTAAGATAATGCACAAAGATTACACCCTAGCTGCGGTACGTCCTTTGTAAGACTAGAGAGTATCAGCCTCCCTGAGTAATATATGTCATGCTTTTAGGCTTCTCCTTTAGGAATTCCGTATATAAACTGCTTTGAGTTGTTATTTCTGTTGTGCTCTTGAAGTAATAAAGCAATAAATCAACTATTATAAGTTGTTGAACACACATCCGTGGGTGAGCCATCAATATAATCAACACTGTTAGTCACCCCAGTACTTCACCTACTGGGAAGGTCAGCGATCCCATTTTCCCCGAACTGGGGAGACCCGAAATCGAAGAAGTCGGCGACTACACGACATAAGTCTTCAAACTTTGTGAAACTCTCCTTAGCCAAAAAAGCCTCTAACGAGCGCAACACGTCTTATTTTGAGGAGGCTTACATGGCAGCTCAACGAACTCACCGTGGCAATTTTAAAAGTGACCTATGGAAAGGTTGTAGGGAATTGTCTGAGGAGCACGGTAGTGGTTTTCAAATTTCCTGCGGACATCTGGGCAGGTCAAAAATTGAAAAAAGCGTATCACTTCAGTGCGTGCCGAGAAAGCAAAACCGACAGTGGTTAGAATCTATCCTGCAAAGGTTTGGGGCTGGCACAGTAGCGGAATTACAGCGAACTCACAAATTGCTAGTTAGCGGCACAGTAACCGAAGTGGAACATTGAGGTGCGCCGCTCGCCAGCAATGCGCAGCGACTGGGTGGCCGAGTGGATAGGGGAGGACTTACAGGAAAGTGGTCGGTGGTTCGGATCCGGGGTGGAGATTCTGCATTACTGGGCTTGCTCACTCTTGTTCTGTCGGTGTAAAGTGTATCTTGAACGCAGTAGTGTACCATTCTACCATTATAATTTTAGCCCGTCATACGAGGGGCCGTGAACTTTAGCCCGTGATACGAGTTTAAAAACAAGAATAAAACAAACAAAAATAAATAAAAAGAAAAAATCTCTTTATCCAATTTTGTTTTCAACTTCTCCAAAAGCTTTTCAGAAGTTGCTTTGTTTTGAATGTTCTGTAGAGCTTTATCATAATTGTTGAACTATATATTTCAAACGCAGTTGCTTTGTGTGTTTATTTTTGTTTTTAAATCGTACCTTATGGGCAAAAATAAAATCATAACGTCATGATGGTACACTACATTGTTCAAGATACACTTTACACCGACAAAAGAACAGTGAGCAAGCCCAGCAATGCAGAATCCCCCCCCCTGATTCGAACCCTCGACCCCTTTCCTGCAGCTCCGCCTCCATATCCACTCCGCCATCCAGTCGCTGCCGCATTGCTGGTGAGCGGCGCACCTCAGCGTTCCACTTCCGTTACTGTACCACTAACAAGCAAATTGTGAAATCGTTGTAATTCCGCTACTACTCCAGTCCCAAACATTTGCAGGTTAGGTCCTAACCACGACAGAGTTCCAGACGTCGGCTTTGCTTTCTCGGCCCGCACTGAAGTGATACGGTTTTTTGCAATTTTTCACCTACCCGGATGTCAGCAGGAAATTTGAAAACCACTACGATGCTTCTTAGACAATCCCCTACAACGTTCAATAGGTCAGTTTTAAAATTGCCACGGTGAGTTCGTTGACCTCCCTTGTTAGTCAGGAGAATATGGTGGATGGGGTGCGGTGTCCTAGCCCAGCTCCTCGATTTTTTGATGGGTCTCTTTAGCTACATGGGTCTGGCGTTATCATGAAGGAGATGTACTGAAGCTAGTCTCGACAGCTTTTCTCGAACAGCAGCGAACAGAGTTTCTGGAGCTGAGTGACGTAAACGACAGCGGCGTTCCTCGACGTTGCCAAATGGTACGGTGCGTTGGAGTCCATGAACAAGATTCATTAACGACTTACAGCAATTTAACGGAACAAATACAGCCGAAATCCCTGATAGCGCGGCTGAAATGCTTCACCATAGCGCTTGATAAACCGCGCTATCTGGGATTTCGGCTGTATTTTCTCTGTTAAATTGCTGTAAGTCGTTAATGAATCCGGCCCCTGGAAAACCCAACTCTCATCCTTGGTAACCAATCTTCTAGAAACTCCTTGCAAGGCGAGCGTAGAAGGAGAGTGGAGGATATGCGGGTGAACCGCATGCTAACGGTAAAGGCATGCGGGGTCCATCGAGTAAGCACTTTTTGGTAGCCGAGGGCTTAGAGGCGGCTGACGACAGTACATTGTGAGCAACCGAGTCTTCTCGCAAGACTCCGCGTGGTAGCTTCTGTTTCCTCCTTGACAGCATCGAGAACAGTGGAGTCTTCCACTGTTCTCGATGCTGTCAAGGAGGAAACAGAAGCGACTTCAAAGGGACGCTTGTGGGCGTTCCGACCGAGGTTTGCCTTTGAAGTCCGTGTCTCCTTTCGCGAACCGAGCGAAACAGCGGATGACAGTGATGATGGTAGTGGTCTCATCCACCTATGCGCTGTTGATGTTGCGGACAGTTTCCGTCGCTCCAGTGCCGCGGCGCCACACGTAGATGATTGCTCAAGGGTGCTTTTGCGAAATTGACATTGCACAAAAGCCAAGGAAGAGCATGCATGTTGATATACCTTTAGCGAAAAAGCTGCTGTTCTACGACTACCGCATGGTAGATGGTGGATATCAATCGAAATTCGGAATTTCTGAACTCATATAGGTGCCTCAAGGATTGCTCTGGTTCCGTTATTGCATATCCATATCGTGAAGTACCTTTCTTGACTGAAACGGTTTGAGGATTCTTGGAAAAAGTGGCGTATTGTACGTTACGACTTATTAGTCTTCTGCTACACACTTTGGACTTTATAACTGAATCGGACGCACCATAGCAGAATGGAAGAGTTAGTTAATCTTAGAATGGAAGAGTTAGTGAATATTCGGACTGTTCGAACATAACGTAATTAACTCTTCCCTAAGCTTGCAAGAAATTGATCTTTTAATCAAGAAGCTAGTTCCTCGGTCGCGAATTATTGAATGTCTCCATAGTATTAATTCTATCTTGAAGCATCAGTTTTAGCTGAAAATTTTACAAGAAATCGCAAATTACAAAAATTACTGCCCGAGCGGAAGACTCAACAAGGCCCATCAAACTTACCCAAGAGAATGCATGGCGTAATCTCTACGTCCAACATGCCGGAAATGTGAGGTTCACTTCAGCTTTATTGTGTAACTTTTATAACAACTCTTCAATTAATAGTGGAAGAGTCACGCAGCTAAGGGGGAAAATTCTGCATAGACTCCCTTTGTTGTACTAGTCATAATTGAAAAGAAAGCCAATTTATGTTAGGAATACAAACGAATTTTTCCATGTTAAATTTTCGTAAGAATGTCCATATGTAGCATCTCTTTCCAGAGAAAGCTGGTCAAGTAGCCAATTCGGATTCGGATTCGGATCTGTGAGCGTTGAAATAAAAATTAGCGATGTTGTACAATCTTTGTTTCCTTGTTTCCTGCAACGGTCTTTGGCCATTTTGAGCTCTTCCTATCCGCCTTCCGTTTTTCTTGAGAAACCTTCCCACAGCCGCACCTATGTTCATCCAAAGAACGTCGGGATGCTTCTGCCACCTGCATCAGCATGGGCTCAGCTTTGTACAAAAGACGTACCTATGTATTTCGCTTGGAACGCACATGGTTGTCCGGCAGCTTTCGAGGTAATGGTGACCTGAATTGAAGTGCTGAGTCATGCTTTACTTATTTCGTCATTTACAGTAAGTGAGCTTCCATAGAAACGCAGAGCAGTCCCGCACATTTTGACCTAATGCTGAACGAAGCGAACCTTTGCGACATGACTTATTGAAGACAGCGCTTCGCCGCGGAATCCGTACGTCCTCATCGATTGCAGGTCCTCGAACTTGGAAAGCTTCGACGTAGTGAAGCGCTCGCAGACAATGTCCAGATCTTCTTTTAGGATGCCTTTGCCGTTGTCCTGAAGCAACGTGTTTCGAAAAGTACTTGGCAGCGATGTCGGTTCAATTTCGAACCTGGACCTGCAGCAGATTCAGCCCACCGTCCTTGACTGTGACGACGATCTCCGTGGCTCCCGCGTCTAAGCTGTTTTCTATCAGCTCCTTGACAGCATTTGCTGGCCGAACAACGACCTAGAGATCAGCTACGTAGATCCATCCAACGAAAACATTAACTCGCTGCTATACTATGAACATTATGAACTGCCCGTGTACCGTCTATATTAGTTATTTGACATGATCGCCCTTTCGATGTAGTTCGTGTATGCCCGTTAACCGATTGTCTGACCTAATCCCTGTTTGGTCTCCCGGTTTCCGTTTTTTTGCTGTAATAGTTAGTATTGATACCGCTACTAACTCGCTACTCACTCCCTACCCTATCAACGAGCCCCAGAGTGCAATTGGATTAAGTGCTCTCTCTCCTTTACTATGAATTACGTCCGTAGATCATCGGCTATATGAGGCCGACAGCGATTGGAGCGCGGGAAATAGTGCATATAAGGCGGCCGATCTCTTCGAAGGGGTTCACTTGACGTCGAATGTTCTCTGTTGCGGTTAAAGCGCTCACGTTCCCGCTATCATCGTTTCGCTTCTCATAGTTCGTGCAGTTGTAGTTGTAGATAATCAGTTAAGTGACTTGTGTGGATTGACCTTGCAGTTGTGCCAGGGAATGCCTCTAAAGTTCGGATACAATTATTTGTGCTGATATGAGAAGACCTCAAGGTCGCAGTGGCACTTTCGGGAAACGTATATCGTTGAATTCAGCTTCGAATGCTGGTTCTATAAGTGTGTTTCGTATCTGCAAGGAACATCGGAGAAACCGAACATTTATACATTGCCTTGATTGCGCTCTGCTGAAAAGACCGCAAGCACCGCTGTAGGCCTGGCAGTGATGGCACCGTGAATAATGTAGGGGTCAGGTGGGAGGCAAAGGTTTACGATCCGACACTTCCGTAACGGTGTTCTTTTGCACTTTATAACAATCCGTACCGGCACTCTCTATTTCGATAAAATCAAGGCTCTCCATGTGAAATCGCAACGAAAAACTTTGCTGTTAAAGAAACTTGCTTCTTTTTCTTCCTCTTCACCTTCAGCGTCTGTCCCGCTTAGTTATTGGGTCCGCTTTCCCGGAAGGCTGGCGCCACTTTTCACGATAAATGCTTGATCGGAGTGCAACCTAGCCACCTTCAAGTCCTGATCCAGCGTACCAAGCCACAGCTGGTTTGGTCGCTCTCATCGCCGACCTCCGAGCACATCAAGGTTAAGACCAGTTTTTTGAAAAGCGTCATATTTTGCGCGAAGGACGGGGCCGTACCATCGCAGACGAGCTTCGCTCACCTTCTCAAATGTCGTGGTGACACCAAACTTCTGCCGCACGGAGTCGTTGCGTACTCGATCAAAACGCGTAACTCCGGCCGTCCACCGCAGCATCTTCGTTTTCATTACTCTGAGGCGCCTTTCAATTTCTTTAGTAACGGGCAAGCACTCAGCTCCGTAAATAGCTAATGGTCGAACGACTGCTCTGTAGATCTTCGAATTTGGGAATACTTTCTTGTATTTTATTTTATTTTTTATTTCTGGTATTTTCTTGTCGCAGAGCACTCCTGTCAGAGAGCGCCATTTGGACCAAGCTGCGTTCATTCGTGAGTTCACGTCAACGAGTGCACTACCACCGGACGCCACTGCTGATCTCAGGTACTTGAAGGCCGAAGCAAGTGGTAGCTCAACGCCGTTAACCTTGATGGAGCGAGACTCATTTTCGTCAGTCGTCAGGTAGCCGGTCTTTTAAACGTTAAACTTAAGCTAAATCTCTCCAAGAGATCTCACCAAGCTTATACCTGCCGCAGGAGTTCAATGTGGCGGCGAGCATTACATCATCAGCATAAAGCAACGTTCAATGAACAGGCTGCTGAAGATCACGTGATATGACATCCTTCTACCTGCCGCAGGAATTCGATGTGGTGGCGAGCGTTACATCATCAACATAAAGCAACGTTCAAGGAACAGGCTGCTGAGGATCACGTGATATAGCATCCATAAGGACGACAAAGAGTAGTGGGGAGAGCGCAGAGCCTTAATGTACAGAGATAGGAAACTCCATCGACATACCTGCTGTCCCTTGCACTCGACTCTTTGGACAAGAGTATAGTATTCATACCCACTCTATGAGCTCTTCGGGAACACCTGATTTCAGAATGCATACCAGATCACTTCACGCGGCACGCGATCAAAGGCCTCCAAATCTAGGAAGGCAAGATGCATTGACTTCTGTTTTGTGTTTCTCTATCGAAGATGCACGGTGTGTATGGCATCCACTGTGCCACAACCAGCTACGAATTCACACTGGTTGGTAGAGCGCCGGACGTCAATCCGCTCGAAGATCTCCGTGCTGCGAAAAAGCAATCGGACTGGACGGCAGTTTGTGCAGACCGCTCGACTGTCCTTCTTCTTCCAAATCGAAATCGTCGTGCTTCTCTGCCTAATATCGGGCAATTTCTTCCCCGCAATAAGCTGGTTGAAGAACGCCGTCAGCCACTTCGTTAAGCACCAAGATTTCGTCTTCCGCAAGTCAGGTGGCAAATCATTGGGGCCGGTTGCCTTGCCAGGCTTCATCTTCTTCCGTCTCCTCTACGGTATTTGATGAACGTAAGTGTATATGGGAGGACAAGATGGAATGGCATATAGGCAGACACTACTGTCGAGAATTCTTCGAAGAAGGTGCGCCATCGATTCAAAACCATCTTGATATCTATGAGTAGATGACCGTTCTCATCGTTGATACTAAAGAACTTCTCGAGATCCTTAGTCTGGCGTAATGGACCTTGGCGAATCGGTAAAGAAATCGCACACCATCATGCGACTCAAGTTAATCTATGACATCATCGTAATGAGTGGCTCATGCAACGGCTACTGCCTTCTTAGCGGCCTTCGTGACTTCCTGGTACAGACGCCATTCATCGGCTGTTTTATCGCCGAAAAATGCGTGGTATAATCTCTTTTTCTCTCGGACTTTTTCCTTAACTTCGTTCGTCCACAGCCATGTCTGCTTATCGACCTTACGCAGTTCCGGTTTCGTAGTGCCGAGTTCGGAACGCGCAACACTGAGTATCGCTTCGATAGCACTTTGGTATGTCTCGTCGACAGCCGTGCACGCCGGCAACCGAGTTTGCGAATTCCCCTTCAGTCGCCACCACTTGATCCTTGATGGACCACTCCGCTCGACCTGCTTCAACATCGATGGAGTGGTCATCATAGTGCTAGTGGGTGGTATTATGTGGTAACCGACGGGGACTGTTACGGACGGCACGACCTTCGCGTCCTTACAAGCCCTTGGTCATGGTTTCGCTCAAGGACAAGGTAGACCTCCGTTTTAGTATTCCCGCTGTAGAATGATATAAAGTGGGATTCGCGTTTTCAACAATTAGTGTTGATGATGTTGAGGTCGCTCGACTCCGAATACTCGAGGATACGTTCACTATCAGCGTTACGTGAACCAAAACCGAGACCACCATGGCAGCCGTGCCCGTCATTCGCTGCGTCAACGTGCCCGTTGAGGTCAGCTGGAACGATGATTACGTCTTGTGACGGCACTTCTGCTGTCTTCCATCAAGCAGGCTCCAAAACTCATCCCTGGCTTGCTCGAACCAGCCAGTCTGTCGAGCATACGCAGAGAAAAGATGATAATGCCGCCTTTCTGCAGTGATAACGACCTTCATTAAGCGGTCATTGAAAAGTCCCACCCTTGCAATCGCTTCTCGGGACCGATCGGAAACGATTATGCCCACACCGCTGGTGGTGCTGGAACTGCCACACAGAACGGATTGTAGCCTCGGCGTATGTCCCTTGATTTGCTACATAACTACCTCGGCTCTTGCACCGCAAAAAGGTAATCCTTCTTCGCTCCAGTGCTTCTACCAACTCGCACGAGCGGCTCGTCAACGTACCCACATTCAACGTTGCTACACGAGTACTGCCTACGTTGCGAGACTTTTGCTTCATGGAATGTCCATGAAGCAAAAATCAGCATTTTCGACACCTGGTCTTCTTCGCCTGGAGCCTCCCAGTCTTTTATCTGCTTTATATTAACATACCAGACGGCCCCAACCAGGCGTTCAGCGGCCTAGCGGCCGCCAAACGTCTGGTTGGGGCTTCGCCCCAAACCCTCAGAGTAGAACAATCCCTATCTTCCTCCTTTCTTCTTTAGGCCTTCTTACAGTAAAAAAACTGGTTTTACTATATAGTTTAGTGCAGTGGGAGATGATAGGGTAGAATTTTCACTGCGCATATGAAGCCCATCCACCCTCCATCACATGCACGCGATTTATTCTCCGAAGCACTCGTCCTCTACGTGTCGAGAAACAGGTAATGAGAGTCCCAATCCGGTGCTTAATCAGCAAAATCATAATTAAAATTAATCGGTATTGGTCGACCCCGCTTACTGTCCGACGCCAATAATACTCCTCCGAATCCCGTGGTCACTCTCTCTACCCTTCCCCCCCCCCCCCCCCCGAAATACTCCCTTTCCTATGTGCTGGCAAAGAAATGGAGTGAGAGTCAAGCACGCATATGTGACATGAGTACCCATTCACGTGCCACTACGTTGCCACGCCGTCTTTGACACTCCTTCTGCACTCTGACACACGTGCCACGACTTCTGTAAGCTGTCTTCAGAAATCCCACGCACATAGGACGGACGATACTGAGGGAAGATACTGGTTCCCGTTCTCTTATCCCCCTTCCTCTAGTGGTCCCCTTTGCTGATCCCTCTTCACTGGTCCCCTCCTACTGGTTCCCGTTACTCTGGATCCCAAGTTGGACGTCTGCAGCACGTCTTCCGAATCCCGACACACGTTGGACGACGTCTTTGGCACTTCTTCTGAATCACGACACAGCTGGACGACGTCTTCGGTATGTCTTTTGAATCCCTATTCACGTTGGACGACGTCCTCAGTACGTCTTCTGAATCCCTGCGCACGTTGAACGTCTAGGGCACGTCTTCTGGTTCCCGGCGCTTTGCACTTGATTCTCATCCATACCCTGACGCGTTGCCTGCTCAATATATCGAAAGCTTGGAGGATCCGCCGGCAAGGATATAGCTCGCCAGCAATCGTCCATGGTTAAGCTCAAAGAAAGCCCGGCTGGCATAGGCCGCACTGAAGTAGGCATCTTTTGGCTTCAGCCCCCTCCCCGTGACGGACAAGTGACATTAGCCGATTATATATAGTAGGATAAGCACCATTTATCATCTCTTGTGATGATTCGATACAAAAACGTTGGCCGGGTGGTTTTGTATGCTGATTTCAGTCAAGTCGTGGGGCACCCAGGCTCCCAATTTCGGCAAATCCCAATGAGTGGAGATGATTAAGAACTGTTCGTTTGATCGCAGTTCATTTTGTCAGCTAATTCACGACTTGCTTGGTGTCCGTCCTCTCCTAACAATAAGCGTCTTGAGGTGCTATCCGTAAAAATGAGAAACACTTCCGCATTGGGGGCCGCCGTCGCGGTCAAAATCTCCGTTCTTCAATTTCCAAACCATTTTCGTGATGTGGACTCGCCTACGACCCTTCTCTGTACACCTCGCAAATATCCCGGGCCGCTTTGGCTGCTTTCTAACAATGATGAAATTCAAAGAATAGCAGGTGTCGAAAATACTGATTTTTGCCTCCTGCCTCGATTTCTAAGACTAAGAAATAACAAAAAAACTAAGTTATTGTAGAAGAACAAATAGCAAAGCCTTATACTGAGAAAGTACTTTTTAATAAGTACAAATAGTTTGTCAAACGAAAAGCAAATCAATTTAAATAAAACTCGAAGAAAACGCGACGATCTTATTCCTCAATTTATTAATACTATAACTGAAGACCCTAATTTTCTCTATGAGCCTAATGCTAAAGCGGTGCTGCAGGTTTGCTGCAGGCACGCTCTCTGAATGAAGGTTGGGTCTGGCGATTAGTTGCCGCAATTAGCAAATTCTAAACATGTTGGTGAAGCCATCGTGAACGTGCAGTTTCGTGGCGTCGGAAATTTTTCAGAAACTAAGAAATTTAAGCAATAACATGTGCTATCAGGGATGTTTATAAAACCTGACCTGGCCTTTCAAAAAATATACCGCTTTCCTCGGGGCTCTACAAAGATTTTAGTGTTATTGTTAGCTGAACGTGACTGGCATAACCTGACACAATTTTTAGATCAAGCCGTGTGACTTCCAAGGAATATGCATAGACCGCAAAGAATACCGGCATACAGATGCGCAGACTTGCTCTCTCAATCGCCTTGGGAATGAGATCTGTTCCCCACTGCAAGCAATTCGTCAGAAATTGAGCGCAATAAAGGAGCTGCGGTTCATGCTCGCAAATGGACTGTCAAGTTGACAACTTAAAAAACTACTAAAGTACTTTTATAGTACTTCTGCGCCACGAGGTTGACTTTCATTGGCCTCACGTCTCAGTTTCACCTAACATCCTTGTGGCACCGAAGTATTATAGAAGTTCCTAACAACAATGCCAAGGAACATTGTTAGAACATGGAGTCTATGACTACATTAATAAACCAAGATCAGTCTCTGAAGACTCCTCTTCTTAGGCACTTTCAATCTGTTTAGGCTTCTAAAGGATCCTATAAACTGTTTTACGACTTTTTTCGAGATTTTACTGCAGCACTGTCTTCTTACAATTAGGCGGGTCACGTAGTCTGTGGTAGCGAACTTCTTCTTCCTCAGCGTTTGTCCATGGCGGGGCACGCTCTTCTGGTGCCATGTCGCCAACTTTCCCGATCCCGTACTAGATCAGGGTGGACACCAGCTACTTTAAACGACGCTGTCTTTGTTTCCACGCAGAACGTGGCCGTACCATCGTAAGCGAGCTTCGCGCATCTTATCAGCTATCGGCGCGACAACGAACTTCTACCGAGTGGCATCGTTTCGTATGCGGTCCATGCGAGTGACTGCTGCCGTCCAGCGCAGCATCTTCATCTCCATGACACTGAAGGGGTAGACATAAAGCCCTCCGCACACTTTTGCGGCAACGCGGCAGCCCTATCTTTAAGCATGGGGCAGAGACGCAGAGTCGCCGCGCGAGGCAAAACTAGCCTCGCGCGGCCTGCCGCTGATGTGCCGCCTACGCGGCAGATGCGGCAGACGCGGTGCCGCCTACGCGGCAAACGCGGCAGACGTGGTGGCAGCGGCAGTAATCCTTCAAGGCATTGTTGCCGCATGGCCGCGTTGGTGATTGAGCGAGAGGGAGGAGTGCCACGTGAACTCTAGCACGCGGCAGTGGAAGCCGCGTACGCGGCTGTTCTCGCCTCTGCCGCATACGCGGCTGCCGCAAAAGTGTGCGGAGGGCTTAAATCCAACGCCGCGCGAACCCTCCCTGGCGGCGCACGCGGTGCGCGACAGAATTGGACGAGTTGTCGCGGTCCAACTGCTTCCAACAGAAACGGCTAGTAACGCTTCCGACAGGGACGGCTGGTGAATCGCGCTAGAGCGCGAAAGCGTGTGCCGGGGGGGGGGGGGGTAGACCTAACTCCAACGCAGCGCGAACCCTCTGGAGTTGCGACGAAATTGGACGAGTTGTCGCGGTCTGACGGCTTCCAACAGGGACGGCTAGTGACATAATACGCGCCATCATTGGGCGAACGCGCAGGCTGAAGAAACTGGGAGATCTGACGCAATACATTAATACATTCAAACTTCCGAGTTCCGTAGAACATTACTCTCTTTTTTGTGCGTCTGTTAGAGCTAAGAAAGATAGCAAGCATAAGATTCTCAATCAATTATTGAGTGAGAAAGTGATGCAAAATCCGTTTAACACAAAAAATTGCAGGAAAAGCATCGAAAAGTCCACAATAGCGCAGCTTTTGCATCCGCAGACACCTTGTCATTTTGAGTAGTGAGTATCACATTTATAGAGTTTTCCGCAAATAGGGTCGTGGGGGGGGGGTAACCATGGAGGACAGCTACACAGCGGTTGGTGCTGTACGAAACTGAATTTTTTGGCAGCACTGGTGTGTTCCACCCCTAGTGAGGTAGGCCATTTATGGTGTAACCTCGCATACTTCACACACACACACACACACACACACACACACACACACACACACACACACACACACACACACACACACACACACACACACACACACACACACACACACACACACACACACACACACACACACACACACACACACACACACACACACACACACACACACACACACACACACACACACACACACACACACACACACACACACACACACACACACACACACACACACACACACACACACACACACACACACACACACACACACACACACACACACACACACACACACACACACACACACACACACACACACACACACACACACACACACACACACACACACACACACACACACACACACACACACACACACACACACACACACACACACACACACACACACACACACACACACACACACACACACACACACACACACACACACACACACACACACACACACACACACACACACACACACACACACACACACACACACACACACACACACACACACACACACACACACACACACACACACACACACACACACACACACACACACACACACACACACACACACACACACACACACACACACACACACACACACACACACACACACACACACACACACACACACACACACACACACACACACACACACACACACACACACACACACACACACACACACACACACACACACACACACACACACACACACACACACACACACACACACACACACACACACACACACACACACACACACACACACACACACACACACACACACACACACACACACACACACACACACACACACACACACACACACACACACACACACACACACACACACACACACACACACACACACACACACACACACACACACACACACACACACACACACACACACACACACACACACACACACACACACACACACACACACACACACACACACACACACACACACACACACACACACACACACACACACACACACACACACACACACACACACACACACACACACACACACACACACACACACACACACACACACACACACACACACACACACACACACACACACACACACACACACACACACACACACACACACACACACACACATGTCTTACTATCAAAACGAATACCCATTGTCGTCATTACTTATTCACAAGTGCTACGACACGCCTAACGGCGTGTCTCGCAATTGCCCGCTTCGCGGGGTCGTAGGTTTAAGCTCTGTTCTCAGAAAATACTCTCACACAAGAAGTACATGAGCAGGAGGCTGCGCTTTCTCTGATGCAACAACATCCCTTGTAGAACGGCAAACGGCCCGCGAGAGGTACGCAGAGGCGTACCTCGTACAGGGTAAAGTTTTCCGTTCAACATGGGATAATGCTGAATTCTGAATGCGAACGGAGCGTGAGCAAGAGGAGGCTGCGCTTCCTCTGCTGCAGCAGCATCTCGTTTTCAATTCTGAAAGCGATCGCTCGTCGTAGGACGACGATATCTCCTCTTCTGACTCCAGTCAATTATAGTGCGACGAAGGGGACCCGCCTTCTGGATTCAGGCGCTCAGAAACGCACGCAGACACCGTTGTGTCAAGCAGGAGGAGGCTACGCGTTCTCTGCTGCAACAACATCCCATGTTGAACAGCAAACGTTGCCCACGCAGATCTCAGGCAGGTTTCTAACCTGCGTGAGATACGCCTCATCATTTGGCGGGCAGCTAACTCAATTATATGGTGGTAGATCGTGGGTCGTGGGGTTTGATCATTGGCAAAATTCCATGCTCCGCGGCTAACCATGCTTCACTGAGCGCACGTCCGCGTTTCAGCACCGCGAGGTCGCGTTGGAGCTACGTCTTGGAGCCGTGTGCCAGCGACTTCGACCGCGTTTTTCGCGTAGGAGGAAGGTAGTTGGGTGAGACACGTCTGATGTCTTCTGGAAGGGAATTCTATGCCCAATTCTATGTGTACCTTACTCGTACTACATTGTTAATTCGTAGCAAATTAGAGTGCATAGAATCCTAGCGAAGTTAGCTGTTATATCTCCATACATACGTGTCTATCGCGCGTTAGCATACGAGTGTTGCCTATTACTCGTGAGTACACGATCTCATTGAAGATTCCTTCCTGAAGTGGGAGCGTTTGGTAACAAAGTGTGGATGGAATGAGACTCAATCTATTTTGAATGAGCGAAGGGAAACGTCCAAGGACCTGGTGAGGAAAATTCATTCGAGACCAGAAATCGACCGGAATTATTAAGAAGATGCTTCGAAAGCAAGTGCTAGTAAGTTCCCGAAATTTTTCACAAACTTCCTTTGAACAATTGTCTTTGTTATCAAGCGTTTGAAGTTTTCAGGGATTGCTGAGACGTGAGTTTTGCTAGCATTCAAAGACAGGTCAAGGGCGCATTAATACATAGTTTTTTCCTTATTTCTAACTTTGTTCCACACTTGACCGTCACCTTTCTCCAACTCACTTGTCATATGTTTTAACACATTTGCTTTAACACATTTTAACACATTTCATGCCCCTCGGCTAACCGAGCGTCACCGAGCGCACGTTCGCGTTTCAGTGTCGCGACATCGTCATCGAGCCTGACGCTGAGGCGACTTTCCGTTTCCTTCGTGGTAGGCCAACACTCAGCACCGTACATCGCTACCGGCGGAACGACGGTTCTATAGATGTTCGACTTTAGGCGCTCTGGAATCTACTTGTCGCATAGCACTCCAGTCAACGAGTGCCACTTGGACCAAGCTGCACTCACGCGTGAGTTCACCTCAACCATCAGACTGCCGTCAGACGCTAATGCTGATCCCAAGTAATTAAACACCGAAGTGAGTTCAAGCTCAGTACCGTTAATCTTAATGGAGCCGTTTACATCAGTTGCTAGATACTCCGTCTTCTTGACGTTCAGTCTTAACAGTGTTAGCCCAAACATCTCCAATCGGTCGCACCAAACTTGCACTTGTCGCTCGAGTTCGTTTCTATCTTCGCAAGCGAGCATTGCGTCATCAACATACAGCAACGTCCAAGGGACAGGCTTCTGAAGATCCCATGTGATAGCATCCATGACGAACGATAACAAAGAAGAGTGGGGAAAGCGCAGAACCCTGATGTACCCCGACAGAGATGAGGAACTCCATCGAGTTCCAGCTGCAGCTTGAACTCGACTCTTTGGACAAGAGTAGAGAATTCGCACCCACTTTATGAGCTCTTCAGGAACTCCATGATGTCGCAAGGTGTACCATATCACTTCACGCGGTACGCGGTCAAAGGCCTTCTCCTAGTCGATAAAGGCGATATACACTGGCTTCTGTTTCTCGCGGTGCTTCTCTAACAGGAGGCGAGCGGCATGTATGGCATCAATGGTGCCACAGCCAGCTAGGAAGCCGCATTGATTGCTGGAAAGCTGGACGATGTCATGAGTTCGTCCATCGACAATTCGCTCAAAGATCTTCATGCTGTGCGAGAGCAAGCGAATCGGACGGTAATTGGAGCAGTTTGCAGGACTGCCCTTCTTCTTCCAAATCGAAATCGTCGTACTTTGTCGCCAGCACTCAGGCACCTTCTTCTCCGCCACAACCTGGTTAAAGAACTTCGTTAACCACTCAGCAGGGTATCGCAGCTTTGACTTCCACAGATCAGCTGCCACGTCGTCGGGCCCAGTCGCTTTGCCTGGCCTCACCTTCCTCAGAGCCGCTTCTGTCTCCTCCACGGTGATCTTGTGAACGGGTCCGTGAACAGAAGCCACAGAAGAGATGGCCGGATGAGGAAATTCGATAGTGGAAACTTCCTTAAAGTAATCACGCCATCGCTTCAGCGCCTTTTTGCGGTCTGTCTGAAGATGGCCCTCATCATTGATGCCAAAAAACTTTTCAATATCCTCGGTTTGGCGATGGCGGCTCTTAGCAAGTAGGTATAAATACCGCTCACCATCGCGCGACTCGAGCCTCTCGTTGGCTGAGTGGCTTTTGCAAAAGCCACGGCCTTCTTTGCAGCTTCCTTCGCTTCTTGGTATTTCCGCCAGTTATCGGCTGTCTTGTCGCTGAGAAACACGTGATAGAGCGACTTCTTCTCTCGAACTTTTGCTTTCACGTCGTCTGTCCACAGCCATGTCTGCTTTTCGACCTTGCGTCGTCCAGGCACCGTGATGCCGAGCTCCAACCTCGCAGCTTCACGTATCGCGTCGGCAGCCCTCTTCCAAGTTTTGTCGACAGTTGTGACTGTCGGTACCCGTGCTCGAGAAATCACAGTTGCTTCCTTCTCTTTCAGTAGCCACCACTTGACTTTTGTAGCACCGCATCGCTCGACCTACCTCAGCCTCGGAGGGGCGATTTTTAAAGTGCAGATCAGCGGACGATGCTGTGGAGCGACCGTTCATACGGCACGATCTTCGTGTCTGTTACGAGACGCAATCTTTCACAAAGACGAAGACTATCTGCGTCCTGGTGTTCCCACTGTAGAACGAGATGAGATGAGAGTCGCGTTGAAACATGATGTTCATTATGGTGAGGTTATGCGATTCCGCATTCTCAAGGATACACTCACCATCTGTGTTACGCGATCCGTAGCCGAATCCACCATGACAGCTGTACCCGTCTTTCGTAGCGCTCACGTACCCATTAAGGTCACCAGTGACTATGATGGCGTCTCTCGACGGTACCTCTGCTGTCTGCTCATCAGGCAGGCTCTAAAACTCGTCCTTGGCTTGGTCGGAGCACCCAGTCTGCGGAGCACACGCAGAGAAGAAGTGATAGAGTCGCTCCTTAGCGGAGATAACGATCTTCATCGATTGATCGTTAAAGCGTTCCACACTCACAATCGAGCCACGAAATCGCTCGGGTACGATTACTCCAATACCACTGGTGGTGTTTTGGGTTGCATCACTTCCCAAATATAGGTTTTGGTGGTTCTTGAATTTGCACAGTTTTATTATATATATATTTATTGTCTCACTATTTACAACTATATACATATTTACAAATTACAGATCAAAGTAACGATAGAGACTAAGAGCTTAAGGAGATTTGATTAATTGAGCTTTCTGTTGACTGTTTTGCCCTTATTGACTTTGACTTTGAAAACCTTGACTTTGAGGTCTCAGCGGGTCCGCCGACTAGCTCTTTCATATTGAGTAGGCGGATAAGAGCATGAGCTCGAATCCGTTGACCGAGCGAGCCGACGAGCCCGCGGTTACCTGACCCTTCAGTCAGTCTAGCCAGCTTGAATGCTTGCAGCTTGCAGCTTGCCGCTTGCCGCTTGCTGCTTGCTGCTCGCTGCTCGCTGCTCGCTGCTGTATGCTGGCCTGGCTTATATGCAGGTGACAAGTGGGCGGATCCTCATGTCAGATGAATCATCATGAACACAAGGTTCATGACAGGTGGTCCTTGGACTTCCACATAGAACTGCTCTATGTTCCAGTGCTTCAACCAACTCGCACAAGCGGCAGGTCAACGTACCCACATTCAGCGTTGCTACGCGGGTCCTGCTTATATTACGGGACTTTCGGACTAGCTCAGTTGCCCCCGATGCCGTCCTCGCATCAGGGACCCTCGCATGCTTCTCACACTCGCCGGACTTTACGTACGTGTCGGCTCCCGCGGACGCCGCAGTACTATCTCAAGAACCATGAACTAACATACACTCATACGATATGACAATGGGTTGTTCGTAGGCCGGCCTGTCACGAGGGCATGTCGCCTGCATTTGGCTGTCACGTTCGGCTTAGCTCGTGGAAGCGAACAGTTTCCTGTGACACCGCGTGGAGGAACGGTAGCGAATTTCACAATTTTCCTTCCTCTGTATTCACATTCACAGCTTCTTTGGCATCCTACATAAGTAGAGCATAACGACCGGTTAGAACATGGTACCAATGTAAGAGAACGTGGAAAAGTAGTTGCCGATTGGCGAAAAACACAAATAGCTATTTCACGAAGGTAAATTTCTGTACAACGCTCATAGGCAATGTAATGGAAAGCAAATCTCACGCAATTATGTACACTGTTGACTAATCCTTAAGTTCGATACGTTTAAAAATTGAGTTCGCTTCTCAACTCCTATCTTCGTAAAACAAATGCCACGACACGACTAACGGAGCGTCTCGCACTTGCCCGCTTCGCGAGGTCATAGGGCTAACCAGGATACTATCTCAACGGTAGGTCGGAACGGCGCAAATGTTGTATATGGGCAGAACCGCCTCTTTCTGGGTAGTAACAAGCTGCAGGTATCTCGACCCCAATACTACTCTGCGCAAAGTTAGGGGCGACGGAAGTCGCGTGTTGGCGCCCTGTTGATTCACGTGCTCCACAGTTGGCGGGCGCGCGCGGGATGAGGGCTCGTATCGCGACTCAGCGTAGTGCACAGGTGGCGTAGTAGAGAAGAGCTCGGGCTCGTGAACGAGGGGTGGGGTTTGGATCCCGCAGACTGCGTTTGTTTCGCACTTTTGCAAAATCCATATTTATCATATAGGTAATCCACCTAGGGGTATTATAGTGTGTTATAGAGCATGTTTACATATAACATACCACTCATACCGTTAACAAGGGTGGTCCAGGCAGGGTCACCGATTTCGCTGAAACTTTGTCTAGGGGTTATTTGGGGTGCTGATCACGAATCTGATATCCGTCCTTCACGATTCGGCTGGATAATATAGATACAGGAAGGTACAGGATAACATTCTTAAAGCTTCTGCCGGTGACGACAGGTAGAGACCGAATCGTGAAAAACGGATGTCAGATTCGTGATCAGCAGCCCAAATAACCCCCCTAGACAAAGTTTCAGCGAAAAAATTTTTTGACCAAAGTCTTGTCGGTGGAGTCGGAACTTTTAACTAGTGCCACAAAATATCTATCGTTACGTAACTATAGCTTTACACAAAATATGCTTAAAATAAGCGACACACAGAAGTGAACATTTTAGCTAATCTGTAGTTTGAAGCACATGTTATATGTAAACATGCTCTATAGCACACTATAATACCCCTAGGTGGATTACCTATATGATAAGCATGGATTTTGCAAAAGTGCAAAGCAAACGCAGTCCGCGGGATCCAAACCCCCGACCCTCGTTCACGAGCCCGAGCTCTTCCCTACTACGCTACCTGTGCACTGCGCCGATTCGCGATACGAGCCCTCATCCCGCGGGCGCCCGTCAACTGTGGAGCACGTGAATCAACAGGGCACCAACACGCGACTTCCGTCGTCCTTAACTCTGCGCAGAGTTGTATTGGGGTCGAGATACCTGCAGCTTGTTACTACCCAGGGAGAGGCGGTTCTGCCCATATACAACATTTTCGCCGTTCCGACCTACCGTTGAGATAGTATCCTGGTGAGCTTTTTTCTCGACCCATACTTTTGCAAGAAAAGTAGGCGTGTTCTTCAAAAATATAATCATAGAATAAGGAAAGTGCAGTTTTACTGAAGCGCATCGGTGAATACTACGTTTGACATCATCTTGAGTCCTGGTGGAAGCCGGGCACGCTACTTACAGCTACGAGAAAATATTGGGCTGGAGATATACAGCCTAGTATTTTCTCATTGTCAGCCGAGACATATACCGACTTTGTTGAATGTTCTTCACTGACTCTTGCTTATTGACAATGTGAAGGCCAAGCGCAATTAAATTGCCTCCTTTGGAATCTGCACGGGGAGGTATCTCGCACGGGGAAAATTTTCCGTTCAACATGGGGTGCTGCTGAATTCTGGATCCAGACGTTCATTTCGCGGCGCGGAGGACGCGTTTTCTGAATCCAGAACTTCGTTGCGCGACGTCACTGACACGCTTTCTGAATCCAGACGCTCAGAAACACGCGCAGTTGCCGTTACGATGAGGCGTAACCGGCGCAGGCGCATCATCGACGGCTAACTTATGGTTAGCTATATAGTGATAGACTATAGTAGATTATGAAAGGCGCCCGTTTCGGACCAGGGCCGAAGCAATAATTGACCAATTATCCTCGCACGACATTTTTGAATTAATTTTATTAGGTCATTGCGTATGAAATGGCCGATTTTGACTGAAAACTTTGACAAATCATAAATTTGCTTGGAAGCAATTTTATTGATAGAAATAGGCATCATTATTAGTACACCTTTCCCAGCGCGACGATAACTTAGACATTCCATCTTTCAAGAAATCAGAACTACGAGACTTAATAAAACATAAGAAGTCATTTTCAACATCATCCTTGTTGCTGAATTTTTTATCCTTCACATGACGATCTAAACGCTTGAAAGTGAAAATCGGTAGGGGACACATCTGGTGAATATGCTGGATGTGGCAGAGTTTCGTATCCCAATTCATCCAGTTTCTGGACAACAATTTTTGAAACGTGCGGACGCGCGTTGCCGTGCGGTAGAATTGGGCCTCTTCGACTGCCCAAAGCCGGCTGTTTTTCAATCAATTTCTGGTGCATCACTTCAATTTCGGAACAGTTCTTCTCCGCTGTGATAGTCTCTCCAGTCTTCAAGAACTTCAAGAATGGACTGTACCATGATTGTCCACAAAAGGTCACCATGGTCTTCTTTGGATGGAGACTTGGCTTCGGCATCTCCTTGTGGCTCTCATTCTTGTACATCCATTGTGCAGAGCGACCACTCTTGTCATGAAGGATTCGCCTTTCGTCGTAAGTCACGATCCTGTCCAAAAAGGGCTCCTTTATATTGCGCAGCCTTGACGAAACACAGGTGTCGTGGCGCTTCAGCATCTGCCCGGCGGTCAGTTCCTGCGGGATCCATTTACCCAATTTCTATAGTTTTTCGATAGCAGTCAAGAGGCAGCTGATAGTGCTGCCGTCAACTTCGAAATGCTGTGCTAGCTCTCTCACAGTTTGACGCGGATCCGTTTCTAAGATGGCCTTGAGTTGGTCGTAGTTAAGGAGTGATGGCGGCCTACCTCGGTCTTCATCGTCGAGACTTTCATCTCCAGATCGAAACGTTTCGAACCAGTGGCGAATTATTCGTTCCTTAGCGAAATCCTCTCCAAATGCAGAGTTTTGCCCACTTTTCCATTCATATAAGTATATAGGTAAGTAGTATAAGTAATATCACGTTGTTTGATACTGTCAAAACGGCGTTGAAAACTCGGCAAGAGGCAATTATGTTACACCAGCGTCCGTCGCCGGCTTCGCCGGCGCCGTACGCTGGACGTGCGGGCCACGCCAGGCTTGCCGGCTTCGCCGGCTTCGGGTATGGCGGGCCACACTAGGAACGCAGCCCAAACCTAGCTAGGGATGCTTCTTCATCCAGCGTCCGTCGCCGGCTTCGCCGGCGCCGTACGCTGGACGTGCGGGCCACGCCAGGCTTGCCGGCTTCGCCGGCTTCGGGTATGGCGGGCCACACTAGGAACGCAGCCCAAACCTAGCTAGGGATGCTTCTTCATCCAGCGTCCGTCGCCGGCTTCGCCGGCGCCGTACGCTGGACGTGCGGGCCACGCCAGGCTTGCCGGCTTCGCCGGCTTCGGGTATGGCGGGCCACACTAGGAACGCAGCCCAAACCTAGCTAGGGATGCTTCCTCATCCAGCGTCCGTCGCCGGCTTCGCCGGCGCCGTACGCTGGACGTGCGGGCCACGCCAGGCTTGCCGGCTTCGCCGGCTTCGGGTATGGCGGGCCACACTAGGAACGCAGCCCAAACCTAGCTAGGGATGCTTCTTCATCCAGCGTCCGTCGCCGGCTTCGCCGGCGCCGTACGCTGGACGTGCGGGCCACGCCAGGCTTGCCGGCTTCGCCGGCTTCGGGTATGGCGGGCCACACTAGGAACGCAGCCCAAACCTAGCTAGGGATGCTTCCTCATCCAGCGTCCGTCGCCGGCTTCGCCGGCGCCGTACGCTGGACGTGCGGGCCACGCCAGGCTTGCCGGCTTCGCCGGTTTCGGGTATGGCGGGCCACACTAGGAACGCAGCCCAAACCTAGCTAGGGATGCTTCCTCATCCAGCGTCCGTCGCCGGCTTCGCCGGCGCCGTACGCTGGACGTGCGGGCCACGCCAGGCTTGCCGGCTTCGCCGGCTTCGGGTATGGCGGGCCACACTAGGAACGCAGCCCAAACCTAGCTAGGGATGCTTCCTCATCCAGCGTCCGTCGCCGGCTTCGCCGGCAACCAACGCTGGGTAAGGAAGCATCCCTAGCGTCGAAGTCGAACACGTTGAAACGAACGCCTCCTACAGATCGATTGACGCCTTGTTGAGTATCAGTCAATCCCAGTGCAGCACTCACGAAAATGTCAGCAGCACTCCTGCTCCGTCTAAGGTTCTGTTCACAGCACATTGCAGCTCGTCAAGCCTAATCGAATGTCTGACGTTTCTGTCCAGTCGTCCTGCTTTATCCCACGAGGCGTGATGAATTTCGGAAAGTATAACTTAGGACAAAAAATACTATCCTCCCCTGCATACTGTGGTATGGAAACTGGTCAAAGCATTGCCGAAAATGGAGGACCCAGGAGCAAGACTTGATTGAAGGCGTAGTCGAATCAAATGTAGGTCCTCCCAACATTCTTCGCGGACCTGCTCTGGCCCTCGCTGAAAATCGGAGGATCTGGGCAAGTAGAAGTAGCTTAGTAATCCAGCGCGCGAAGTAGGTGTGTTCTTGAGAACAAAATGAACAATTTCCAAATCAAAAGCGTCTTCCAGACAATGATTGACCAATCAATAATATCGGTTAATATTGATTGTCTGGTGGAAGCTTTACCATGGTGGCTGATTTCCTGATAGGCCTGTGTTATACTTCGGCGACGCGTCGCCGACGCCAATGTTGCCACAGACGTCGTCGGTACCGTCGGCGACGTCGTCGACAGATTCTGTGGTGGCGTCGGCGACGTCGTCGGGGGAGCATTGGAGCGCAGTGTACTAATAGACGTACGGGCCAGTATTGAGCATTTAACGACTATGATTTAGCGATCTAACGAATTTACCGGCATTTTCCTTAAATTTCTTTATTAAAGTTTAGCAAAGGCCTTTTCCGTTCAATCGCATTGAAATTAAATTTACGCGGAGTTTTCTGAATTCGCATGAAAATTTAACTCTTAATTAGTGTAAGTTGCATTCCGAGAAAAAGCGATGTTTGCTGTATCTATTGAGAAAGCGAGGAAACACTACTTATTTGAATCAGTTTCTCTACAGCCGTTTTGTATTTTCTGTTTCAAGGCCGTCTTTCATATTTTGGCTGCTCAGTATCAGTTATTCGCAATTTTTCACTGTTCTCTTCACGTTTTCAGTTTTCTTCACAGTTTTGTTTTGCGTTATTCGCTCGGCAAGAACGCCAAAATGCCTAGAAAACGCGAATAAAACGGGTGAGAACGACAGAGAAGCGAAGAAAGGTGACAAAGTGAAGGAAACGTAAGGATTAGGCTCGCACTTCCTCCTTAAACACTCAGCGTTCCAGCAATCAGAACGGATTTTCGTACAGCATTAGGTAATGGTTGTGAGACTAACCATAAAAGACCGTTGAGATTAAAAATGACACTAGTGGTGTCCGCCGGACGGGTGTTTTTGCACTTCTCCATTTCGTAACTCAAGGTACGGTGGAGATGATGGCAGTGCTGGGAATGAAGAACCAACCAATAATCAAAAGACTCCATCAGAGGAGCTCCCGGCGACGCCGCCCGCGACGTTGGCGGCGTTGCCGAAGTATAACATAGGCCATCGACCATCCGTCGGCCATCATAATCACGGAACACCCACCCAGATCGCTCAAGTCTGCAGAGAACCGATACCAACGCTCAAGAATGGATAGCGACTATAGTAGGATCGACTGCCCATCGAAACATCTTTTACCTGGTTGGCCTTCCGTCGGCTATAATAATCGCGGGACACCCACTGCGTTGAACTTTTTGAGTGCATGGCGCGATTCAGTCTTTTGATGTGGCCTGTCAGCTTTGAAACGAAATCGAAAGTCTTCCAAATCGAGACGAGCTAGATTGTTTGATTGAGTTCTGAGCTAATCACGCAACAACCACTCCGATCGATGAAGTCTGAGTGGCAGGGGTTGATAGAACGTTCAGACGATCATTATCAACCAATATTATCGATCGTTCAAGTAGTGCTATCGTTTCCCTCTCAGACTTCATAGATCTGGACCATAATCAAGCAACACCCACCCCGGTAGATTAAGTCAGAGAGAAATGTGAATATATCCGTTGATATAGATTGTCTGAGCTCGAGGTTTGAGCTAATGACGCAACATCCACAACGATCGGTTAAGTCAGAGAGAAACGTCAATATATCGGTTGATATATATTATTTTCACGTCGAGATGGACAGTTCTGAAATCAAATTGGACAGTTTTCACGTCATATTGGACACTCTTTTAAGCTAGTCTAAGACTATTCAAATCAAAAAGAACTCTTCCAATTTGAAATATGCATCATTCACATTAGACTAGAGAGGACTCTCCAAAAGTGTTAGGATAATTTTTGTTCGAAGAAAACTTTAGTATAGCTTTAATTGAAGTTTTAATTTAGTTCCCAATGAGAGAACACGTAGTATGAAAATTTTAAAAGTTTTATTTGTTGAGGAAAAACAGTGAATTAAAGCTTGTTTTGAAAAGGAAAAAGCGGCCACTTTATATTGCTAAAACAGAGAGTGCGCCATGCCCCGTCCGAAAATTAGCCATTTTCATTCGATTGATAGCAAAATTTCTGTTTTCATGCAGTTTCACACCTGCAAATGGTGTAACACAAATAATTGTAATAAACACACATATTCTAACTTTTTTGTCGATCAAATAAACGTTGCGTTGAACTTTTTGTGTGCATGGCGCGATCCAGTCTTTTGCTGTGACCTGTGAACTTTGGAATCAAATTGAATGTCTTCCAAATCGAGACGGGATAGGTTGTGCGACCGCGATCTGAGCTAATCACGCAATACCCACCCGATCGATTAAGTCTGAGAGAGAACCAATAACACAGGTGAAACGATCAATAATATCGATCGATATAAGGTCTGAAGGGAAGCCAATATTTACCTGATAGGCCTTGCGTCGGCCATCGTAATCACACAACACCCACCCGGACCGATTACGTGCGAGTCCATCAAACTAACGTTACGTTGAACTTTTCCAGCGCACGGCGCAATCCAGTCCCTCGATGCAATTTTTTCTCAAAAATTAAATAAATATTCTAACCATCTTGAAGACCCTGCAGTTTAACCTGTAAGAAGCTCGTCTCGATTTGGAAGACGTTAAATTTGATTTCAGAGTTCACCGGGCAGCTTGGAAGAGTGTCCAATTAGGTTTGAAAACTGTCCAATTTGATTTAAAAGGTGTTCATTTCGACGTGAAAATCATGCAACACCCACCCCGGAAAGTGCACGGTCGAAACGCCTTAGGCCATCATATGCTGTGCTAATGTGTAGGGAGGTGGATGAAGAAGAACACACTGGCAAGAACGCTCAAAGCAGAAGCAAGCGGTGCAGCGCATCGACGGCTTCCATCGCAGGTCATGAGGTGTGAGCCATGCCGCGGCGCAGACCTCTTCCGCAACGCTTCACGTGTTCTCTGAACCCGGCAGCGGCGGCTCGTCATAGTCGTGGGGACGTCTTGCGAAATCTCATCAAGTGGGCGTCCTTTGGTGACCACCCGGCAGTGGAAGCGTCATGGTCGTAAACACCTCGTGGTAGTAAACACCACCGGCAGCAGTGGCTGCCTGCCACTGTTTACCTCTTTGCACCCGTTCACAGCGTTTGCACCCGTTGACAGCGTTTGCACCCGTTGACAGCGTTAGCACCCGTTGACAGCGTTTGCACCCGTTGACAGCGTTTGCACCCGTTGACCGTCAGTGATTCATGCCTCTCCGCTTTATATAATAGGATGAGCTATAAACGGTAAGAGAGCGGATGTTCTGCGCTTTCAAAATCTATAAACAGTACCTAAAACGGGAACATTCGTAGCCACGAAAAATCGATCAGAGGTTGAGGTTGCAAAATCGGCCATTTCATATGCAACGACCTATTATATCACGGTCTTCGATGTAGGAGAAAAATACGACAAAAAATCACAAGGGCGCAACAGCCCAGTAAATGTAGTCTGCATAAGCGGTATAGCCTGAACAGTCGGGTGCCTCTTTAGTGGCTGAAGAGGCTGAATGCATCTACAAGCGCAAAAGATTGCTGATACCACTCCTTCGCTGGTCGTCTCACATGTCCTTCCAGCAGTGTGTCGCGTGACTCCAATCGTTGTGACAATATGGTCTTAACCTATGTCCATTTTTGAGCAGAATAGTGACGAGATCAAATACGGCTGTTGGTGCCTCCAGTGGTGCCTTATTTCCCATGTCTTTTCGTGAACATCAGCACTCATTTGGAAACTTGTACATCATCAACCACTAAGGAACTACTGCTCCCCAAGAATGCAGTATGCATGAGACGGCATCATTATTAGTAAGCTGTACGAATGTATGTACTTTAAGAAATCACAACAATTAGGTTGATGAAAAAGTGCTGCACCAAAAATTTTGAAAAATTTTCAAGATCTAACAGGAACTTTCAAGGACGATTTAGTGCTACGTAGCTGCAGCACAAACATTCTAGAATATTTCGCATACATGGCAATTTGCTTCTGAAGGCATATAAATACTACAATTGTAGTGAAGACTGACTGACTCCGTGACTCGGACAAGGCTTCGCGACCGACTACCGCTCAGTCTCCCCTTGTTCGTTTTCGTAATAAGGACCTTCTCGAAAATGTCGTCACGGGAGATGAATCCTCAGTCTTCCTCGTTAACCATACTCGGAAGGCCCAGGGCCCCCTCAAGGAGAACTACAACCTCAAGGCGGACATCCTCCAGCGGAAGGTAATGCTGTGCTGTCGATGGGATTCTCGAGAAACGCTCTATCATGAGCCCCTTGACGATGGCACCGCAGCAACAGCGAACATCTACGCTACACAGCTGCAGAAGCTGAGCGAGGCATGTCGCGCAAAGGGGGGGGGGGAGCGGAGGGATGTTTACCTTCTTCACCACAATGCTCGCCCCCCCCCCCCCCCCCCACATTGCAAGGTCGTCTCGACAGAAGTTGCAGGAGCTTAGGTGGGAGGTGCTGCTCCTCCCACCGTATTCGCCAGATCTTGCGCCATAAAACTACCACCTCTTTCGAGCTCTCAATCAACACCTAAGGGATAGGTGCTTCAACAACCGAAAGTAACTGGAATTCGAGGTGGGACACTTCTTCGAGTCACAGCTGACTTCATTCTGGGAGAAAGGATTTCGTGAAAAGCTTTCTAGTTCGTCCTCGTCTATTTACTTCTTTAGCTTTTCTATTTTCTAGACACACAATGATATAAATGAAAAGCTATTCCTATAACCTATATTCCAAAAAGCCTTTTTAAATATCAGAATTGGATTTCACTAGTGAAAAAGCGTAGCTCAGCTGAACCTTTTCTACGCAGTATTCCAATACTCCACTGCCACAGCAGTATGCCGTGTAGAACTTAACAACTCCACAAAATTTGAATTACCTCTCCGGCCGCTATTCGGTTCACTACATCCTCTGGTAAGCGTTGGATGACTCCCATCTTCTCGTTGACAAGAATCGAGGTTAGGTGAAATGCATGCGGTCACGTGCCGTGAAGGACCTGTAGGTTTCAAAGGTTACGATAATAATCTTTCCACCAAAACTTCACCACTACTCATTTTCATCTCAAGGCTGAGCGGTGCCGTGTGTCAGCACTGCAACAGAATGAATGCTGTCGGTAGAGGCAATTCTATACCGTTCGCGTAGTGGTGCACTCCCAGGCATTCGCATAAGTGGGAAGAACTCATCGCCTCCCCCCATCATGTCAAACCTCCCAGTAGGAGCCAGTTAAAAATCTCAACCACTTTGGCTTTTTAGTAAAATTGAAGAAAGTGTAGTGCGATTCTAGAGCAGAAAATTATGCTTCCGAAACCCAGCTGTACAGGCGAGGTTTGGAGCTAGCGATGGCAAAAAAAGCTTGTGACCACTACGTCAACCTGGGCCTCGGCTGTTACTAAGGATGACAAAGACAAGCACTAGGCCTTGTTTGCGCAAACATGAATGGAACTGAGAAAAGGGACAGTAAGAAACATGATCCTTTGATATTGCTTCAGAGTAAACTCCACGAAGGCCGTAGCAAGTCGAATCGAGGCAACCCACGGCACTATTTCGTTCTGGCTCGCATATTTACTTGGCCCTATTTGGCAATCACTTCGTCGCACGCAGGAAACGTACAAAGCATGTGAGACATTTGGCAGCCGCTACTTATAAGCATGTTTCGCAGGTTCTGAGTTTTCTACTCAATAGCAGATTGTCTAAGTAACCTCACTCTTCTTCTTCTTCAGCGTCTGTCCCGCTTCGTAGCGGGGTCCGCTATTCTGGTGTCATGACGCCACCTTTCCCGATCCAGCGCTAGATCAGGGTGGACACCAGCTACAGAACGTGGCCGTACCATCGTAAGCGAGCTTCGCGCATCTTGTCGGCTATCGGCGCTACACCGAACTTCTGCCGAATGGCATCGTTTCGGATGCGGTCCATGCGGGTGACTCCAACCGTCCAGCGCAGCATCATCGTCTCCATGACGCTGAGGCGCGTTTCAACCTCCTTAGTGGCAGGCCAACACTCAGCGCCGTACACTGCTACCGGCCGGACGACTGCTCTGTAGATCTTCGACTTCAGGTAATCTGGTTTCTTCCTATCGCAGAGCACGCCAGTCAACGAGCGCCACTTGGACCAAGCTGCACTCACGCGTGAGTTCACTTCAGTCGTCAGATTGCCATCGGATACTACTGCTGATCCCAGGAATTTAAAAACCGAAGTGCGTGGGAGCTCGAAGCCATTAACCTTGATGAAGCTGGACTCAGTAAAGTCCGTCGTTAGATATTCGGTCTTCTACACGTTCAATCTGAGTCCAAACCGCTACAAGCGATCACACCAAGCTTGCACCTCTCGCTCGAGTTCATCTTTATCTTCGCTAGCGAGCATTACGTCATCAGCATAATTCAAAGTCCAGGAGACTGACTTCTGAAGATCCCGTGTAATGGCATCCATGATGACAACAAAGAGGAGTGGGGAAAGCGCAGAACCCTGGTGTACCCCGACAGAGATGGGAAACTCCATCGAGGTTCCAGCTGCAGCTTGAACTCGACTCTTTGGACAAGAGTAGAGAATTCGCACTTACTTAATGAGCTCTTCAGGAACTCCATGATGTCGCAAGGCGTACCATATCACTTCACGCGGTACGCGGTCAAAGGTCTTCTCCAAGTCGAGAAAGGCGATAGGCACTGGCTTCTGTTTCTCGCGATGCTTCTCTGACAGGAGGCGAGCGGCATGTATGGCATCAATGGTGCCACAGCCAGCTACGAAGCCGCACTGATTGCTGGAAAGCTGGACGATGTCACGAATTCGTCCATCGACAATTCGCTCAAAGATCTTCATGCTGTGCGAGAGCAAGCGAATCGGACGGTAATTGGAGCATTCTGCAGGACTGCCCTTCTTCTTCCAAATCGAAATCGTCGTGCTTTGACGCCAACACTCAGGCACCTTCTTCTCCGCCACAGCCTGGTTAAAGAACTTCGACAACCACTCAACAGGGTACCACAGCTTTGACTTCCTCAGATCAGCTGCCACGTCGTCGGGCCCAGTCGCTTTGCCTGGCCTCATCTTCCTCAGAGCCGCTTCTGTCTCCTCCACGGTGATCTTGTAAACGGGACCGTGAACAGAAGCCACAGAAAGGATGGCCGGATGAGGAAATTCGATAGTGGAAACTTCCTCAAAGTAATCACGCCATCGTTTCAGTGCCTTTTTGTGGTCTGTCAGAAGATGGCCGCTCTCATCATTGATGCCAAAAAACTTTTCAATATCCTCGGTTTGGCGATGGCGGCTCTTAGCAAGTTGGTACAAATACCGCTCATCATCGCACGACTCGAGCCTCTCGTTGACATCTCCATATTGAGTGGCTTTTGCAACTGCCACGGCGTTCTTTGCAGTTTTCCTCGCTTCTCGGTAGTTCCGCCAGTTATCGGCTGTCTTGTCGCTGAGAAACACGTGATAGAGCGACTTCTTCTCTCGAACTTTTGCATTCACGTCGTCTGTCCAGAGCCATGTCTGCTTTTCGACCTTGTGTCGTCCAGGCACCGTGATGCCGAGCTCCAACCTTGCAGCTTCACGTATCGCGTCGGCAGCCTTCTTCCAAGTTTCACGGTCGACAGTTGTGACTGTCGGTAACAGCACGCGAGAAATGACAGCTGCTTCCTTCTCTCTCATTCGCCACCACTTAATTCTCGGTGGACCGCATCGCTCGACCTGCTTCTGCCTTGGAGGGGCGATCTTTAGGGTGCACATCAGCGGTCGGTGCTCTGGGGCGACCGTCTCACACGGCACGACCTCCGCATCTGTGACAAGACTTCGGTCGCGATCCTTCACAAAGACGAGATCTGTTTGAGACTTGGAGCTCCCACTATAGTATGAGATGAGGTGGGAGTCGCGTTTACGAAATACGGTGTTCACTATGGTGAGGTTATGCGATTCCGCATATTCAAGGATACGCTCACCATCTGCGTTACGCGACCCGTAGGCGAATCCACCATGACAGCTGTACCCGTCTTTCATAGCGCTCACGTACCCATTAAGGTCACCAGTGACTATGATGGCGTCTCTCGACGGTACCTCTGCTGTCTGCTCATCAAGCAGGATCTAAAACTCGTCCTTGGCTTGGTCGGAGCAGCCACTCTGGGGAGCACACGCAGAGAAGAAGTGATAGAGTCGCTCCTTAGCGGAGATAACGATCTTCATCAATTGATCGTTAAAGTGTTCCACACCCACAATCGAGCCACGAAATCGTTCGGAGACGATTACTCCAACTCCACTTGTGGTCCTGGGACTTCCACATAGAACGGCCTTGAAGCCACGTCCTATGTCCTTTGACTTGCGGCAGGACCACCTCGTCTCCTGCACCGCACAGAAATGAACTCTTCTACGCCCCACTGCTTCAACCAACTCGCACGAGCGGCCCGTCGACGTACCCACATTCAGCGTTGCCACGCGGGTCCTGCTTACGTTACGGGACTTTCGGACTAGCTCAGTTGCACCCCGATGCCATCCTCGCACCAGGGACCCTCGCATACTTCCCGGGCTCCCGCGGACGCCGTAGCACTATCCCGGAAAACATGAACTGACATACACCCATACAATGTGACATTGGGTTGTTCGTAGGCCGGCCTGTCACCAGGGCCTGTCGCCTGCCTTCGAGTGTCCGTGCTTAGCTTAGCTCGCAGAGCGAGCAGTTTCCAGTGGCACCACGTGGAGGAACGGACATCGCCACCAATCGCTTCCCACTACTGCTACGAGTACCTCTAACTTGATTCGCTGTTGATCATCGCTCAGACGAGTGTGGTCGCGGTAAAACAATTTAGACGCCGAAGGGCTTCCAGCATCCTCCACCCTCCTTTCGTGTACATATGTAGTTCCAGGCATCGCCAAGAAGATCTCGAATTATCAGCACGGCCATGTCGCAGTCAGGGTCGCAGGCGGAGAAGACGGGAATTCTTACACAGCACGGCCCCTGAGTAGTTCCCGGTATCATTAGAATGGCAGTTCACCGATGGTGGATTACAGATGGTTGCCAGAACAATGCCTGCGCGCCTTCGTGTATTTACTACAACTTACGGTGATTACCGGCGTTCACATAACATACTTCCGATTATTTCCGGCAACTTCAGGTGACGCAAAGCTGCTTTGCGGCAAGTTTAATAGGGACCTATGGTGGTTGCCAGCATCCCTAACTAATCTACATCTGATTATCTTTCGGATCCGTCATTCTTTCAAACCCTAAAAGCACCATGCGACAACATTCTTGAAAAAACTCTTGAAATCTTAGGATGATTCAGATAAGGGCGATTCTCACTAGAAATAATGATCCAGATAACTGGTTCATTGAATCAGAGGTAGTACTCCGGATTTCAGCTCAAACTTAGTTATCTGAATCATCCGAAAATTCGGCGTCGTGAAAATCACCTTTGCCTGAATTATCCTAACCAGGGAAGGGTCTCAGGCGTAGGTCTAAACGGAGAAAATGGATAGTACTACGAGAATCTCCACCCTTCATATAGTAGAAAAACATGTTTCGCTTTTGCTGAGTCCTTGAACCAAAAGAGTTACGGGGTACAGTAGCGCACCGCCAACACGTGCCCACGTGCATGCGTGCGCGGACGCGGCTGAAAGGCTCAGCAGCAAGCGAGTGGGTGGCGCAGCAGGGTACGGGGCTGCTTCAAAGGTGCTAGGCCGGATGTTCGACTCCCGTGCTATGCAATAATTTTGCATTTTTTCTGACCGCTGCCTCCTTCACCAATTTGCTTCCTACACGTTTCCTACACATTTATTTCACTCTAAATTGTCAAAAAAATCAGATTCGTGATCAACACCCCAGATTCGTGATTAACACCCCATGACCTCGACATCCCTGGATACGCGTACCTGCTGTGACCTACCGTAATCAGCTGAAATTTCAAAAACGAATGTCAGATTCGTGATCAGCACCTCAAATAACCCCCTGGGAGAAGTTTGGACAACATCGGTGATTATGACCTCTACAGCCCTAGTCACCTGCACCTGCTGTAACCTGTCCTACTGTGAGGTCACTGTTTAACATTCGCTGAAAACACAAAACGTTGTATAATACAAAAAGTGAGAGAAGTGACCGAAACACAGCTCAAAGTAAACCCTTATTTGAGAATTTAGAATGAATAAATGTGTGGGAGATGCATAGGAAGTGAGCTGGTTTAAACCGCCATGAGAAGGCACTGTACTTTCACGACTCCAGAGGTTGAGGAGAGGTCGAAAAAAATTCCGCCCAAACCTCCCTCATGAGGTTATGTTGGGTGCTGATCACGAATCTGACATCCGTTTTTGAAATGTTTGCCGTAGGTTACAGCATTTACGGGAGACTAGGGCTGTCGAGGTCATGGGGTCATCATTTGAGTCGGCGTCTGATCCAATGCGTACAAATCCCCTGCTGGAGTGCTTCGAGAGTATTAGTAGGAATTCGACCTGGCCCAGTTGACAGAACTTGGATCTTCCGACGACCGACGCAAGGTCACCTTCCCCGAAGCACGGTCTACCATTCCTTAAAATGGAGTTCTAGTATATGCCGACTGTAGCACTTTTGTTCGAGATGGTTGCCGACACTATAGCATGAATGAGAGGCGCTTGCAACCACGCCGTTTGCATGGGCACAATGTTGCTTTTGCCCTTGTTAGGTGCGCCATATCAGGTATCGAATGCCACAGTGTTCGAAGAGATTCCGTGGAATCAAAAGTTCGGAAATCTTGGCACCTTGTTCGGGTTTCAAGTGTCCGACTGATGACAGTCATCTTGCTTGGAAGCAATAAAACGCAGTAACGTCCACGAACAATCGGATTTTCCATCAAACATAAGCTCTTTACTCAGCACTTTTTCTCCCACTGTAAAAAATTGGCAAACACATAAGGAATCAGTTATGCTAACGTCCAACACATTATTAAACACGATTATACGGATGCAGAACAAGCATTGACGGAAGATATCACATCGGCAAATGCGCATCGCTGTACAGCCGTTTCAAAACGGATGCAATGATTACAGCCAGAAGTGAAATAAAAGGAATGGATGCAAGTGAATCTAGCAAGAGGCTCGGCCACAACTCTGCGAAAAGCGAAACAAACCGAAACGACAAGGTGCGACAGGACTAGAGTATTTTGAATTCCACACATAGTTAAGGCTATCATTTTGCAGCCTTTGGGCATCCTCCCAACAGCACATAACTGCTTACCTTGTCTGTGAGAATCCCATCAACGTGAACGTGAGAGAGTGCGCAGCGAATTGAGCAAATATGTGTGTTCAGTTCACAACTCGACTAGACGGCGCGAATAGTGCGAAGATAGAATCAAGCGGCTAGGTTGACAACACGGTCATGAACTGTGTTGAGAAACCGGTAACACGGATACACTGCATGGTAAAGCGGCGCTAACAGACGTAACGGCCGCCGGTTAGCACCTCGGAAAGTGGAATCATTTGCAACATTCTGAAACACTACTGGAGGAATCACAACGAAAACGAGAGGAATACAACACAAACGCCACGCAACACTTCTCAACCGACAATGAGATTAGCGTCTGAAATTCATCGGAAGCCCGTTTGCACTACAACGCCTCAGTCCATTCCTCTTCTGAAACGCCTTCCATTTCGTCTTGCTCCAGACTCCGATCCTCCGCGATCTTGGTCGACCAACTGTCTTGCACCTGACGGGAGTTTCATGAGCATAAGTCCATTCCCATAGTCTCTAGAAACGAAGCAGGGCTAACCTCTTTTCGATCTGGCTGGATCGAAGTTTCGTGGTTGCGATCATTCTCACGAATCAAAGACCTCTGATGGCCGCGTGATGGAGCTGATGAAGCAGTGGGCATTGCTAAACCTTCATTTAATAAGCAACACTTGAAATTCAATCCTCTAAGCACCGAAGAAATCCCACATAATCTCCGTTTATCTGTCGGAATAGCAAAACCCGTTAGAAACAAAGAATTCGAATCTGAAGGGAATATTTGCAGAAATTCAATTCAAACAGTAATCAAAAATTCTGCGTACTTTCGGAATGTTTGGTAAACCTCTTCCCGAGACTATGAACTTATGCGCAGCAGCTGCTTAAGGATCGTTGTCGCGGGCTTCAGTGTCAGTTACTTGTCTACAAATCAAGCAGCACATCATTACACACCTTGGTAACTCAGTCGCACTAACAGTATCACTTATCACTGATCACTAATAGGGAAATTACCCGTTCGTTCCAATGAAACACTCATGTGGGCGCTCGATCACCCTTCCTCAGTCGCTGTCAAAACTGCTTGGGCACGATGCAGTGGTTCACTTTGTGATGATGGTAACTGGGGCGAGGCTGAGAGGGATCGTCATCGAATCCCCTCTGAACCGATGGTTCCAGCGCTTAACCTTTGAAGACAGCATATTATGTTGCGGGTGGGATTCGTGAGGAATCTTTTCTCTGAACAAAGGACAAACACTCACAACGAACTTCCAGAAAAGGCGGCTTCACGCGCTCTCAGTATTCAGGCAACAAAACTGTGGGAATCTTCGCCTTTCGTGAGAGGCCAAATCAGAATTGGTTGAATTCATCGTCATGGACTCGCAGCTTGGAAGAAGAGCATCCTGTCGTTGCCATTGATTTCCACGAGGATCACCCACTCATATAGATATCCGTGAAACCTCTGACACCAACTGACAGCCACTCTGGTAACTTGCTTGGCACATGGGACGCCACTTCAACTGAACGCCACTAGAGAGGGGTTGAGAAATAAAGCGATGAGAGGTCAACTTAAGTTGACGGTGTATTTAGTTCCAGTATTTCTAGAACAACCCAGTTTGTTTCAGTGGGAGACGAACAAAGCAGAGAATAACCGTTGGCGCTAGTCGAAGTTCGATCCCTTACTAGGTATCATACAGACTATTTGAATACGTATATGGTCTGCTTACAATACCTACGGCGACCACGTGAACCACTTCAGGGAAAGCACTGGTTGTCTTTCTGCACCCGGAATTCAACTCACACACCGTCCGACCTTCCAGGAATCTTGGTACTGTTACCACTGATGTTCCGTGGTTTATTCACTGCTGTCCACCAAGACCTCATATTAGGTTTACGTTTCGGCGTTGTCGCCTTCCCTGGTGGTGGGGTCGGGTTGCTCCATCAGTCACCCTTGGTTGGAGGTGAACTTGCAGAGGACATGAGATCATTTTCCTGCTGACTACGTTCGCTCCTGATACACAAGAACAACCTCACAGATCAATTTCCAGACGGAAAAAACTGAGTTGCATTTATAACAGAGGAGAAGTATTGAAGGCTAATTCAGTAAAGAACGACTTCCTCCGACGAAGGGCAGAGCAACGTGTATCAATCCCACACCCACCGAGAGCACCGACTCCCTCCGGCTTCAGACTTTCGAACTGGGGCGTTTTCAAACTTCCGGCTAGCCACTCCTCCGCCGTCATAACAGGCCGCCACGTAACAAGAGCATCCGGGAACAAATCAGATTGAAAAACGTCTTTCTGAAAGGAGTAAATGAGCGAAGGAAAAGTAATAGTGCAAATCTCAGCAGAAAATAAATGAACATTGCAATATAACATTATGCAATAGAAGCTTGCCAGCATCCGCAACAGCAATGTATGAAAGCTGCTGCATAGAAGCAGCACAAGACCTACCTTAACTCTCGGAACCCTAAATATCAGTTGTTCGACCGTTTTCTCTGATACCCGCCAAGCTCGTTGAAATTCTACAGCCATTACGTCACACCTAAACACAGTTTAGATTACACACATTCCACATAAAAATCCATAAAACGCGAGAACACAGAAAACGAACGCCACCTTTTCTTATTATGGAACGCAATAGCTTGACCAATCACTGGGGCCATATACGGCGTAAGAGGGAGAAGATACGGGGAATCGTAGCACACCTCATACATGTTAATAATGCGGCTGCCCTGAAAAAAATCTTTGGGATCACAGTAATATGGAGTGATCCAAGTAGCAGACCTTTCCGCTAAGAAACAACACGGAAGAATCGTAGTCGTAATGAGGCACCAGTGGCTGAGTACCCGTGTCGATTTGTTGCGTATAAATCTCACTCAGTGAAGACGAGTCGAACAATTGTACCTGAAGTTTGTTATTATTCACAGTCAAAATTGCAGACGAAAATTGCTGCGCTATGGACCGATGGGATCACATGAAGGGGTATTGTAACGCTTTCAAAGTTTCAAGAGAACGTGGCTTAAAAAGATGGGAAAGGCAAACATCGCAGTTCACCAATTTACCTTGGGACTCTACTCATCCTTCAACGAAAGTGTTACAACGATCTTTTGCTGCGATCAGAGCTCTCATTTCCTTTGAAAAGACATAGCATAGAAACTGTGGACGCGAATAAGACATGGATAAATTATATAGGCATAGATGGCTATAACTTGTTTTGGTTAGCCGATAGAACGAAGGTTTCTTTTTCACAAGTACCTGATCTATACATTCCCATCGATTTCATTGTATATCTACTATACTACAGTAGCATCTCCTAGTTGACCTCCACAAGCTACTGTACATAGAGCGACTCAGAAAAATATACGCTGCTTGGTACCTATAGGGAAGCAGGCCGGCACGCGCAAAATGAACGTCTTTCGTTGGGATTGTGCTTTTCTCTGTGTCGGCGGAGAAGAGCATAGACTGCGCAAGGATAGCAATCGAAGATGGCAAGTTTGAAGTAGGTGTGGGAAATCTGCTACATTCTAGAGTTCCTTGAACGCGCACGGGCACAATTCCTTACAGAACTGAAGTTACTCTCCCAATCCGTGTGGCAAAAAATAATCATTAAATACGCTGCAATAGGTCAATCATTCGATTATCGACCACCAATCCTTCGCCATATCATGAGTAAGACGCGATTAACGAATCGAAGACACAAACGGGATGCAGACAAATAGACGAAGATTGACCGATTACTGCACAGTTAATGACCCCTTTTTGCCACCAGAGTTCAGAGGCTGCCTCAATCCTGAAATTGCGTAATGGAACGAAATATAGCGCGACTACGACGACGCGACTCGATTTTCGTTCGACCTCAAAGCATCAGCTCTGGCAGATCTTGCAGGCAAAATCGGTCAATCAAAATTTCAAGTCAACCGGAGCTCAGTGTTACATGGGGGCCAGCATGACCTCAATTTCTGAAATTAAATGCCAAATGATTATCGGCTGGTTGCTATATGCGTGCACGCTAGTCTAATTTTCGACCACTCTTTACCCTAATGTGCTGGTTCCACCAGGGTGGTTGCCATACCCCTGTCCCGAAGCTCCAGCACAGACCCATATACCTAAAGGTATTGAGGTACTATGGCAAACTGTTACGGTAGTTTTTTCTTAGTAGCCTGCGCTATCGGCAACCACTAGGACAACAAACTTCTATTGTTTTCTCTTTTTTAATGTTTTGAGCTCGTTCCATTGCACTGAACCTTGTCTCGCTGTTTTCATGGTTTTTCGTTTATTTTTTTCCTCTCCTCTTCCTTTCTATGCATTTGGGCCTTTCAGGGGCACTCATTGTAGCGTACGAAACAAATAAATAGATAGAAGTCAAGCTTAAAGTTTGGCAAGGCCTAACACGAAAATCTACACAATTCTTCATTGGGAAACTCGAGAAAATTACATTTGAACTATAGATTTTTGCTATTCTTGTTTTGCAAAAAAGGTTAAAGGTAAACAAAGGATAAAGGGCGGTGAATCTACCCACTTTGGGATGTGCCACACATTCTATCTCTAAAGGATGTCGTGGAGGCAACTTGAATACATATCTGGCTTAAACAGAGATTTGCGGAGGCCATGCGAGGGGCAGGTGAGTGGTTTAACTTTCCTTCACTTTCTGGAAAGGAAACAGGCGCAAGCCAGTCGACCAAAATCAATCAGTACATGCATTAGGCGAGTTAATCAGGTTTTCTACCAGAGGCAGTACGGAAGGGATGCAGATTTTCAGGTTAGGGAAGAAGGCGCTAACTATGGCACTAGCTATGCCCACAAGTTATTTCACAACATCTCCAAAAGATGCCTGAGTCTGGTGGTGACAGAAAATACTCACCTGCCGCGCGGAACTTCTCGTCATTCCAACGACAATGATAAGCCGGTCATCACAGGCGTAGAAAACTCGTCCAGAATGAGCACGCTCGATCACCTGAAGACTTGTTTCAGCCAGGCTGTCAAAAGAAACAATATGGCAATGCTGTCAAGCTTGTATGCAAACTAATTTTCAGAACACACTACGTGCTACGGATCTCACAAAATTGCTGAGGCTCACTTTCTTCTGGGCGACCAGACACTCATCGCCAAGCTGTGGGTGGTGAACATTCAGCATGAGATCCTTGCCTATAGAAACTAGTCGATGACCATCCGAGCTCCACGCCAATGCCATCACAGTTGCAGAATGAGAAAGAATTCTGAAAGCGAGAAAGAAAACAACACTGTGCAATGAGAATGCAGAGCATATGATAAAGAAAGATGGTAGAAGTCACAAGCAAATGCCTTCATGACTTGCTCAATTTGTGTCTTTCGAATTCTGTTTCTCACTCCACCGTTAAAGCATTTGCGAAAAAGCCTCACTCGTCATATTTGGTAGTTGACTTGTACTGTCGTGGCTCGTTGGAATTCACAGCACAAGATAATAGAAGAGTAACCGCGCTATGTGTTCCGACGACTTCGAAATATTTTCACCCTTTCGCGCCTTCCTTCGAACGTCTTCTCTTCTCCTCGCCGCTACCGTTACGGCCTTGAATGCAATTGAAGTCGCCTTCTTTGAATTGAGGTTATACGATAGAACTCGTTTTGATATTTACTGCACCTCCTTCTAGAAACGTTAAATAAAGGATTAAAAATGTAGGGATTTCCAAGTCACAAATTGCCAAACAGGGAAACTAACTAGCCCAATCCCTCATGCCCTATCGGTTAGCACACTGTTTAGGGTTGAAGCAGCGATTTTTTTTCACTTCGGCATCTCTCTAACAGCAACTCAAGAATCCCGTTCAAGTGCCACTTTTCTTTAGTTTCAAGCAGTTGGCAGGAAGTGTGAAGTATATGAAAAAGAGTCATACAATCAGAAAATAAAGAATGAGTGATCCGATCCAACCTTCTTCTTCTAGTCATTGTCTTGGACTCCCATATCTCGATTGAGTTGTCTGATAGAGCAATAGCCAGCAAGTCCGATGCCATAGGATGCCATTGGAAGCATATTACCTGAAATAAACCAACAACACTAAGCACAACTATTCCGGGAAAACAGTAGAAACCGGTCAGGAGATCACGCGCTTTCTCAGAGAAAATCGAGCAGAGTGGTTAGAAGACCATTTAAACTAGCCTATTCCTGAATATAAAACGCACACAACTGCCGCCACAGTGATAATCTCTACGTTCAAAAATACCTAATAATTTCCGAATCCACTTCGAAGACGACTCAGTCGACATTTTATCCTTGAAGTACGACATTCATATTGATGGGGAGCATGAGCATCCATCCATCCACTATGCCTTCTTACTAACAAACTTACTCGAAAGTGGTCTATCATGGAACTTAACAACAACGATCGAGTAGATCCTAATAACTGCTTCGTCATGACGACGTCGAGAACGACAGCGACATCAGCATTCGTTAACAAACCCAACACAATTATGACTAACAAGTGCTCCATCACGCCTAGCGGCGTGCCCCGTACTTGCACGCTTCGCGCGATGTTGCGTACCACTATGCCAAGGACAAACACATCAAGCCGGCTAATTTATTTATGCAGCTTTCTTCCCTCCCTAGCAGTGCAAAAGGCAACACTGGAGAACCCTTTCACGTTCCAACCTCGCTCTACCTTCCTTAGGATCAGGTGACTGTGACTAGTTTTACCTTACAAAGCCATCCAAACTCCCCACCACTATGCTCAAAATCGGCATCATCTCCAGGCGGTTCACTGATATCGAGGCTTACGCTAATGAGTGCCTTCATCCCCTAAGTCCTTCGACAACCCTTCTGATGCTCTACAGCACCGCCCCTACTTCACTCTAGCGGCAAGTTGACTGCAGGCACCTTCACTTCTCATCCTCAAACGGTCAACCTCAGGCAGAAGTCGAAATTTCCTATAGACACTGAGCGTCTGATTGATTTTGGTCACACAACGAAAAGCCTATTTTTCAGAACCGAGGATTCCCACCGCTTCTAATGCTATGTTGAACAGAAATTTTTTCCAGGCGGTACCGCTACAGCAATGTCCGCCACTATTTGTCCCCCCCCCCCTCTTACTGGAACTCATCTCCCATTACTAGTACTGGTCCAGCACTACTTGTACCCCGTGACTGGACCTGGTCCTCTATTATTGGTACTGGTTCCCCTCAATGATCCTCCATTAGAAGACGACGTTCGGCACCCCCTCCGAATCCCCAGGCACGTTGGGCGACGTGTTCGGCAATCCCAGAATCCCTGGAAGGTGTTTGGGCTTTTTTCCACTATTTTCGTGCCCCGTAATTTTTCCTCTTTTCCCCTATTTTCGCCGATCGATAGCTCTTAGCGGATTATTACATATAAGGATAGTATGACCTCGACTATCCCTAGTGCTGAAGTTTCTTACCGCTTGAATGACATACACAAAAATCCATAATTTGATCAATATCGATTGCTGGCGATCGATACATCAACAATGAACTTCAGATTCGTTTTCAGCGGCCTCGATTACACTCAGAACTGATGTTCCCAGGCACGTAGAAGACATTTGGGTGTTTTTCACTAATTCCGCGCCCCGTAACTCCCTCCTCCTGCCTTTTTTTTATGACTAATTTATGACTCGTTGCTTACCAGATTATTATATAGTAAGATAATATGATGATTAGAAATCCATTTAAATTCTTATATTCCATTTAAAGCAATACTGTAGAGGTAAAGCTTATTATCTGTTGTGGACTCAAACAAAACACGTTGCATGAGTAGAAGAGGTAGGGAATGGTATAGGTAGGGAATGCAGAAGAAAGGTGGACGTTTAGTCTTATATACCACGAGCAGCACGAGTTTTCTAAGGAATTTAGAAGCATTCACGCTACCGACAAATTGACTGAAAACAACCATAGGTCACTCAGTTAACGTCCAAATGCTAGCAGTTGTTACTACGTTGCCCTTTCACACATAGCTTCCGACATTCGAGAAGAGATTCGAGGGCTAATCAGAAAGTTTCTTTGAATGGGAAGTTACCATTTGCATTATCGAAAAGAGCTATATCATCACAACAAAAGCAGAAAACAAGACTGAGTCACACTTAGAGAGCAGTAAAACACCTAAATTGGCAGAATTTATTCGGCAGTCAGTCAAAAAAAAAAGTCGGTATAAGAGAGGGTGTGTTTTTAGAACAAAACTGCGCCTGAATCCTGGATGTATCTCGACACTCGGAAATCGTCAATGCGCGAGCACAACTTCACGCTCGTTGGAAACGAACCCCTACAGAGAACGACTTTATCACTTTCGTAACAATGCGCTTTTTCGGCTGCCGGTCATTCTCGAAATTGTTCCTAATAGATGTCTTTGTCGACAACGCTAAGCCAAGAAAGGGCCCTATTGTACTTTCACAACTCCACGGGTCGAGGAGAGGTCGAAAAAACATTTTTCGCCCAAACTTCGGCTAGGGGGTTATTTGGGGTGCTGATCACGAATATGACATCCGTTTTTCGTTTCACGCTGGAGTACGGTAGGTTACGGTATGGGATTAAGGTCATGGTCACAACCGTAACTTACCGCACTCCAGCGTAAAACGAAAAACGGATGTCATATTCGTGATCAGCACCCCCAAATAACCCCCCCCCCCCCCTAGCCGAAGTTTGGGCAAAATCGGTGATCATGACCTTGGCAGCCTTAGTCACCCGTACCTACCGTAACCTACCGTAATCGGCCGTAATTTTAAGAACGGATCCCAAATTCGCGGTCAGCATCCCCAAATAACTCTCCTAGCCGAAGTTTGGGCGAAAAAATTTTTCGACCTCTCCTCGACCCTTGGAGTTGTAAAAGTACAATAGTGCCCAAGAAAGTAGAGAACCCGTTAACAGGCCATCTATAATATTGAGGAATGAAAGATTTGTTTCAAAAAAATGTTGCTCTCGTAATCTTCTCCAAAAAAATTACGGTACTTAGCGGGATGGTACCCGCTCCGTGTTTGCACACGGTTGTGGCACACCCACATAAAAACGGTTTCTGTACTCTTCTCCGCTGACGCGAAAAAGGACTAAATCCTAACCACTAAATCCTAACCATGGAACCATGGACCACTCTCTGGAGATTTCATCAAAATAGTTAGGTATTCCTGCTGGAGCAGATTTCAAATTGAGTACCCACTATCCTAAGACGTCTCCTAAGCGGTATGCATCAAACAGCGTAAATGAATTCGTATTAATCAAGAATTCGGCAAGATCAAGAAAGCTGTTACCCGCTGTCTATGACAGAAAGTTCATCACCGCAACGTCGTCGCTTTAGCGTCTCTGTTTTGTTCCCTTCCTATTTCTAGCATATCCTTTAGTTCCTGGTCCACTTGATAATCCTCCCTTATGTTTTCTTTATGCGCTAAGCCCTTCACATCTCGTTTTTTTTTGTAAATGCACAGCTACACTTGTTTATTTACGTATTTCTCTACTGCAATTGAATTCTTTCTCTCACTCTGGTATGCATGTGGTTACACATGAAATAAATAGTACATACTAAATAGCGTTAAAACCGATACGCATTGCACGGTCTTTGCACAATGGCCCACCTTCTCTCCTCCAACATGCATAACTTTCTCTGGCTGCATCTCATTTCTCGGTCCATCATCTCTTGTCACACGCCAAAAGTTGATAAGTCCTACATCCGTTCCTACAGCGAGCTCCTCGTCGTTGAAAGGATTCCAGTGAAGATCTGTCACCTATAACGAAGTCATAATTAGCGCTCAATAAACCTTCTTAAGCGAAGTAAATAACCACAATATTCCATTAATGGACTGTTTTAGAACAAGGTCAATAGTTTTCTTTCATTTTGCATATTTTTGATCAAATGAAAGATGAAGGACTATAAATGGAACAGGTCAAAAAAAGCATTTCGCCGTTGCAACTAAGCGTAGTATAAAGTGATTGAAACTCTAACTGTGAAGAAAGGTTATCTTTAAGAGGCGTTGAATGTGGTGGTAAGAGAGCTGCTACATCTTAGAAAAAAGGATAGTAAAACTAAGAAGGTAAGACTAACCTGCGCTTTGTTGTATACGCCATCCATGACACCGTCCGGAAGTTTCCCTGGTTCCTCAACATCGTAGATACCAATCACACCTGCCGGTCCTTTCAGCGGGACCGCTATGAACTAAAAGTACTATGACTGTCCACTAAGTAGTAGTACATAATAGGTCATTTAATAAGTAATTACGTTTCTTGTGCATTACTATATTTGTTTCTTGTTTGCCGAGGGATTTGTGATCTCGAAAGTGCGCTATGTTATTCTAGGTAAATGAGGCAAGCTCTTTTCAAAACAACTACTTATTGAATTTTTTGTTTGGAAGTTCAGGTGAAATGGCCAGAAAAATCTCAGAGGTGCATATCCGGCATTGCATGTTTTTCAAGTTTCGCAAGGATAGTAACGCCACAGTCGCTAACAAAAATATGTGCGATGTACATCCAGGTGCATTGGACGTTCGCAAATAACAAAGATGGTTAGCCAAGTTCGGATTCGATAATTTTGATCTCTGTGACTCCTCTTGATCACGAAGACCCGTAACATTTGACAACTACATGCTAAGGGCAGAAGTGGAGGCAAACCAATGTCAAACAGTGGAGGAACTATCGAGTACCCTCAACCAACCTAAATCGACAATTCGTTTCAATCTACGCCAGATTGGCAAAGCGTGCAGAACAGGTGTTTGGGTTCCGCACTATCTGTTTGCCGGGAACCGAGCCCACCGGTGGACGACCTGCAACGCATTGCTTTAACGACTCAGTACAGACCCGTGTTTTGACCGACTGATCCCAGTGGACCAAAAATGGGTGTCTGATAATCCAAACATCAAAAAGCAGTGGCTGTTTCCAAATGATGCACCCTAAAGTACGGCACAGCCGTGCGTTAATTTAGATACCCCGACAGGGCGGAAGCGCGGAGCACATTCGGTCGGACGAGTTCACACTGTGCAAGAAGACGGTCTGTAATGGGTGTAAGGAATGTAAGATATAATAGTGTAGATTAAGGGATAAAGGGATTATCCTAGGTAAGATCTGTTCCGGTATGTACTACGGTCTTGCCAGCCGACCCAACAGTCGAGATGTGTATAGCGATATCGTAGGGAACACAACAGCGGCCCAAGGGCAAGCGGGTTAGACACCGATAAATCCCATCTGTTATCGGACCACCCGCGCGAGGCTGTTTAGGAAAACACCGCCTACGGAACGGAATCTAGGAACGGCAGTGGACACACGATCGTCACCCAGGCCACCCGGCCTGTCCCCTTCTTCCCTGGTCTCCTTCTCTGTTTGGGCCCCATTCTATGTCTATCTTGTATCCATGTCCTCCTTGTATCTTAACAGTTAATAAAATATATGCTACTACCATTGTTCTGTCATAAATTAGAATTATAGTATAAAAGATTAAGGAAGGGACAAGACTAATATCCGGCTTCCTCAGGTGCCGCAACACTACAAATTGGTTCTCCAAACCCTGAGGGAACCGAAGATATTATATGGAGGTCCCGGCGAGATCTTTTCATAGTCCTAGCGTAACATATTATATGGAAGTCCCGGACGAACTTTCCATACTCCATAACGTAACATATTATATGGAGGTCCCGCTCGAACTTTTTATAACCTTGCAATTTTTGGAACCTCTGGTTTAATTTCTCCTTTTTTTGCATGTTAGGATCGTAGAAACTAGTCATTTCTACGACTGAACATTGCAATAAAATAATTACCCCACTGTTGCTTGCTAACTTTGTAGGAACTGACTATTTTTTACAGCTTAGCATAGCATCAGCTCTCTTACTGTAAATCGTTCTGGTAGAAACCACTTTAAAATTTAAAAATTTTAATAGTAACTATTTTTTCTCTATCTATAGCACTTTCTTGTTTATCACATTTCCAACAGGAGGTTTTAAATATAAAACCGCATGCATTTTATATTCATACCTCCTTCCCTACTCTGACGTTCAAATTTCAATAGGAAAATTTTTTCAGATCCATATCATAGTTTTGCTTGACGCTAGGCGTCGTTTTGAAAACTCACCGCCTTATTAATTTTGAATACTCTGAGTCCCTTCTCGGATAAGAAAAGGGAACAACCTAAAATAGCACTCTGTGTCCTCGCTTCGGGTAAGGAAAGGAACACGCTAAAGGAAAAATAAAAGAAGTGCGCTAGAATTATGAACACAGAAGAAACGAACGTACGTACTCATTGCACCACAAATCTTTAAAGTAAGTGCCGGCATTAGAGCGCCAACAAAAATAAAGGGCAAAACACTAAATATGATACTGGGATAAATCTGATAAAACACTTCCACCCTCTGTTTTCCTCATATCTCTTCCATGTTCCGCAAGGATAGATCGCCTTCTATCCTGCACTTGTAATAACCTTTAGAGCTAGGTACAAAAGTACCCTCACCATCATCAGCCAAGGACGTCAGATCGCAACGACCAAATCTACCGACTACAGAGCAACAACCGAAACCCCAACACCAACCGTGACGTTCACCTTTTATTTCCTGTTTTTATTTTTTATTTTTTACGACAGAATTTCACGGTCTCTATTTTTTCCATTAAAACAAAAAAGAAACAATGAGCTCCCAATCAGAGAAGTCAGAGGAAGAAGTCTTTCTCAATACTTTTACTGCACTAACACTAAGATAAATTAAGCGCGCATAGTACACAACGCACCAAAACCAACGCCTACATGCATCGACAGCGATGAATGCAATTAGCTAGTACCACTATGGTACAAATACAACTCTTAAAGTGCGATGTCATTTTTCGCATTACCTAACCACAGTTTATGGAGTACTCACTAACTTCTCATCAGGTTATCCATTACGTATAGCACTGAGCGTGAAACCGAACGACAACGTCGTTCCTTTACTCATCAAGCAAAGGAAACTCTTCCTGCTCCGTAATTACATCATGTAGCCGTTGAAACGAGGAATGCAAAACTCTCACTCACGAATCAACTGAACAAGAAAACAGCCTGCGTACAAACCAGTCGTTGCTCAAAGCACCTGCCTTGGTTGTTCCATGATCCCTACACCAAGGGGAAGAACGACAAAGAAAAAAAAACAAAAAAAACCACCCGACATTGGTTAGCTGTTTTCCTTGACTCGAACGTTGACAAGCGACGAAGAGTGCTGCATTCCTCATCTCAGCCTTATATCACCTCTTTCTGGCGGGAGAAGTCTCTTTTTACACAATATTCCCCATGTTTCCAGCTCAATCTATAGGTAATTCCGCCGATGTGTAAGGTAATGAGAATACTCCATTTAACAAACCATTCATTAACCAATGACAACGCATCATAGAGACGTACTCATTTTAGAAGTTCATCGCAGTCAAGTCCACGCATTGCTTTTGGAACGTTGTCGAGTATGCGTTCAAACACTCAAATAAGCATACACTTGCTTCCCCTATAAACTGCTTCGTTTTCACTTATGCTTTGCACAACTCTCTTTACCTACTGTTCAATAACCAAATTTTTAATAGAAAATACCCTGATTCTATGCATTTATTATTTATCTCTCGCTTCTACTAGCAATACACGCGCAGAACCTTCAAAACACCAAATTTTGTTCTAATCCATTTACACCTTTCTTCCCTCTAATTTTTTTCTTTTCTTTTCCCTTGGAATAAACTCAAAAAAAATTTTTTCTAATTAAATTTTTTTTAACATTCCAGTTCTAAATGTTGAAACCTAAAAATTATTTCCAGAAGTCCAGTACTCGTTTCAACCACCATTCACCTATACCTCCGTAGCCGACATCAACCACATTGCTGATAACTCAACATCGACACCATCAGATCGCCTCAGCTCTTACCCCGGTCTCCACTTATTCCACCCTGGAAACCTTAGTGTCCCGGGGACCGGGACTTTTAAACGATGGCGGATGTAATGGGTGTAAGGAATGTAAGATATAATAGTGTAGATTAAGGGATAAAGGGATTATCCTAGGTAAGATCTGTTCCGGTATGTACTACGGTCTTGCCAGCCGACCCAACAGTCGAGATGTGTATAGCGATATCGTAGGGAACACAACAGCGGCCCAAGGTCAAGCGGGTTAGACACCGATAAATCCCATCTGTTATCGGACCACCCGCGCGAGGCTGTTTAGGAAAACACCGCCTACGGAACGGAATCTAGGAACGGCAGTGGACACACGATCGTCACCCAGGCCACCCGGCCTGTCCCCTTCTTCCCTGGTCTCCTTCTCTGTTTGGGCCCCATTCTATGTCTATCTTGTATCCATGTCCTCCTTGTATCTTAACAGTTAATAAAATATATGCTACTACCATTGTTCTGTCATAAATTAGAATTATAGTATAAAAGATTAAGGAAGGGACAAGACTAATATCCGGCTTCCTCAGGTGCCGCAACACTACAAATTGGTTCTCCAAACCCTGAGGGAACCGAAGATATTATAGGTCTCCATGCGAAGACGGCATGCTGCTAGTGCCACCTTCGAATGGATGTACGAATCAGCAATAACTTATTAGAAGTAATGGTGTGAGCGGTGCCAATGAAAGCCATGTCAAATGTGCTGCATTCAAAAAACGGTGCTTCAATTTGTTTTGGTATAGAGTTGTGGGCCGAGATGTCGTTCTGTCATAGATGCTAGTCCGTTCAGAGCTCAGGGAATAAGAAAAGGGGTAGTAAAAGAAGAGCAAGAAAACTCGCAACACAATTTTAAGGCAATACCAATCTAAGGTCTAAAGAGCTATATACTAACATAGTCCTACTTTTAAGTGGGAAGCTAAAGGTGCACACGGTGATAACCTCATGGACAGCAAGAAAATCTGAAAGAAGTATGACACAATACGAAATAATTGTCAGCCCCATCAAAGGGCTCATCAACGGCTTACAGCAATCTAACGGTGAAAATACTGCCGAAATCCTGATAGCGCGGCTTATCAATTGATATGGTGAAACTCACCATATCGATTGTTGATAGGTTGCATTATCAGGAATTTCGGCTGTACTTTCTACGTTAAATTGCTGTAAGTCGTTGATAAATCCGGCCCAGAAGTTCAAGGTAACCTTAATGAAATAGCAAGATGGGTGGTGCAGATGAGGAAACGGAAATGGGAGATATGAAGAAGCGGAAGGGGTTCCTACCGAACGCATCCAATTTGACAGCTGACTGCCTGTCGCAGCGCCGGCGCATGACATCTTGTCCGCGCGGGCGGGCTACCTGGGGCGAGGTAACTAAGGGATATCTGACGTCCGGACCCGCGCAGCCGAGTTTACATCACAAAAAGGCGTTTCTGTTTGCTGGTGGAATATCCGTGGAATTATTCATTTTGAAGTGCTTAAACCTGGGAAAACTGTTGACACAGATCTTTACTGTGAACAATTGGACCGAGTGAACCAAGCTTTAGCGGAAAAGTATCCGGCGACCGTCTACAAAAAGGCATAATTCTGCAGCACGGCAATGCAAGACAGCACAGTGTAAAACGGGCAAGGAAAAAATTAATGAATTAGGATGGGAGGTTCTGCCTCATCCGTCGTACTCTTCCGATCTCGCACCTTCGAATTACCTCTTATTCCAATCCTTCCAATATCCAATATTTCCTTAGTGGCAAAAATTTCAAAATCTAGAGGATATTCAAAATGCTATATCCGGATATTTTATTGAAAAACCGCAACATTTTTATCGTTTCCATAATGAAAATTTGCTAACTAGATGGCGAAAGGTTGTTGATAATGACGGTGATTATGCTGCCGGTTGAAAATAAAGCCTTGATAAAAACTTGGTCAGTCGAAGTCAACGTCGAAAAACGACATTACTTGTTGGATGACCTAAAGCTACGTATTAATGACGTTTTGATGCTTGGCAGTGCGTCAGAGCACACTGAGGTCGGCCCACCGCAACCCATCCGGCGCGAACCCCACATTGGTGAACACATGGGATCGGGATGCAAGAAGAGTTGTCAGTTTCACCTATACTTTACCCTTATACCCTTACTTTCCCTACCGTTACAGATCGTGCGAATGGATCGTATCAAACAAACCTTACCTTTCCACTAGCGCAGGCTCCGTTAGCTTCAAGTGGGAGTTGAGTATTCACATTCCGGAGATTCGTGAACACAGCATTGTTCGCTTTGGGTCCGACCAAAGTCTCCACGTGACGGAATTTGGACGCTACTTGTCCAACGACACACGATTTCGGTCGCACGCGAGCAGACAGTGAGCGCTCGGAGATTTCTGCAGAAAGAAACAAAAGCCTATCAGTCTACCTAATCTAGAAGATATCTTTACTAAGTACCATCTTTGTTATTCAGCTGTCGAATCCTTATAGGAGGTTCTGACGTAGAGGTGATCACAGCATGATCAGCAGAAGCAGCTCGTTCTAATTTCGGGTATCCTACTGGTTCCATCGTCTTGTGGTTAGCGTCTGCTTTCTGAAATTGGCTTTTTGTGAAAACCACGATCAGTATTTGTCACACTCTTTAAACTCTAGTTTGGGCACCTGGTAGAGGGCCTGCGGGCAGTCGAACGCGTCGAAATCTCGGAACAGCAAAGATTTGATTTTTTGGAGCGAGTTCAATTTCTCGCAACCAGGCAAATCCTACTAGTGCTCCCAAGTAGACATTCAGGGAATACAGATAGAACAGGACCAAACAGAGACCCATGTGTGATAGGTCGCTAAAATGCTGATGAACTTGTGCTTTTGTAACGATCGGGTGACTGCTGAGCAGACAGTTCTCGGTTAGATAGTTCCTAGGCTTAAAGGTGACCCCACATATCATGTGAACGAAAGGTCTTCGCGCATCTTTGCCCAACCACGACAGTCAATGAAGCATAGTAGCAGACCACAGTAGAGTGGACTATGTATACGATGTTCTCACCTTGAAGAAAATTGGAAAATTGTTGTAAGTAGACCTCGACTTTGAAACGTACCGCTTTCAAGTCGTTCTCCTTTTCGGATGTGTCTTCAACAACAGCGTAGACAAGTTCCTTCACCTCCGACTTTGCCTCCTTCTTGTCCACTTTATTCTAAAACAAAAGCACCACATTAGACATCCGACCTGCATACTTTTAAATTAGCAGCACAAACCGAAAAAGACATTGATCCCGAACCAACTGCTTGCGAAGGCAGCGTATGCGCCCGTGTACGCTCAGGAGGGTGCACAACAGGAGCTGGTACTTCCCTTGCGATTGGCGAAGATACTGGTGGAGAAACAGGAGAGGGATAGGGTTGTGTATTTGGAAGACCATTCGTTCCACTGGGAGCCAACGATATTTTTGCAGGCTGAAAAAATTGGCTGTCCAATGGAATTTTTCAATTACAAACGCGAAATTAATGAAGTGGCTCACTAGTGCATTCGATCCTCCCAACCATTCCGAGGATGTGCACCCAGCGTTAGCTCCAACTGTGTCAGGGAACAAATCTGCGTGGAAGTCTCGATAGGACTAAAAAAGTTTACATTTAGACAATTCGGTCGGATATAAACAGGTGTCATCTGTTGTTGTAGTAGTATGAAATAGCCGCTTAAATAATGCAGTACAGGTGACGACGATCAAAACACATATTTGAATCCTGCGCCGAATTTCACCGGTAGTCCCGCTGATCATCGAATTGCTAAAGCGGGCGTCAGCAGCGTCTCCACTCGTCCCTGTCGCGTGCCATAGTGCTCCAATGGATCCCCTCACTCGAGGGGCACGATGGCGTCACATCGTTCGTTCAGGGCTTTCACGAAGAAGTCCAACCAACGCGTTGGTGGGCGTACTGGTGAATCCAGTCGGTGACAGTTCTAGTCCAGCGGGTGTCTGCGAAACGCATTACGTGTCCGGCCCACCTAATTTTCGGCGAATTGGCCTATGCGACAGCGTCTCTGATCTTCGAACGTCGACGAAGCTCAGAACTCTGGAGGCCTTCTCTCACTTGCGTGGATCATATCACTCTGAACATTGCCCTTTCGATTCCACGTTGCGCGACGCTGATCGCGTGTTCATCCTCTTTTGTTTGACCCAGGACTCTGAGGCGTATGTTAGCGCAGGAAGAACAGTGGAGTCTAATAGGTGGGCACGGAGCCGGACGTTCTTCGCTTTCTCCATGATTTCTTCGACGCTCTTGAAAGCTCCCCAAACCGCTCGTTTCCTCCTGCCCAGCGCCCAACTCGGCGCAGCTCATTAACCACGTTGACTTCCCGACCCAGATACACGTAGCTGGAGCATTCGAAGATGTTCGTTCCGTTGAGCGAGAATGGGGCATCAGAAATTTATCCGTTCTTCATGAACACCGTCTTCGTAAGATTCAGCTGCAGTCCAACGTTCCCACATACACGATTGAAGTCGGCCAGCATTCGCTCCGCCTGGCTGTTGCTGGGTGTTATGAGCACGATGTCGTCAGAGAAGCGAAGATGGTGTAGCTGCCGGCAACCGATCCTCACCCTCACGTCTTCCCAATCTAGTCCGCAACGTCTTTCATGAAGTTTTCGAAAGTGGAGTTGGAAAGTTTCTGGATGTGGTATCCCCTTACGGAACTCCTCTCTTCACTTTGACAGTGAAGTCGTTGTACAACGGTGAAATCTTGGTCGTGAATCAACTGTATTGTATATGTACCGAATTTGTACTTTCAAAATAATGTTTTTTTAGAGGAAACAGCCAAGGAACAGATACACCATGCCAGACACTTCTACACTGCCCTTTCGGCTAGTAGAGGCAAAACGTGTTCGTTTGCTTCAGCTTCGGAGTAGCAGAAAGGTTGTACCGGGGAAATTCCAAGAAAACACTGCCTCAAAAAGCCGCCTAAACTTACTACGCAACGGTTCTGGAAGCACTACACAGCAAATAGACGCATTTTGGCTTCTGTGTTTATTTAACTTTGACTCTGGTAAATACACCAGACATCAATATATCCACAATTGGTCTAAAATCAGCTCATTTTCGGTCACATATATAAACGATGGAAATGCTTACCCTTCGAGGAACTATGCACGGAATCGGCAAAATGCTGTGCTTCGTGAGTTGGAACAACGTGTCCACCTCGCCGTCCATAACTGTCACGTTTCTCTTACTTCCCAGACAAGCTCCAAGATTCTGCTCGGCAAGCGACATTTCGAATACTGCAAGAAAGAGCACACATCCAGAGATCTAGCCGAAACGAAAACGCAGATTCGGGCAGGTGAAAATAAAGCAGAAAAGACAAGAAACAAACCCGGTGAGAGATAAGGTGTTTTTGACTGAAATTCTGCAATGAACAGCTTGTTCGTTCCTTTACCAACCAGAAACACCAACATCGTGTCCGAATCATAGAAAGGCATTAAAACCCCCGTAGTCGAGACGTATTCTTGAGTATGTATCGGTTTATCCCACTTTCCAGTATCAAGAACGTGCACTTCTTGTGTTCGTTTCTAAAAAAATTCAATCAGTTTTACTACATAAAATCAGCTTCCCCTTCCAGCAATACAGCGAGCAAACAAACTGCTGTTTGCCGTTGTAAAAAAAACAATACTCGAAAAAAGCAACCCCATGGATAAGTAGTGATACTTTGGCGAAGGAACTCACACTAGTGAATCCGCTTGAAAGGAGGCGATCGCCGCAGAACAGAACCCTCGACTCTCTTCCCAGTCCCTGATGGACAGCTAGCCGCTGCACAGGTGAGGTTCCACTTCGTACATCATATATGCACACCTTAACAGGGACAGTGTATGGAAAGGAAGCTAGTTTGTGACGAAAACACATATTGCTCAATGACAGGCTAACAACTGTCCGAAGTTTATGACTGAACACAGCGCCGTATTCACCATCTCTTGGCTCTGGCATCGAGCTCGTGCCAATGTCGCGCTCGTGCTACTACTACCTTTCACTGCTTCTAGGAATTTAGACCCCGAAGTGTAATTAATGCTCTTGTATATGGCAGAATGCATTGATGGTAACGGTTCTTACTTTAATTGATAAACGTTATTTTCAGCTGAGATATTACACCGTAAAGCTGCCGTCGAAAGACGGACAGAACTTATGTGACAACCTAATATGATCTCAGAAATGACCATTTTCAGGTCACAACAACTCTAACAGAGCTTTGATTTCCTTTCAGAGGAAACTAATACAGACACCCCACTAACTCACCTGACGTCCTTTGTCTGCACTGACTGCAAGAAGCCTCCCATCCTCACTCCAGTCAAGCGATTGGCCTTTATCATTGAAACCATCCACTTCTATAAAGCAAAACTAGGTATGATGTTGATAGACATATTAGGTGTACAAACAAAGTAAAAGAGAGAAATGTTGTTCCTCCTTCAGCTCATGAACCGTTCAAAGGAGGTAAGGCTTGCTCGGAAAAAAATTTTACACTTTAGAAGCTTGAAGGAACCCAAACTTATGTCCAAGAAGATATACAGAAGATTTTCCGCTAATCTGGAAAAGAAGCAGCGTCATGTATCGCTCATTGAATCGTGACGTTTGTGTAAATATCATTATAACAAAGTTCTGCAACAAGCGGCTACACGATTAAGGCAAACTTTTTCGGAGCACAAACTCATGCGGTGAAAAAGGCATACGCTGTTCTTTTTTAAATTTCCGTAATACTCATACTGACGATCCACTGCTTCTTACAAGTTTATATAAAACCTGTGTATTACCACATCTTCACTATTGTTCCCAAGCGTGGAACCCGTCTAAGAAGATGCAGATCCTACAGCTAGAAAAAGCACAGAAGGCTTTCACTAAAATGGTATTTTATCGAGCTCACAAAAGTGATAGCGCTGCCCGCATACCTGTTTACTGCCTGCGCTTAAAAGCACTGGGCAGAAAACGATGCGTTTTAGAAGAGCAGCTGCAGCCTAGTTTTCTGATTCCGAATATTACGTAAGGAAGTTAGATTACCAGCTAGAAAGTATTGGGTATTCACACCTTGTAGCATTCGTACAGATGGTTTCAATCTGCATGACGTGCGCATTTAATAGTTTCAGCAAGCTGTTTAACTTTTTATTCTTTAGAGTCGTAAGGTGGATGAAACTCCTACCAATCGAAGTTTTGCAATCCGAGAATAATCTTGTTTTCAAGAAGAGATTGGAGAATCTTGAATTATAACAGCTTTAGAGTGGGAGTGCTTAAATAAATAGTTTCAGGCTTGCGCGTATGAATGTGTCAACCAAACTACACGGTTTTCATGGTGCTCTCCCGCTTATGTCGTTGGATATGCAACGACCGTTGCACGGTATTCCTCCTTCAACATAACTTGCTCGACCACTGTTCTTTACTATTTGTTCAATGCAAGGTGTTTAGTTCCTTAAATTTATCGTTAGTGTTTACTTGACATTTCCTTTTTGTAGGGAATATCGCCCTCTGGCCGCTGTTTTAGCGTACGCTAGGCTAATTGAGGTTCTCACTGTTGTCCTATCTGCTGGTTCCACGAGGGTGGTTGGCATACCCGTGTCCCGAAGCTCCAGCAGTGGCCTTTGACACCAGAAATGGAATGAGGGTACCATGGCCCACTGGTACGGATAACAGTCAATCTCATTAGCTACGTATGCGTGCCGCAACCATTAGACTAGATATATATCTCGATCTTGTTTTTCTTCAGAGCATAACTGCTTTTCATGCGATTAATCTGGCCTTTATTACTATTACTGCTCACACTGTTTTTCTGCATTTTCTAACCCTTCTGCTTTAGCAAGATGCTTTATAGCGCACTCTCCGTAGTGTACTAAATAAATAATAAAAAAATAATAAATAAAATAATATTATCAAAAATAAATAAAAATAAAATAATATTATTAGTAGCTTTTTTTTCAATTCCAGAAAGCCACATGCCAACTGTTATGTAGCATATATTAAGTGCTCTACTCCTGGAATTTATCATGGTTGTGGCTACTCTTATTAGAAAGTAATGCGCTCTCATGTAAAACTACCGAAAATTCTTCTCTGGCCCGCAGTGGCGAGCTCTCATTCCGATGTGATTAAATTTCGGAAAATTGATGGTGGCACATTCTGTATTATGGTATCGGTAGGGTAATTTAGAGCCTTTTTAGGAGTGAACATTGATGAACGGATCTGAGCAACAACAGAAGAATGCTATTAATCTTATGATCATACACGATGCAGCAACGAACTGGAACAAATGCAATATTCGGCCGTGTGCGTAAACTATTATTAAGCAAAATGTAGTTCATAGAAAACTACAGGGAAATCTCAATCTTCCCTCTTCTTGAAACCTCGGCATTGTTGTGAGTTGTCAGTTTGTTTATATTGTGCCACACGAGGTTTTAGGTGGACCTTTATTCGCAGGGCCTGACGCGTTTCGACTTCACGTCGTCTTCGGAGGCCTGAACGTGGTGCATAGGTTAGAATTGCACTCTACCCCACCAAGCGCCTTAACTGCCCTAGCATTTTCGACCTACACCCACGACATCAACCAGAGTCCAAATGGTAGAAACGAACCCACCAATTGGATCCACCGCAGGGGCCGATTCGCCCACGTAAGTTGACCAGTAGAGGCGAATGAGGCACACTGTGCATTACTGCCACGACCGGTCGTCTACAGTTCACAATGAGGCACAAATGGCAAGAAGTCACTCGTCACAGAAAGGCACTCATTTCGGTTGTTCATCACTGGATTTCTTGCGAAAATCCAGAATGCCTCTAACGCTTTTCTCGCGGAAATATCTCCCTCAATGGCCAAAATTGTGCATTTCACCTCGTAGTCATTACCGTTATGCATCAACCCTATGTTTTCCAAGTGGGTTGGTGAGCAATCCACGTCGTTTCCCAGATAGATGTTCCCTTAGGCGTATTCCTAGTGCCCTTCCCGTCTCTCCGATATATTTTGCGTTACATGCCAGAAACTCAATCTGATAAATTGCTCCTATTTTTGAGCAGTCCCCTAAACTACCATTTGAGCATATAGCGCAGTCTTCCAAAAATGTACTGCTGATCATAGAGTCTATTTCGTACCAACTGCCGTCTAAAGTTGTCATTAGGAATATTCACTAAGACAACGTCCGTCCTGCAGTTGTGCTCTTACAATAACCCCTTTGAATTTCAGCAGTGACTCTATCGGAGATGAAGGGTAGAACGAGAGGCCTATTTTCTTATTTATACGGGATCTATCGTGAGAGTTGGCGTGAGCTCTCCGATGGCGAGTTGACGCCATAATGGCTATATGCGTCAACTCGCCATCGGAGAGCTCACGCAACTCTCACGATAGATCCCGTATAAATAAGATGCCTCTCGTTCTACCCTTCATCTCCGATAGAGTCACTG